>JZKD02S2376794.1:83794-124658 GCA_000966675.3 Picea glauca
ATATGTATGCTACAAAGGATTAGTAAATAGTGAAGAATATGTGCATATATCACTTGCAATGAATAAAAAAGGTAACGACAAGTTTTTTCACATATAAATTGTGTAAGGTTTTATATGTGTGAAATGCATTTAACATATATGAAATCTTTCTTTTAGAATATGTAACTATGATTTAATTCACTTTTATGGTATCATAAATGATATCATAATATAAATATATAAAATTTTAAGATAGTAATAGAAGTATAATAATAAGAGAAGATGAATTATTTAAGAATTTTTATTTTATTTTAGTTTGGTAGTTTCATATTTTATTATTATGTTTTGTTTTAATTTATATGTTATTTTTTTTTTTCTTTGAATCAAACTATAGATATGTATAATTATAGATATGTATATAAATATTGATGAAAACTATAGATATGTATAATTATAATATGTATATAAACATTGATGAAAAACTAAAGGTAAAAATGTAATTTGAAAAGAAAAATTTTGGTAGGGAATATAAAGGTAATGATGTAATTTGAAAATAAAATTTTTAGTAAATAAAGTTAACCTAATGAATTGATTAAATTGAAACAAATTGTGTAATCTTGATCTATATTTATTATATTTATTTGATATGCATTAATGCTTATGTCTATGTTAATTTAGAGTTAGAAATATGCATTAATGTTTATGTTCAAAGATCTATAAGAGTTAACCAATGTGAATAACTTGTTTTTCTAAAGATAATTAACGTAACAAATTGATTATTGCATTATGTATTTCTATTTTTAGTTGATTCATTATATCATTTGCATGCACTATCAATGTCAAGGGAAACAAAATTCCCAAGAATATCTCATTGTATCATTTAGACTACAATATCATGCACCCTTGGTCTCCTAGAGAATTTTTGGATTCATCCTAGGGAGATGGTATAGTATAGGATCTGATTAGTGGTGATTATAAAGAGACTAGAGTCGAGTTTAGATTTATAAGATATTAGAAAAAAATTCTAATAGTCAAACCACTTGTTGTTTGAGAAAAAATGATCGAACTACTACAGGCATCAATGACATCCTCACAACTACATTGGATGCAATACATGTGACCTAGTACAATCTTGAGTTAGCATAGAAAAGTATTAAAATTCTAAGTGGAGTGCATTAGAATTAGTGATGCACAAGGAAGGGAGTTTCAGAACTTATCTCCCTAGACCTCTATAGGATGCATTTTTTTTTCATATTAGTGGTGGGAAATGAATTAGATTACACATAATATTATGCATGGTCGATTATTAATATGCATGGTTGATTATTAATAGGTGTGGATTATTGTAATATGCATTATTTATCACTAAAACTATAACACGAGACTTGATATTTGGACAAGGAAATCCCAAAGCTCATAAAATGGACTTAATGATTTTGAAAAGCATTATAAGAAGTGTAGTATAGATGAAACTATAACTCAGATGTTGCTAATGCCCATAGAGTATACGTATGGCGTTCCCCTCTATGTATGTATGCTAGACCTAGAATAAGGATACAAATAAAATCATATTCATAGTATAACCTTGAAAGATGTTAATAGGAAATACCATAGATTAAGGAAACAAAAGAAACTTATAATAGTCTAAGTGGGATGATGACACCCTTTTATACACTCCTTATAGCATAGGTCATAAGTCTATTAGATCCAAGGTCTTATGCTAGGAAACCCTTTAGTAAATGAAATCGGGAAGTTTTTTTGATAGGGTCGTAATTTGTTCCATTATTACCATAATGAATAGAAAAATATAATCATTATGCTATCGAATATATAGAAGTCCATAGACAATAAGGATATGAATCTTGGATTAGAATTGGATAATTAATTATATGTTATTATTTAAATTTTAGAAATCATAACATAGATGCTATACATTATCTAGATGATGAATGTTGAGACCGCTAATAAGCATAAAGAAGAATAGGGATTACCTAAGTGTTTGCAAGAGAGAGAAGTACTTTATTACTTTGGAAACTACCATTAATCCTTGTGAGTAATGGAACACAATGTAAATATTATGTATAAGTGTAACAAGGTCACAAATACAATCAATGTAAAAAAAAAGATTTATGAAAATAGAGCTTGCATTTATTTAAGAAGGAAATAGGAATTATGTTATGGGAGCATATGAGCTTCAAGAAATTACAAGTCATAGATAGGTTGATGGCATGTGAGATAAGAAATTACAACTCATGCACAAGTTCCATGTTCAATTATGAGCTTTTACCAACATATTATGAGTTTTTTCTCTATTGTGAATTTTTTTCTCAAGTTCCATGCTCATTTTTGAGTTTTTTCCAACTCACCATGAACTTTCTTCTTAATTATGAAATAATTCTTATTTGATAATTATGAAATTATAACAAATAATTATGAACTTGTGAAATAATTATAATATTTGTACTCGATTATGTAATTTCATCCTCATAACATTTCATGATATTCTTGTAAGGTCTATGGTGGAAAATACAAGTATAACAAATTCCCCCTAATGTATGAAGTCAAAAGAGGAATCGATGATCAAAATACATTGTGAAAATTCATGGAAAAGAGTGACATAAACAAGGAGCTTGTAGATCAAAAAACTAGTAAGTATCTGCACACACACATATATTGAAAATAAAAGAAAACAGAAATTGATATTTATAAAATATTTCAATATCCATGTTAAATTTAAAATATTTCAATATCATTGAAAATAAAAATAAAAAATCTTAAAATTAAAACATTTCAATGCTTTGTTTTTCAACATATTATATATATATATATATATATATATATATATATATAACTGATTTTATCATCCATTAAAACATATAACCCCTCTTTGATTCTTTCTAGAATAATTGACAACAATAAGGTTTCTACGTTGTTCTTTCTAAACTCTCTTTAGCGTGGCTCCATTTTGATAACATCTTATGCCAATGCCACAAGTGTTCGCTCAACGCACTTATTGTGATAAAGTTGGACACACGAAAAGTGGGAGAAGCACTCAACGTGTGAAGGGTGGCAAAAGCACTAAACGATTCACCCATTTGGAATCTCTTCGAAACTGTTTTCATGACTGTTTTAGAATCTCTTCGGAACTATTTTCATGACTGTGAGATAGAGAACACTATTTTCATGACCACCAAAGAGCTCGCTACTTATTTATATCAGCCCATAAAGTTGCTACTGAGACTCAAAATTTCATTCGTAGGTTCGATCATATTATTGTAACGGATTTGAATCGTCTTCCATCTAATGTCTGAAATGGTGAGTTTGCAGAGATGTTATTACTCGACTTGTGTAAGAAGTATATGTTGTTGTGAGAGTTTCGGAAGAAGTACAGTGAGCTATCAATATTTGGAATGGGCAGAATTGGAAAGAACTAAAATTTTGTCTTTTTCATCGAGGCCAGTCCCATCCAGCTACTCAGTCTCCTTTTACCTGGCTGAGAAAGCTAGCGGATATTGTGACGATGGTGCTACAAATTAAAGCCCGCAACCCACAATGACAGAGCATGAATTGGCCAATGCTCAACGCTCAAAGAAAATGAAATGGTCAGCTGTCAAAGGAAGTGAATGTTGTAATAATGTTGCTACAACTAAAGACAACATTTGAACATGAAGACAAAGAATGAAGTGGTCAGCCCTCAAAGCCAACAGATATTGCGAGATTGTTGCTGCAATTGAAAAGCATGAAGTGGTCGAAATGAAACCTTACTTCTACTATAAGTTAAGTGGAGGGAGTCGATCAAGAAATGAAACCTTACTTTTACTATAATCAAGTTAAGTGGAGGGAGTCGATCAAGTTAATGGATAGGGTATTTAGACCCATGCAACTTAAATGGCGAGTGTGTTGTGAGCAATGTAAAGTTAGTTAGTTGAAGATGTTTTCTTCATTGGGATTTGAGTTGAAAAAATATAAAAACTGAAAATGAGAGTTTTTATAAGTTACTTAGTTGAATATGTTTTCTTCATTGGGATTTGAGTTGAAAAAATATAAAAACTGAAAATGAAAGTTTTTATTAAATTAATTTATCTTTAAAATAATTTTTTTTTATTTTTTTTGATCTAGTCAATTTATCAAGAAAATACAACCTTTTTACACAAATCATAGTTTTAATCATGAGTATATTTAAAAAAAAAAATCCAAACAAACTTTTATGTTTGATGTAGTTATTATTCTGGGTTATTTAATAAACATACCAACACCCTCTTCAATCTCCTTAATGAGAAGTTCATCTCAATCTTTTACTCAATTCACAAGGCTTAGTAGAGTAGTTGTTACTCGATTCGCAAGGCTTAGTAGAGTAGTTGTTGTCTCTTCACCCTCCCTAACAAGAAGCACATTCCAACCCTTTACTCTTTGACAAGGTTTAGCACAATTTAGCTTTGTTTTTGGTTACAAGAAAGAGTGATAGAAATGAATTGCAATGAGATTGCAAAAATATGAATTAAGAGATTAAGTCATATTGCATTAATGTTAGTATTGTCTTGAAGATTAAGACACATTACATTAATATTTCAATGTTTGTGTTATATTCTTGTGTTAAGCAATTTAGACAAATAAGTTCAAATAATTGTTGTTATTTTATTTCGTATTCACTTTTTAATTTTAGTGTATATGGTTATTGATAATTATATTTTTCACCATGCATGGAATATTTTTATGTTTAAAGAGTTTTTATGAGTAATTTTTTTTCTTTCATTATGAAATCAAGGCAGAAAGACACCCCCACACACATATAAAAGTTTGTCATGCTCTTTATAACGTCTATGCCAAATTAATTGTATTATCTATTATATTTTTATGTTTAAAGAGTTTTTATGATTATTTGTGTGATAATTTAAATATATCGATTTTGTTAATTTGGAAGGAATATATATATAGGGGTTGATTTACTATAATGTTTTTCAAAATTTAACATTAATATCTCAAAATTGAATATCTATATTAATTTTTTTTATCTAAAACTATATTTTAAATATCTAATTTCAATATGTTCATAAAATTTTATATGAGAAATATTTATTGTATTTAAACTTAGGAAATATTGTCACAAAACTTTGTTCTCTACTATTTATATTTTTTTCAAAAGAGCACCAAACTACTAGGTGTTCTTCAACATTTACAAATAGTATGAAAACTCATCTTAACATTGAGTGAGGTACAAAGCAAAGGTAGGGAGTCCTTGTAATTGATCTATAAACCTCTTACATGAAGTTCAAAGCATTCAACTACTTAAGCTAGTCTATTAGATTATCCTCCACTAACTTTATTATTTACTCTATCAAAATATTTAAATTTAAAGTAACAACTCAATAAATATACAATATAACAAGTAACAAATATTCTTTTATTTAAATCTATTTATTAATTATTTAAAAAAAAAATATAAATATAATGATATATGTGTATGAGAAAAATAATTTGTACAATATATGTTTAGAAAAATTTAGTAGAAATTTATGTTGAATGTTTAAAGTGAAAGATAATAATTTCATTTTGATTTATTTGGTGATATTGACCTTTGCTGTACAAAATTTGACATTTAACCAAAGTACAAAATTTAACAAAATTTCCATATAATAAGGATATGATATGTGAATGTTTTGATTGTCTTTAATAATATACCTAATTCCTTGGATACCAATCTACCCCATAAACAAAAAAATTTAATAGCACAAAGCCCTTTAAAAAACTTATAAATATAAATTAAATTACCAAATTTTAAAGAAAAAAATGACTTTTTTCAATTTCTTGGATAGTTAGTGAGGCTAAAATTCTTTTAAATTTAAGAAGAAAATGCATATTTTAGTATATATAAGATGTATACTTCGATAATGGATCTATACTAAAAAAAATTAATGTATCTTTTTTCTATGATAGATTATATTCAAATTCTTATTGAATTACAATCTTGTAACTATGCTTTAAACTTTCATAAGCATAACGATATGAAATCAAAGTCCAAATGTATTTAAAATGAGCATAGGTGGAATACCAAGCCTATTACAAGGAAAAATAGGTGAAGTATTAGGTTTGAAAACTAGCTTGATACAATAATGTCAATTGAACAAATTTAAAAACTGAAATACTAGGTGCTCACTTTCCACCTTCGCATCAATGTGATCTAATTGTTGATAGCACTCTGTTGAAATATCCATGATAGAGAGATAATAATTCACTTTGTGTGGAAAATTACAACGTTCTCTGGCCTCAGATCTCTCTTTGTGTTTCTTCATTGCACATATCCACCTAGGCTTTGAACACCCTTTCAATCATATGACCAAATAATGTAACCATAATCTAATATACTTCTTTATTTCGTGCACTTAAACTTCGAGAAGATCGTAAGAGAAATTTTATGAGTTGTAGATATCTCCCCTAACCAGGTGATTGGATATTCTTCTTTGTGCATTCGAAATGAAAAAAACTTAAACAACTCCAACAAGATGTTCTTAAACCCATTTAACAGTGTCCCTTGATTTTGAGTTCTGAAGGGTGGTCAGATCTACATGTTGGAAATATAACGAAGGCCCTATATTAAATGTTAATCAGTCACCACATGGACGTTTGAGATTTCACCTCAGTCTATTTCAACTTTTAATCTTATCCCTAGATCGTCAACTTCAATCGTTGGTTGCAATGAAGGATATATATTCTTTGATAAATAGGTTTGATTAACGGTGAGGATCAATCCTTGGAATCCCTTTCCTCCATCGAGTTATTTGCTAGGTGGGTGTCTCTCATTGGCTATCAGAACACTCTATTCATAATTAAAACAAGAAAAAGATTTGAATGTACCCTTCCAATCAATGATAGATCTCTTTTGTAGATCAGTCTAGATAGACAACCAGGATCCATTGTCAGAGTCTCCTTTTGGGAGGTGATTTAGGACTTAACCCCAAAAGGTCGATCCCGATAAACAATCAGATTTGTTTGATGATCCATGTCGATGGACAACTACTATCATACTTAATATCGGTCCGATGGATGGATGAGCATGGTGGAAAAGTCTCGGTGCCTTTCGTCGATACCATTTTATTCGGGGTCTAGAAATATCTTACAAATTGATTCCTCCGATGAATGGTGTAGATGGATCCAAGACTAAACTGATGGGAGAATAATCAACACCATCGATCTGGATACTGCTTCTGACTCCAAAATCGTTGGTTTTCTATCCCTTTAAATTTCACGAACCTAGTTGCGTTGGACTCTAATACTCTATCCAAATTATGATAATTTTTTCCTTTAACTTCAATCAAAACAAGCATGCATAGTTTTGACACATTCTATTTCAAATTCGAGGGGAGAAGATTTAACATTAGACTCTGTTCCCAGCCTCATGACTATGTTTATTCATACACACCCCTATATTCTACACTCTCGCTAACCTCTGTAAATTACATATAAAGAACTAATTTAACAACAAACAATCCCCAAGTATCTCTCAGCTAACAAGATCCTGAGTGATCCTAACAAAACCCTAAAACCTAGGAAATGTTTCCCTACTTAAAAGCAATAAGATCACAAAATCCGAACTACTAATAGAAGAAATTTTCTACGATGTCTCCTAGAAACTCCTAACTATTACAATCAAACAAATTAGGAAACCAACTCCATTGGTGTAATATTTTGTGACCTTAGAGTCAATCTCGAATTTCACTGGCAGATGCTTCTGCATCAGACTCTTGGGAAAGAAAAGAATTGTTGAAGAGATTTTTTACATCTATGCCATACTTGGAGATATTTGATATTTTCATCCAAGTAACATCTTCCTCCGGTTGATTTTTCCATTTGATCAAATATTGGAAGTATTCCTTGCCTTTGGTCCTTCTTCTCACTTTCTTATCTAATATTGCTTGAACCTCTCTCTGAACTCCATTAGGAAACTATTCTTTCCACTCAACGGTATTATCGTCATCACTTACAAGATCATTTGTTGGAACATCCTTTGTTTCTTTGAAAAATTACAGATCTTTCACATTGAATATTAGAGAAATTCCTATGTTAGCAACAAGTTCAATCTCATATGCATTAGAAAAAAAATTCCTCAATATTTTGCAAGGTCCAATCTTCTTCAAGTTCAGTTTGTTGTAAGTCCCCACTAGAAACCTCTTTTTTTTTTTAGATATGTTGTAGTATTCCAGATATAAAATAGTATGCAAGAACAAATAATTAGCTAGAAATGGTAGAGAAACAATGATATAACCATAACAATACCACAATAATACCAGAATAATACTGGAATAACACTAGAAAGACCACTTTGATTACAGAGGGCAATTTTCACTTGCCTCTTCGAGGGGGAAACCTCCAGCAGAGAAGATCTCTATTAAAATAATACCCAATACAAAAATTCTCATGCCCTCTACTCCTATTTATACTAGATATGTCTATCCAAAAGAACAATCTAGAGAAAAAACCTTCTAGAAGCGAAAGCTTCTATTAGGTCTTCTTACATTTGATTTATTCGTCCTTATTGCCAGGCCTTATTAATATTTTTCTTTATTACATGGAAATATATTATTCTACCTATATGAGAAGTTAGGTCCCTAACATGTCCTCCTCCTTAAAAACAACCTTGTCCTCACAGCTTGAGATGAGGAAATTGTTGCAGAATGGTAGTTTGTTCCCAAGTGGCATCTGTTGGAGTTTTATCTTTCCACTGGACAGACACTTCCTTGATGGTGCGTTGATGCAAAATACACTCACGTTGGTCCTAAACTACTTGTGGTTGTAACCAAATGGAGCCTTCTTCATCCAACTCGGGAAGGTTGGTTTGAGTTTGGCACTTAGCTCCAATCACCTTCTTTAAGAAGGAAACATGAAAAAAAAGATGGACCTTAGAATGAATTGGAAAAACTAATCGATAGGCCACTTATCCCACACACTTGAGAACGGTATAAGGGCCATATTATTTGGGTGCCAGTTTCTGACAATGGTCAGCCTTGATGAAAGTTTTCTTATAAGGTTGAAGTCGAAGAAACACTTGATCTCCTTATGCAAATTGACGTTCAGAGTGACCTTGGTCTTCCTATTGCTTCATGCGATTCTGGACCATGACCAAATTTTCTTTGAGGGTACAATGAATAGCCTCTCGAACTGTAAGTGTTTGGTCAACCTCCTAGACCTTTGAGACACTTGGCAGGTATGATAGAACTGAAGGTGAATTTTGTTCATATACTGCTTCAACAGGAGTCATGTGGGTAGTTGTTTGGTAAGAAGTGTTGTACTGCCATTCAACTAGTGGTAACCATTGAACCCATTGATTTTGTCGTTCTTATGCAAAACACCTCAAATATGTTTCCAAACACTTGTTGACAACTTCAGTTTGACCATGAGTCTGGGGATGATAAGTTGTGTTGAGATGCAATTGGGTGCCTTGTAGCTTGAACAATTCTTACCTAAAATTGCTAGTGAAAGTGGGGTCTCGATCAGAAATAATAGAATGAGGCATGCCATGAAGCTTGAAGACCTGATCCATGAAAAGTTGAGCCATAGTGGAGGCTGTAAATGGGTGTTGAAGAGAATATAAATGAACATACTTGGAAATATAATCAACTACCACCATGATGAATATTTTATTGATCGATTTAGGTAATCCCACAATAAAATCCATAAAGATATCCCTCCAAATAACAGGTGGAATCGGAAGTGGTTGTACTGTGCCATGAGATTTGATTGTTTCGCCCTTGTTGAATTGAAAAACATCACATTCTACCACAAAATTGAAAACGTCCTATTTCATACCATCCCTTTGAACCGGTCATAGGTTTTGTAAACCCTGAGGGCCCAATGGTGGATGTAGCATGAAGCTCAGAAAGTACCATGGAATTAATTTTTGACTATTTACTTAAATACAAATGGCCTTTTTAGTGAAGCTCATCATTGTGCCAAGAGTACCCTGGGGAAACTGGAGAATTGGCCTGCAATTGTTGTATCAGATGCAAAATTTTGGGATCATGTAATCATTCTTAGCGAACAACTTGGAGCTAATCAGTACAATGAAGGAGAGGGAAAAAAGGGACCCTTAATTTTCATATTTTCTAGAAAGTGCATCAGCAACCACATTGTATTTTCCTTTCTTGTAAATGATCTCAAACCCATGTTTGTTTCTTTGGGGAAGAAGGCATTTTTCCATAAAATACTTGATTCTTTGATGATATGTCTTAATTTGGAAGTGTTGCCCCAATAGATAAGGGCGCCAAAGATCCACTGCATGAAGAATACCCAACATTTCCTTTTCATAGATTGATTTGCCCAAATTTTTCTCTAACAATTGTTTGCTAGTAAAGGCCAAAGGTAAACCCTCTTGCATAAGTATTGCTCCAATTCCTCTCCCCGAACCATTACATTCTAAGAAAAAGGTCTTTGTGAAATTAGGAAGGGCCAGGACTGGAGTGGTGCACATGGTCGCCTTGAAGGTTTGAAAGGCCTGAGGAGCTGCAGGAGTCCAAGTGAAAGAATTCTTTTTAAGGAGAACAGTCAGAGGTGTCATAATCTTTCCATAATTCTTAACAAACTTGTGATAATAACCTGTTAAACCCAAAAATCCAAGCAATATTTTGAGATTCTTTGGGCGAGGCCAATCCTGCATAGCTTCAATCTTTTTAGGATCCACCCTGACACTGACCTTTCCAACAAGATGATCCAAGTACTTGACTTCTGAGGCACCAAAATAAAATTTAGATTGTTTGAGGAAAATTTTGTGTTGAGAGAGTAGATGGAGAAATCGATCCACATGAACAAGAGGGGTTGTCTAGGTTTTACTATAGAAGAGGATATCATCAAAGAAAACTAAGACGAAATGACGGAGAAAATGATGAAATACATGATTAATGAGGCTTCGGAAAGTGGAGGGAGCATTACACAAGCCAAAGTGCATGACCAAGAACTCATAGTGGCCCTCATGAGTTCGAAATGTGGTCTTAGGAATGTCTCCCTCGTTCATACGCATCCGTTTATAGCCAGAGCAAAGATCAAGTTTAGTAAAGAACTTGGCAATGCTCAATTCATCTAAAAGGTCATCAATGAGAGTAATAAGAAACTTTTCTTTAATGGTGAGTTTGTTGAGGGTACAAAAGTCAGGACAGATGTGCTAATAAAATTATTTATTAAGGACCATGACCACAGTAGAAGAGTAGGGGCTCATACTAGGATGGATAACATTTGTCTTGAGCAATTCTTGAACAATTTTCTCAATTTCATTTTTTTGGGAAAGGGGATGACGATATGGGCGGTTATTGGGAGGAAGGATGTCGAGGACAAGGGGAATGAAATGATCATGAACACCAAGGGAAGGTGGGAGTCCCTTTGGAGTGGAAAAAACAACTTGATGTTTGGAGAGGATGGATTGGAGGTCATGCAACACAGAGGGTGTCTCAGTGGCTTGTATGGAATGGAGTTGTGCAATAATTCTAGAATGACCTTTTTTTAGCAGCTTTTCCATGCAATGAGAATTGATGATCTCTCGGGAACCAATGGTGATGCCTTAGAACTTATATTGTTGGCCCTCCTGGTGGAATTGCATGGTTAATTACTTAAAATCCATGAGAATGGCACCCAAATTTCTTATCCATTCTGCACCCAACACAATGCCACAACCGCCCATTTCTATAGCAAACATATGATATTTCATGTGGTACTGAACAATTTGGAGACACACATTTTTACAATACCCTCCACATTTCATGGTCCCACCATTGGAAATCATGATTTCAAAATTATTGACAGCACTGATATAGCAATTAGTTTCTTGGAAAATGTGGCGATGAATAAAATTATGGGTGCTTCCACTATAAAAAAGAATGATCACCTTTAGATGCTTAATGTAACCAATCAACTTGAGGGTTTGGGGAACAGAGAATCCTGTGAGAGCATTTAGAGAAATGACCAGTTCAACTTCGGGAGGGTCCAAGGGAGGGGTCATGTGAGTGGGTTCATGTGATGTTGTTATCTCCTCAAATAAATTAATCAAGTTGTTTTATTTTAGGTGATAGGATGTCATTTGACAATACATTTTTAATTTTTTTAAAAGCTCATTTTTGAGGGCTTTATGCATGTAATAAAGTTAGATAAAACATTTGGTTTCATTTTTATTTGATTTAAATCAAATCTCAGGTTTCAGTGGCTTAGGAGCTTCTTCAAAAGTGCTTCTTAGCTACCGAAAGCCTTAGCTTTCAGAAGCTTAAACAAAGAAATTCAGGGCTATTTTAGCCACCGAAATCGCAGGAGCATGGGAGGAGTCAGCACGTCCTTTCACACACTTAAACCGTCAGGTTTGAGGTTTTATAATTGCAATTAGTTGTCGAAACGATAGAAGAAAAAACCATTTAGAGACTGGGAGCTGATCTCTGCATGATATAGCGAATATTTTCAAATTGTTGTTTCATCAAACCACATGGTTACGTACTTCTCATCATTACAGTCATCAACCATGATTATTTCAAATCTCAAGCCTCTCTTTCGCATCCTTTGTAATCAACGCCATGTTCTAATGCACACTTCATACTTCTCGTCCTTGTCACAACCAAGCCAAATCTTCGTAAGTCTACACTGTGTAATTTTCCCCAAAAGCCTAGTTTTCCAATTGTAGGTGTACGGGAACATTGTGACAGATGAAGAAAGGAGGATCAACTTTGAGGAAAGAGATAGACGATATCAGTTACTTGGAATCGCACCTGGAGGTATGCCAAGTTTTTAGAGATGTAGGTTGCTATAATTTTTGTAAAAAGTTACAGAGCTCTCACCAGTAGGGGGCAGAAGCTTTTTCCCTGAATTTCGATGGAAGGAAAGTAGTCATCGGTCAAGATGAATTCGAGGTGGATGAAGCCCTCATAGCCGAGGTGACATAGCTTCCCAGGACTGGAGAAAAATGGTTCAAAACCACTATCACAAAGAATGTTGAATTCAGGTCCTACTTGAAACCGGAACACAAGGGTTTGATATGGAAGAAAAACATTCCTATGTCTTTCCTTGAAGAGAAACGACAACAGTTACCAAAATCCATTATGGTTTATATAACTTGTGAAGGTAGATATAATAGGGTGATGATTTACCATTTCAAACTCATGGACCATTTCACTGGTAGAAACCCACTCAATCTTCCCTATTATCTCCATAAAATCTTATCTAAGATGGATGATCAGGTCAAGCCTAAGCCCAATAAAGTTGCAGGTAGGCTATCCCACCATGGTTTGATTAAAATCTTGGTTTATGAAATATTGCAGAGAAGAAGAAAATAATGGAATTACTTCTTGTTTTGGAATGATTTCCAGACTGATGTACAGCCAGAGGGTAAAAAGAGTCCTCATTCCAAGAAGTCTTCTAATCCCATAAGTGGAAAGAGGAGGATGAGAGATATCTCTCCAGTTCCAGTTAATCATCCCTCTCCTTCTTCTAAGCTTAATAAAACTAAGAAGAAACTAAAATTCAGCAGTGAAACAGAGAAGGTCGAAGAACCCCCAATGAATAAGAGCATTCTTAATCTTCCCTACACATACTCGAAGGATGAAGAGCACCAGATTGAAATAGGGCATGAAGATCCAGTTACCATAGGGCATGAAAATTCAGTATATGTAGATGTATTCATAGCAAGGTATGAAGATCTTCCATCACCTACACCCGAAGAAGAACAAGAACTACGAGTTGCAGATGCCTCATCTAGAAAAAAAGTGAAGTAGAGTAAATCAAAGGAAATCAAGAAGATTAAAAAGAAGTTAGCTCAACAAGAAGTGCTAGATAGGGTAATTAAAACCAGATATGAAACCTTGTCAAAGAATTTTGTAGAAAGCAACTCAGCCTTAGAAAGATTAGCACATGAAAGAATAAAGGAAAAGAAAAAGAAGGAGAAGATTGTAAAAGATTACAACAACTTATGGAGAGTAGCTCAGGACTTGAAGAAAAAGGTCAGGGCTTTAAGGTTGAAAGCTATGTCTTCAAGACACTAGTCTCAAACACATGCTACTCTCAAAACCCTAGCAGAGCTATCAGTTCAGTGCAATGAACCAGATGCAACCAACAATCCTACAGTTTTTGAGCAAGATACAGAAGCCTCAGAAGATCATCCCTAAGGCGTTTTGGAGCTAAGACATAAGGTATTTTGAAATTTTGATAATTTCACTAAAATAGACCTTTCGGTGGCTTAGGAAAACATTTCGATTGTTCATTAGCCACCGCAAGCAGAGCTTTCGGTAGCTAATTGGTCTAGATTTTGTCTATTCTAGCTACTGAAAGAACTGACAGGGCATAAAGTTAGTATTTTTGCACAAATCCAGGTTTTCCTTGTCCAAAACCCTCAGGAATAGTTTCAATCGATAGAAAATAATTAATGACAGATTTATCAAGATTCTGTTTTGATTTTGGAGATGCTCTACAAGGAAGAAAGGTAAAAAATGGTTAGCTATTTTCAGGGATAAAACTGTTTTATTGTCAACATGTGTTGTTTTCAACTTCTCTCATATCTCATGAAGATCCATCAGCCTTGGAAGGCTTACCACACCTGTCGAAGAATCTGAAGAACATGAAGATCACCCAAGAATAGGAATTGAACTATTTTATAGGATCTTTGCCTATTTTCTTGGGCCCGTTATTGACTTTCTATTTTTGGCAAAATTCAATCCAGTATCCTAGGATCTTGAACCTTTTTGTAAAGGCTATAAAGCCAAAAATATTGGAAGAATGACTGGTTCGACTTTGAGTTCTAGACTCTACTGTTATTTTGATACAAACACTTTCTTTAATATATTAAGCCTGCAAGCTTCTTTCATTGTTATTGTCATACTTTCTTTTCATTTCTATTCTATGCCTATGAGTTGAAATTATTTCTTTGTCTTTGTTTAAATGTCCTATGGTAACTGTCATCTTACCTTTGATTATTAAACAAGAATCATAAGCATCCACTGCTAGTTTGTTGACTCATTATATATATATTTTTATGTATGTTTTGGTTAATTGATTGGTTTCTTATCCATTTTATTTACAAACCTATCTGATAAGAGCTCTTGAATGCCTTGTACTGTTTGAATATAACTAGATTGTCTTGAAGATACAATCCAGTGATTTAGATATTCATCTTGATCCAAACCCACACCCATTATTGAGTAAATAATTACAAAAACAGTTAAGTTACTAGGAATCTCTGAGATACAACCTAGGAGAGTTTCCTAGAGTGATAACAAATTGGCGTCGTTGCTGGGGATGGAGATTGAAGCTCAACTTCCTTGGGAAACAACATAGATCCAAATTTGATGATAGATAAAGTGTGGACATTGTTTTGGTTGTAATCATCTATCTTGTGACTCCACTGGAATGAAGTGGCTCTGATAAGGGCTCGTACCAGAGAAAATCAAGAAAGGCCACTGGAAACATTAGTTTCAGACCCTGAGAAGATCATTAGAAGTGGAAAAGCACTGCAAAGAAAAACTTCCAGATCTGCAAGACCATGTAGACCAGGTATTTCAAGAAGCACTTCTTCATTTGTATCTAGAGAACCTCTTGTCGAATCCACTTCTACTGAAACTTCTTGTTCTCAGAAAATTGTAATTGAGTCAGAAAGCTTGAAGGGTGATGAGCCTTCAATTTCTTTTGATGTTATAGATCCTATTTATGAGCATATTAATACATCCAACTTAGGAGGAGAAGTTGTAGAATCTATCCAAGAAGAGGACTCTTCCTCTTCCTTGAATTATTCACAAACTGAGCCTGGGAAAAAAAATTTCTATACCCATACCAGTTTGCCCATTCTTGAAGATATTGTACAAGACCTTTCCTCTAAGGGTGAGGAAAACTTGGCCTTGCTACTTCGCCATTTTTACAGAGCTTCTTATTTTCCACCTTATTCAGGAACCACATTCCAGGGTAGTCATTCTACCAGTGCTTCCACTTCATTCCTCAGTGAAGTAAAACCACCATTGTCCATAGTCCCACCTGTCCCATATCAGTCGTCATCTACAAAAACTTCTTCCTCTGCATCAACCCATAAGATCTCCATGGATGCTCCTTTGACAAAAATGGAACAGATCTTAGCCAATATGTATGCTCCTCTTGTTTTTCCCAATCCCTTGTCATCCATGCCAACAGGAGATTATCAAAAGTACATGCCCAAGTTTACTGGATCTGGAGATTATACTGTTGAAGAGCACATAAAGGATTTCTATGCCTATGTTGAGAACATTAACATTTCTGAGGAAGATGTTTGGACCAGAATTTTTGTGCATAGCTTAGATGGTCAAGCTAGGAAGTGGTTCAAGGAACTGCCAACTAATTCAATGACAGGTATTGAGCAATTAGATGAGGTGTTTTTGAAACATTGGGGAGAAAGAAGAGACCTTTTGTATTATATTACTGAATTTGGAAATCTAAGAAGAGAAAATGGAGAATCTATATCAGACTTCACCAAAAGATTAAATAAGATGTTTGGAAAGATCCTTGCAGAGATCAGGCCAACTAGTGCATCAAAAAATATTACTTACTCTTCTACCTTTGATCCAAAAAATTTCTTAATCCTTATAGAAATAAGGTCAACCACACTCGCCTTAATGCAAGATGTTGCTCTTGAGGTTGAATCTAACATTGTGGCATCCCAGAAACTTAAAGGAAAGTTTGAGAGAAAGAAGTCATCTGTTGATCCTCCTTCTTCTTCAAATACCAAAATGGAAAAGATGGCCAAGATGCTGGACAGCTTGACCTCGGAGATGTCAAAACTGAAAATTCAGAGTCAACAACCAGCAAGAAGTAAAGAGCCTAATGCCTATGCTCCCAGGAATCCAAATGCATTCCCTTATAGAAGGAACAAACAGCAGGTCCAAATCTTTCAGAGAGACAAGAATGTAGTTGAAGACCAAAGGATCAGGGCCCCTTTCTAAAATTTCATGCTAGAAGAAGATCATGATCTATCTAATGGTGAAGTTGAAGAAGAAGATGAAATCAATTACTTTGGGGATGATGTTGATTCCTTCGTCTTGACACAAATAGATTATGACGAGGCCCTCATGAATGATAATATTAATGAGGCAAGCATTGAAGAATATTTTTATCAGACAAATGATCAACCATGTTATAATTTAAGATCTAAGCCTGCTGCTCCAAAGCCATTGCTTGATGCCCCCAGAAAAAAGAAAGATGTTGCTGCCAAGCAACCTCTTGCTCCTACAAATTAGATCTCCACTCCTACAAAACAACAACAAAATCAATTGTAGCCCCAAGCTAAAGAACAAGTGTCCCTCAGAGCTCCCTCTAATTAGGTAAGACCTTCTGACAAAATATCATATTCATTTAATTTCAAATCATAAATTCAGAAGGTAAAGATACCTATGCCATTGACTGAACTTATGAAGAATGACATATTCAAGTCTGTTATCCTGAAGTCCCTTCAACCAAAGACTCCCATAGCTATTGATTATGTAAAACTTCAAGATGACAAGTCCACAGTGACTATAGAACCTATCATAGAGGACTGAGATGATTCTTGTCCACCCTTCTACATATCCCTGAATATCCATGACAAGATCCTTCACAACTGCTTGCTTGACTCGGGAGTGTCACACAATCTTATGCATAAAGCAGTGATAGATGAGATTGGGCTTGAAATCACAAAACCTTACCATGATATCTTCTCTTTCAACTCTAGGAAAGTCAGATGCCTCGACCTCATAAAATACCTTTTCATAAACCTTTCCTAGCTGCTAATGAGAAGCATGGTAAGGGATGTTGTAGTGGCTGATATCCCACCCAAGTTCGACCTCCTCTTGTCACATCCATGGAGAAAAAGGCTAGGTGGTACCCTGCATATGGATCTTTCATATGCCACAGTCCTGGTGTTTGGAGGAGAGGTAAAGAGACTTTACAAAGAGAATCAACTTGCCTATATCATTAGTGATGAGAAAAGTTTTGTAAATCATCCCATCTATGCATTGGACACGGATTTTGGGGCATGCATTCTGCAAATAGATGATTCTCAGCTAGCTCCTTTGTAGCTCACAAAGCCTACTTATCAGCAGTCTGGTGGAGAGAGTACTTCTGTCTGGAGCATGTTCTTTGATGGTTCCAGTACCAAAGACTCAACAGGTGCAGGTGTAGTTTTGATTTCTCCTTCAAAGGAGACTATTTAGTTGTCTTTTAAACTTGATTTCAAAACTACTAACAATATAGCAGAGTATGAGGCTTTGTTGTTGGGATTAAATTATTCCAAGGAGATGGGAATCAAAGGTATAAAGGTGTTTGGAGATGAAGATCTCATAATACAACAAGTGAACAATACTTTCCAAGCAAAACATGTCAGGTTGAAAGCTTACAGGGATGAGGTATGGAAACTCAGGGACTCTTTTTCCATTTTTGATATTTCTTATATACCCAGAGCTATGAATCACCTAGCTGATTCCCTTGCTGTCTCGACCAGTATGTCCATTCCTCCCATGCCTCCTAGACTGAACTATGAAATCCAAGTCAAATATAGACCATCCCTGCTTGACAATGTCAAGTATTGGAAAGTCTTTGAAGATGATGATGAGCTTAGTAGATTTCTTCAGGTTGTAGATGAATTTTCTAATATGCATATTGACCAGGAAAATCAAAATGTAGAGGAATCCAAAAAGCCTAAGTTGAAGAGAAAAATGGTTCAACATGATATTGTTCAGCTGCCCAACAATTATATACCTCGAGGTTTGGTGCCTCTTGAGAAGATTTTTGACCAAAATGATGTCCCCTACAAACCTGATAAGAAGGATAAGGCTCCTGTTGTCCATGAGCATAATATAGGAAGCCAGAGTCATCCTAAATTCATAAATCTGTCCACTGAGTTAACTGTTGATCAAAGGTCAGAATATTGCAGCATTATGAAGGAATTTGATGATGCTTTCACCTGGAAATACAATGATATGAAAACCTATAAGCTAGATGTCATTCAACATAAGATTCCCCTGGAGAAAGACACCATCCCATTCAAACATAAGTTTATACCTATCATTCCTCTCTTGTTGCTTGTCATCGAAAAAGAAATCAAAAAGCTCCTCAATGCCAAAATCCTAATTCCACTGAGATACTCTAAATGGATTGCAAACCTAGTGATAATGAGGAAGAAAAATGGTGAGATCAGGTTATGTGTTGATTTTAGAAACCTAAATAAATGCTCCAAGAAAGACAACTATCCCCTACCCAAGATGGAACACTTGCTGCGGAGAATTTTAGGATCCAATGTCATGTCTTTCCTAGATGGTTTCTCAGGCTATAACCAGGTTTCTGTACACCCTGATGACCAAGAAAAAATTGCCTTTACTACTCCTTGGGGTACCTTCATGAATGCCAAGATGCCATTCGGGATAATGAATGCAAGGGCCACCTTTCAGAGGGCCATGGACATAGATTTTGTGGGAGAGAAGGACAATTTTGTCCTCATCTATATTGATGATATCATAGTTTATTCCAACAGTCATGAAGAGCATCTGAAGCATCCGAAAATAGTATTTTTGAAATGCAGACAGTTCGGGATTTTGATGAACCCAAAAAAGTCTCAATTTTCTCTCAAGAAGGGTAAGCTCCTAGGCCACATTGTTTCAGCAGAGGGAGTGAAAATTGATCCAGCTCGGGTGGAAGCAATTCAGAAGTTGTCCATACCAAGTTCAAAGAAGGATATCCAATCCCTACTCGGTAAGATCAATTTTGTTAGAAGGTTTATTCCTAATTTCTCTAAGTTAGTGAAACATATAACCTCTATGCTAAAAAAGGGGTCTGGGATCAAATGGACATACAATGCAAGAAGTTCATTTTAGGATATCAAACAAGATATCATGGAATCTCCTACTCTAATCAGTCCATATTACACCAAGAAGTTCTATATTTTCTCTTTTTCTTCCTATGACACAGTGGCAACAGTCTTGTTACAAAAAGATGATGAAAGTCTTGATCACCTAGTGGATTTCTTCAGCAAATCACTCAGGGATGTTGAACTAAGGTATGATCCTATAGAAAAACAAGCTTATGCTCTCATTAAGTCATTAAAATATTTCATAATTTATATCCTCCATGCAAAGTTTGTTTCCTATGTTCCTTCAGCCTCTGTGAAGGATGTTTTGACCCAGCTTGATATTGATGGAAATAGAGCTAAATGGATCATAAAGATGATTGTGTTTGACATAGAAATGAAGCCCACCAAGCTGGTAAAAGGCCAAGGACTTGCCCAACTCATGACAGAAGAGAACTATGATATTTTAGGCATAAATTTCATTTTGTTAAGTTCAACAAGTTTGCAAACAGGGGTAGCAGTAGAAGAGAAACATGTCAGCCAGTAGGTGGCCGATAATTTGTCTTCATGTGAGTGGTATTTAGGTATTGTTCATTTTTTACAAAAGTTGGAGGTTTCTCTTGAACTTAGCATGACTCAAGCCCAATCCCTTAAGCTCAGAGCAATTAAATTCTGCATTAATGATAATCTTTTGTATTGGAAAGACCCTTCTGGTTTACTGTTGATATGTTTGGACAAAGATGAGTCAATTGAAGTCATGCATCAGTTCCATTCAAGTATTTGTGGAGGCCATCATTACTGGGAGACCACAGCTCATAAAATCCTAAGGTCTGGGTATTATTGGCCTTTTCTTTTTTCAGATGTGCGCACCTTTGTGAAATCTTGTGATAAGTGCCAAAGATTCACAAGGAAGAAGGAACTCAAATCTCTACCTCAGAGACCTATTGTAGTGAATGGTCCCTTTCAACAGTGGGGCTTAGATTTCATAGGTGATATTAATCATTCATCTAGTGGTCAGCATAAGTGGATCCTGGTATCCACTGACTATTTTAGTAAGTGGATAGAGGCAATCCCCACTATAAATTCCACTCATCAAGTCGTCATGAAGTTTCTCTATGAAAACATCCTGATCAGATTTGGCTTCCCAAAAAGGCTAGTGACAGATAATGCAACAACGTTTAAATTTGATGCATTGGTTGACATGTGTAAGTCAATGGGCATTCAATTGGTACACTCTAAATCCTACTACCCTCAAGGCAATGGCCTCGCCGAGTCATCCAATAAGAGTCTAGTCAGAATCATCAAAAATCTATTGGAGGATAATCAAAAGAGTTGGGATTCTAAACTAAAGTTTTCTCTTTGGATTGACAAAGTGACCATTAAGAAATCAGAAGCTCATTAGAAGAGGATCAAAGATACTTTTGACAGAAAAGAAAAGGTGGACAACTTTCAGGTTGGTGACTGTGTCCTGAAATGGGATGCCCTCAGACAATATAAAGGCAAGCATGGCAATTTTGACTTTTTGTGGACCGGTCCTTTCATGATAACTCAAGTACAACACAACAACACTTTTATTTTGAAAAGTCTAGAAGGTGAAGAAATGTTTGGTGGCCCAGTCAATGGGCATTTTCTGAAACTCTATTTTATCTAAGGCTTCAAAGCCTTGCCATTGTAAATTTTATTTTCAGTTTTTGTTTTTGCAAAATAACTCCATACCTAATGGAAACACTAGTAGATAGGTTTGAATTTTTGTCTTAAAGGAAAGGCATTGGTTCCGTGGTTCTTGAAACCTCACAGGGAGGCTTTCAACCCCAATAGGAGCCAGTTTTATCTCCTCAAATAAATTAATCAAGTTGTTTTATTTTAGATGATAGGATGTCATTTGACAATACATTTTAAAATTTTTAAAAAGCTCACTTTTTAGGGATTTATGAATGTAATAAAGTTAGATAAAACATTTGGTTTCATTTTTATTTGATTTAATTCAAATCTCAGGTTTCGGTGTTTTAGGCGCTTCTTCAAAAGGGCTTCTTAGCTACCGAAAGACTTAGCATTCGACAACTTAAACAAAGGAATTTAGGGCTATTTTAGCCACCGAAATCGCAAGAGCGTGGGAGGAGTCAGCACGTCCTTTAACACACTTAAACCATCAGGGTTGAGGTTTTATAATTGCAATTCATTGACGAAAAGACAGGAGAAAAAATTGTTTAGAGACTGGGAGCTGATCTTTGCATGATATAATGAATCTTTTCAAATCGTTGTTTCATCAAGCTACATGGTTACGTACTTCTCATCATTACAGTCATCAACCATGATTGTTTCAAATCTCAAGCCTCTCTTTCGCATCCCTTGTAATCTACGCCACATTCTAATGCACGCCTCATACTTCTCGTCCCTGTCACAGCCGAGCCAAATCTTCCTAAGTCTATGCTGTGTAAGTTTCCCCAAAAACCCAATTTTCCAATTGCAGGTGTATAGGAACATTGTGACAGATTAAGAAAGGAGGATCAACTTTGAGGAAAGAGCTAGATGATATCAGCTACATGGAATCGCACCCAGAGGTATGTCAACTTTTTAGAGATGCAGGTTGCTATAATTTTTGTAAAAAATTGTAGAGCTTTCACTAGCAGGTGGCAAAAGATTTTTCCCTGACTTTCGATGGAAGGAAAGTAATCATCGGTCAAGATTAATTCGAGGTGGATGAATCCCTCATAGCTGAGGTGATAGAGCTTCCCAGGACTGGAGAAAACTAGTTAAAAACCACTGTCACAAACAATGTTGAATTCAGGTCCTACTTGGAACCAGAAAACAAGGGTTTGATATGGAAGAAAGACATTCCTATGTATTTCCTTGAAGAGAAATGGCAACATTTACTAAAATCCATTCTGGTTTATATAACTTGTGAAGGTAGATATAATAGGGTGATGATTTACCATTTCAAAATCATGAATCATTTCACTGGTAGAAACCCACTCAATATTCCCTATTATATCCATAGAAGCTTATCTAAGATGGCTCATCAGGTCAAGGCTAAGCCTAATAAAGTTGTAGGCAAGCTATCCCACCATAGTTTAATTAAACGCTTGGTTTATGAGTTGTTGTAGAGAAGAATAAAAGAATGGAATTACTTCTTGTTCTGGAATGATTTTCAAACTGATGTACAACCAGAGGGTAAAAGGAGTCCTCATTCCTAGAAGTCTTTTACTCCTAGAAGTGGAAAGAAGAGGAGGAGAGATATCTCTCCAGTTCCAGTTAATCAACCCTCTCCTTCTTCTATGCTTAATAAAAGTAAGAAGAAACTAAACTCCAGCAGTGAAACGGAGAAGCATGAAGAACCCCCAGTGAACAAGATCATTCTTAATCTTCCCTACACAGACTCAGAGGATGAAGAGCACTAGATTGAAACAGGGCATGAAGATTTAGTTACCATAGGGTATGAAAATTTAGTTTATGTAGATGTATTCACAGCAAGGTATGAAGATATTCCATCACCTACACCCCAAGAAGAACAAGAACTACAAGTTGCATATGCCTCATCTAGCAAAAACATGAAGCAGAGTAAATCAAAGGAAATCAATAATCTTAAAAAGAAGTTACCTCAACAAGAAGTGATAGAAAGGATAATTAAAACCAGATATGAAACCCTATCGAAGAATTTTGTAGAAAGCAACTCAGCCTTAGAAATATTAGCACATGAAAGCATAAAGGAAAAGAAAAAGAAGGAGAAGATTGTAAAAGATTACAACAGCTAATGGAGAGTAGCCGAGGACTTGAAGAAAAAGGTTAAGGCTTTAAGGTCGCAAGATATGTCTTCAAAACACTAGCCTCAAACACATGCTACTCTCAAAACCCTAGCATAGGTAGCAGTTCATTGCAATGAACCAGAGGCAACCAACAATCCTACAGTTTTTGAGCAATATGCAGAAGTCGTAGAAGATCATCCCTAAGGAGTTTTGGAGCTAAGACAAAATGTATTTCAAAATTTTGATAATTTCACTAAAACAGACCTTTCGGTGGCTTAGGTGAACATTTTGATTATTCATTAGCCACTGAAAGCAGAGCTTTAAGTAGCTAATTTGTCCAGATTTTGTCTATTCTAGCTACCGAAAGCACTGACAGGGAAGAAAGTTAGTATTTTTTGCAGAGATCTAGGTTTTCCTTGTCCAAAAGCCTCAGGAATAGTTCCAATCGATTGCCAATAATTAATGACATATTTATCAAGAGTTTGTTTTGATTTTGGATATGCTCTACAAGGCGGAAAGGTAAAAATTGGTTAGCAATTTTCAGGGATAAAACTGTTTTATTGTCAGCAGGTGTCATTTTCGACTTCTCTCATATCTCATGAAAATCCATCAGCCTTGGAAGTCTTACTACACCTGTTGAAGAATCTGAAGGACATGAAGATCACCCAAGAATAGGAATTGACCTATTTTATAGGATCTTTGCCTATTTTCTTGGGCCAGTTATTGAATTTCTATTTTTGGCAAAATTCGATCCAGTATCCTAGGATCTTGAAACTTTTTGTAAAGGCTATAAAGACAAAAATATTGGAAGAATGAATGGTTCAAATTTGAGTTCTAGACTCTACTGTTATTGTGATACATACACTTTCTTTAATATATTTATCTTGCAAGCTTCTTTCATTGTTATTGCTAGACTTTCTTTTCATTTCTATTATATGCCTATGAGTTGAAATTATTTCTTTGTCTCTGTTTAAATGTCCTATGGTAACTGTCATATTACCTTTGATTATTAAACAAGAATCATAAGCATCCACTTCTAGTTTGTTCACACATTATATATATTGTTTATGTATGTTCTAGTTAATTGATTGGTTTCATATCCATTTGATTTACAAACCTATTTGATAAAATCTCTTGAAGGCCTTGTACTGTTTGAATATAACTAGACTATCTTGAAGATACAATCCAGTGATTTAGATATTCATATTGATCCAACCCCACACCCATTATTGATTAAATAATTACAAAAATAGTTAAGTTACCATGCATCTCTGAGATACAACCTAGGAGAGTTTCCTGAAGTGAGAACAGACGCGACCACAAGGGGAGCCTCAACATCATCTTTCTAAACATTCTCTGAGATGGACAGACAAATATTTTGTTCCTTACACTTGTGCCTAGGAAAATATTTGTCATCACATTTATAACAAAGGCCTTTGAGTTATCATTCAACCATTTCTACCCTGGTCAATTTCTGGATCTTTAGTGGAGTAGAAGGAGGAGTGGGAGAGACTAGTTTAGTGCAATGAATAAAGGAGGATTTTCGGGTTTTAGAAGTGACAACATGTTGTGCTTCCTTATATCCTTTAGTATCTTCCACCAAACTATGAGGTCGATCCATGAGGACATGGGAACGAATCTCATCCTTCAGGCCACTGATAAAAAATTCTCGAGAAAAAGCATCAGACATGCCCTCTGTACAGAAAGTCAATCGCTCAAAAGAGGCTATATTGTCTTCCACTATGCCAGATTGTTTCAAAATTGTCAAACGAACTAAATGGTTGGTGTTAGTGTCAAAGCGTTCATAAATCTCTACCACAAATTGTGTCCAATCCACATACCCTTGGTGGGAATTTTTTCTCCATTGCCGATGTTCTTGATCAGATGGAGAACACCATACCATAGTTTGGAAAAATAATATGTAATTCCATACAAAGAGAAATAATGTTCCGTCTGAGTTACCCAACCAGTGGGATCCGAGCTATCAAATTTGGTAACATGCACACACAGAAGGTGTAGGTCACGCTGAAAGTGATGGGGTTAGAAATTTTGGGAATGATTGGAAGTTTCACCTTCCTGTTACAAAGGTGGGTCAGAGGAGGGAATATCTGCAGGTATATGAAGCCTGGCACAGATCATCCTAGTGAAGGAGGAAATCTAGGTATTGAATGATTCAAGATGGGTAGTGAGGTTCTATTTGATGTCTTCTATTTTGGCATCAATGGAGGAATGCATGTTTTTATTGATGATGGAAACATTGGCACCGATTTGTGTCGATTCTTGTTGGGTCTCTGTGAAATTAGAGTACAAGGAATTGAAGTGAGCTTCCAAGTCTTGGCTATGGGTGTGGGCCATGATGAAGAGGGAAAACAACAAGGGACGGGTGGGACCACACAGAAAATGGGTTATGGGTGAATTGTATCACAACGATTAGGGCAATGAGGGGAATCTGATTGGGTAAGTCTCAAATAAGGGTGTTGGAAGGGGGTTGGGTCCATAAGATCCATAATATTGTTTTTTACTCCTGCAGAGTTATACTCTTATCTAAAGAATACTACACTGATGAAATTCCCAAATTATTAACATGGATAAATGTGTAGTAATTTTTCAACCCCAATGCACGAGACACAGTTGCACAAAAATAGATCTTATCTGTTCTATTTTTGTTTTCGTCCCAAGGGTTAGGGTATTAAAGGGTTGTACAGACAAGGGTTTTCCTTGTGCTATAACTCTCTGATATACGTCCAGGGTCCAACAGTAGTACTCGACCCAATATCTTAGGGCACCAACTAAGGAGGCTAGACCATGACCTTAGCTATACTACTCGACTACCCAGGTACTATAGAGTATCTTCTCGAGTGTTTTTCTCGGTGACACTATAGCAGTCAAGCGGTTGATCCATTTATCTATGGAGGGATTTCGGAGATCTAGGTTGGCCTGTATATAGGTGTTGTCTAATGCGCTACCACTCAAATGGGTACCAACATGGGTTACAAGGGTGGACAACAAATGTGTGCTTAATTTCCACTTGTATTTCCTGCATGTATGAATCCCCTCACATGGGTTTATGCATGTAACAACAAATCTCTATAGCTTTAACATGTCATAATATGTCTCTACCTTGAAAAAGTTTAACCCACAATTTTCTGTCAAGGAAGGTGCTCTGATACCACTTGTAGTATTCCTGATAAAAAATAGTACAAAGAACATAAATAATTAGCTAGAAATGGAAGAGA
The DNA here is from genome assembly GCA_000966675.3 of Picea glauca. Classification (NCBI taxonomy): domain Eukaryota; kingdom Viridiplantae; phylum Streptophyta; class Pinopsida; order Pinales; family Pinaceae; genus Picea; species Picea glauca. The sequence continues at coordinate 110,542 of JZKD02S2376794.1, forward strand.
AACAATGATATAACCAGAAAAATACGACAATAATACCAGAATAACACCAGAAAGAACACTTTGATTACTGAGAGAAATGTTCACTTGCCTCTTCAAGGGGAAACCTCCAACAGAGCAGATCTCTATTACAATAATGCCCAAGACAAAATTTATCATACCCTCCACTCCTATTTATATTAAATATGTCTATCCAAAAGAACAATCTAGAGGAAGAACCTTCTAGAAGCAAAAGCTTCTTTTAGGTCTTCTTACATTTGACTTGGTCTTCCTTATTGGTAGGCCTTATTAATATTGGCCTTTATTACATGGAAATATATTATTCTACCTATGTGAGGGGTTAGGTCCCTAACATATGCCATGACTAAACCACCAACCTGAATGTCCAATTGTCTTCTTTTCATATCTGACCCTCTTTTATATTTACCACTACTCTCCTGCAACCTCTATTTAACACTTTCTTCTAGATCATGCATTCTCACAACAAAATCCTCTCGATTTTCAGTCATTAAGTATTGTTTTCCAAAATTTCATAGTTCATAGACTCCTCTCGGATGCATACCATACACAATATAGAATGGAATCATTTTGGTACTCCTATTTGGTGAGTCATTATATGAAAATTATCTCTGAGCAAGCATTTGATCCCATTGTTTAGGATTTTCATATACAAGACTCAAAATATTCCCCAAGATTTTATTCATTACCTCTTCTTTCCCATCAGTTTGTGGGTGATTGGATGAGATAAAATTGATATTAGTACCCAGTTTCTTCCACGTGTTCCTCCAAAAATGACCAACAAATTTTGTATCATGATTTGAAACAATGCTTATGGGTAAACCATGCAATCTCACTATTTATGAAAAAAACAGACTGACAATATTAGTGGTGTTAGAAAAATAGGATCGTGGAGCAATATAATACAAAAAATGCGGAAATAAAACAAAGAAGACACACAATACAATAGAGACACATATATACATTGTTCACCTGGTTTGGGCTACGTCCACTAGAGAAATTGCTAGGTCCTTCCTTTTTATTATCCAACAAAATAAAGGGATAAAACCTATAGCACGCTCGTTTTAAGTTCCTCTTATTTCTCTGACAATATCCTCTCTTAGAATACAATAATCACACACCCATACATATCCGTAATACAATTCCCTCATAAAAGAGGGTTTCCTTCAAGGTAAAAAATACCTAAAATAGCTTCTATCATCAGATCTGCAACCTTATAATGAACAATCCAAATTGGCTATGAAATTAAAATATTTTACAAGGCATTTTTTCCCAAAATTTCTATTTGGGCGTGTTTCCCTCGAATCACCTGCTAGGGGGGGATACAAAAATTGTCGTTTCCCCCCCTGGACCCCCCTAGAGACAGTTTTTTTTGGGGGGGAATCCTCCACACAGTCAAGAAGATGATCAATTTATCTATGGAGGGATTCAAGAGATATAGGTTAGTCTGTATACAGGTGTTGTTAGATGCGCTACCACTCGAAGGGGTACCAATAGGGGTTACAAGGGTGGCCAACAGTTGTTCTCTTAAGTACCACTTGTATTTCCTACGTGTATGAATCCCCAACCATGGGTTTATGCATGTAATGACAGATATTTGTAGCTTTAACACACCATAATATGTCTCTACCCTGAAAACATTTAACCCAGAATTTTATGTCAAGGAAGGTGCTCTGATACCTCTTGTAGTATTCCAGATATAAAATAGTATGCATAACATAAATCATTAGCTGGAAATGGCAGAGAAACAATGATATAACCAGAAAAATACCACAACAATATCAGAATAATACTAGAGTAACACCAGAAAGAACAATTTGATTACCGAGAGCAATGTTCACTTGCCTCTTTAAGGGGGAAACCTCTAGCAGAGAAGAGCTCTATTACAATAATACCCAAGACAAAACTTCTCATACCCTCTACTCCTATTTATATTAACTATGTCTATCCAAAAGAACAATCTAGAGGAAGAACCTTCTAGAAGCAGAAGCTTCTATTAGGTCTTCTTACATTTGACTTATCTTCCTTATTGCTAGGCCTTATTAATATTGGCCTTTATTACATGGAAATATATTATTCTACCTATGTGATGGGTTAGGTCCCTAACATATGCCATGAACAAACCACCAACCTGAAAGTCCAATTGTCTGATTTTCATATCCGACCCTCTTTTATATTTACCACTACTCGCCTACAACCTCTATTTAACACCTTCTTCTAGATCATGTATTCTCACAACGAAATCCTCTCGATTTGCACTCCTTAAGTATTGTTTTCCCAAATTTCTTAGTTCATAGAATCCTCTTGGATGCATACCATACAAAATATAGAATGGACTCATTCAGGTACTCCTATTTGGTGATTCATTATATTCAATTTCAATCTGAGAAAGCATTTGTTCCCACTGTTTAGGATTTTCATATACAAGATTCCTCAAAATATTCCCCAAGATTCTATTCATTACCTCTGCTTTCCCATTAGTTTGTTGGTGATCATATGAGCTAAAATTGATATTAGTACCCATTTTCTTCCACATTTTCCTCCAAAACTGACCTACAAATTTTGTATTGCGATCCGAAACAATGCTTATGGGTAAACCATGCAATCTCACTATTTATGAAAAAAAAACTGGTAATATTAGTGGTGTTAGAAAAATAGGATCGCAGAGAAATAAAATGCAGAAATAAAACACAGAAGATACATTTTACAATAGAGACATAGATATATGTGGTTCACCCAGTTTGGGCTACATCCACTAGAGAAATTTCCAGGTCCTTCCTTTTTACTATCCAACAAAATAAAGGGATAAAACCTATATTATGTTCGTTGTAACTTCCTCTTCTTTCTCTTAAAGTCTCCTCTCTCGGAATACAATAATCATACACCCATACACAATTGCAATACAATTACCTCATAAAGGAGGGTTTCCTTCTAGGGAACAAATCCCTAAAATAACTTATATCGTCAGATCTGTGACCTTATAATGAACGGTCCAAATTGACTATGAAATTACAATATTTTGCAAGGCAATTTTTCCCAAAATTTCTCTTTGGGGGTGTTTCCCCCAAATCCCCCACTAGGGGGGAATACAAAAATTGTTTCCCCCCCCCTTGGACCCCCCTGACGATATTTGTGGGGGGGAAAGCCCCCACACACCCCCTGTTAGGGAATGGGGTCTAAGAATGGCTAAAACAAACTTCTGAATCAAGAAGATAATCAGGATACGCAACCAATAATCTCCCACTTGGATATTGATCACAACAACTCCACTCTTGTTCTACCTGATAGACTATACTCCACCTTGGACCTGGAAAATTTCTCATCTTCACCTTCATTCTTGAAGACCAACTGAAACTAAGAAGGAACTTAGTTTCTCCCTAGTTACTACCTTTGTTAGCATGTCTACAAGATTCTCGCTAGTATGCATCTTTTCCAACTTCAAATGTCCATCTTCCAAGATGGATCATATGAAATGGTACATGAGATATATATGATTATACTTTGAATGGAAGGATGAGTTCATTTCAAGATGAATGACACACTCACTATCATAGTACAACCTATTATTCTCCTGCTTCTTTCCCAATTCATCCATAAACCTCTGTAACCAAATCATTTCTTTACTAGCCTCTGTAGCAACAACATACTCTTCTTCTATTGTTGAAAGTGCAACAACCTTTTGTAGTTTTGACATCCAACTTATTTTTTTTCCACCTACAGTAAAAAAATACCATGTGGTGGTCCTCTTGCTATCTTTATCACCTACCATATCTAAATCAACATATCCATGTAGAAAAATGTTTAAACCTCCAAAACATAATGCATGAGTAGAAGTAACTCTCAAATACCTGAGAATCTACTTTACTGTCTCCCAATGTTATTTACCTGGATTGTTCATATACCTGCTCACAACTCCCACTGCATGTGCAATATCTAGTCTTGTTAAAACCATCACATACATCAAGCTTCCAACTGTTGATGAATAAGGGACCCTAGACATGTATTCTATATCCTCCTGTGTCTTGGGACACATTTCCTTAGTTAATTTTAAATGATTGGCCAAAGTTTTACTAACTGGTTTTTCATTCGGCATTCTAAACCTCTCCAACACCTTCTCTATGTAATCACCCTGAGACAATGTCAATTTGCGATTTTTCCTATCTCTTGTTGTTCTCATACCAAGGATTTTCTTTGTAGCATCCAAATCCTTCATAATAAATGAATTAGCTAATTTCTTCTTGAGCACATTTATATCCTACATATTAGACCTTGCAACAAGGATTTCATCTACATACAATAGCAAGATAATATAGCTTCCATTTTATAGCCTTTTAAACTAGACACAGTAATCACAATGACATATACTATAACCTTGTTCTGTCATAAACCTATACAACTTCAAATACCACTACCTTGGAGCCTTCTTTAGGCCATACAATATCTTCTTCAACCTGCATACCAAATTTTCCTTCCCTTTGACATCATACCCCTATGGTTGCTGCATATAAATATCTTCCTCCAAATCCCCATGGTTAAAATATGTTTTTACATCTAACTGTTCAAGATGCAAATATTCTATTTCCACAAGACTTAAAATAGTCCTCATTGAAGTCATCTTAACAATAGGAGAAAAAATTCATCAAAATCTATACCTTTCTTTTGTGGAAACCCCTTTACAACAAGTCTAGCTTTTACCGTTTTTTTCCTCCATCTTCTTCCTTCAACATGTAAACCCATTTATTTTCCAATGATATTTTTCTTCCAGGAAACTGAACCAAGTCCTAATTTTGGTTATCTACCATGGAATCCATTTCTTCTTTCATGTCTTGCTCCCGCTTCTTTTTAGTGTCTAACTGCATTGCCTCTTCATAACATTCTGGTTCACTAGAATCAGTCAAAAATAAATAATAAAATGAAGGAGAGTATCATTTGGTGTTTATACTTAACCTGGTAGATATTCTAACAACACTTAAAGGAGTTTGAGGTACTTTCTTCTCCTATTGTTGTACATTTTTATTTTCTCGAGCCTTCAGAATTTCTTTTTTAGTGATCTCATCAAGCATTGTGTATCTTGGTTTTTCTTTTTCCTGTTTCTATCCTTGCAACTGGTCTTTGTACATGACCTTCTCATTGAATATGACATGTCTACTCCTAATGATTTTTTGATTTTCATAATCCCAAAAGAGATAACCAAAATCATTAACATTTTATCCAATAAAGGTACACTTCTTGGATTTTTCCTTAAGCTTTGTTCCATTTTTCTTTATCAATATGGACAAATGCTTCACAACCCAAAGTTTTCATAAATGAATAGTTTACCTTTTTACCTATTCATGCATCCTCTGCAATGCTACCATCCAAAGAGCTTGAAGGTCCTCTATTTATTAAGTAATCAAAAGTATCTACAACATCTTCCCAGAACTGTAATGGCAACCCGACATGCAATCTCATACTCCTTACATGCTCCAATATTCTCCCGTTCATCCTTTCTGATACAAAATTTTCTTGTGGTATTCCTCGAACTGTCTTCTCTATACAAATCCCATGGTATGAACAATAATCATCAAACTCCTTACTACAATATTCACTCCATTTTATGATCTAGGACACTTCAACCTTTTTCTTATCTCATTCTCAACCAAATCTTTCCATTTCTTAAAAGTGTTAAAAAAATCATATTTTTGTTTAATGAAATAAACCAATTTTTTTCTAGTTGCATCATCAATTAAAGTAACATAATAACAACAGACACCAAGACATGATAATTGAGTTTGTCCCCATACATATGTATGCACAAGCTCTAACCTTTCACTCTTCTTTTCTTTTTTGACTTTGAGAAATCTCACTCTCTTTTGCTTCCCATAAACACAATGCTCACATAAATCCAAATCAATTTGTTTAAGATCTGGAAACAAATTCCTTTTGTGAAGTATCTGCATCCCCTTCTCACTCATGTGTCCAAGCCTTTCATTTCAAAGTGATGTATTTACTCCTGTAAAAGCTAAATATATAGAAGAATCAATATTATCAGTACATAAATACAATGTACCTACCTTCTCTCCTTTGTCCATCACTAGTGATCCTTTAGTGACCTTCCAAGCCTTATCTGTAAATATGGATATACAACTTTCAATTTCCAATTTCCCTATTGAAATTAGATTTTTCCTTCGATCTGGAACATGTCTTACCTCTTTCAACAACCATTGGTTTCCATTCTTTTTCTTTATTTGTACCTTACCCATTCCAAGAATTGATCCGGATTTTATGAGCAAAATGAAATGAATACAGATTATTAACAAGTTATTAACACAAAATAATAGAGATACATTAAAATTGGTTTTCTATTCAATATCGAAATAAGTTGAAACTGTAAATTACAGCGGAAACAAGCTTGCTGGAATGGTGGCGGCTTATCTCTGAGAATAGATGTGATGGTTGCACGCATTCACAAGAAGAAGATTACAATAAGGTTTTGAAGGCATTTTTTTAGAATAAGAAAGAATTCCAAAACCCTAGACATCCAAAAACCTAACCCTAGGAGATGAAGCGCCAAAAGTCATGTGGGCCCCATTTGGGTAAGTTAGTACATCAACTTCCCGGGGTTGTAACTTTTGCATATGATCTCCGTTTTAGGTGTGTGATAGCCCGTTGGAAAGGTATCATCGAGGAGATTAATTTTGGGGGATAAATCATGCCTTTGGATATTATTGAGAATCTCTATCCCGAAAAACCTTCATTTAGGCCCTCAAAATGGCCCCAGAAGTTAAAACTGCTAAAAATAGTAAATTGCCAAAATTGTCAGAAAATTGTTTTGAGCATGTTGGAAAAGGTGGGTGGCCACTGATATCCATATGGATCAATCCTCCCTCCTTAAGAATAAATGGTCTCCATTTTGTTGAGGTCCCCCATCAGATGAGGAAATTTCTGCTGAATTTGGCCCTGGGTGAGCCACTTACCTTGGTGCAAGAGCTTCCCTACTTTGACGACTCGATAAAGTTGGATCCTTTGTTGTCAAGTTCCCTTGATATGTGTGTCCACAATATGATCATTGGATGCCTTTTTTATGCAGTCAGGGTTGAGCTCTGTGGGTGTCAGATGTTCTTCTACTTCTGAGGTGTCCAATAATGGTGGGAAATAAGGGCGAAGGAGATCCACATTGAACACTGGGTGTAGGCCAAGGAAAGGAGGAATGTTGAGATCAAAAGAATTATCCCCCACGGCCTTGTTGATAGTGTACGACCCATAATGGAGTAGATGAAGCTTCTGATGGGGTCCTATAAGGCATTCTTTCTGCAAGAGAAACCAAACTTTGTCGCTCACCTGAAACTTATGTGGCACCCGATGTTGATCATGGCACTATTTGTACTTGTCATTAGACTTCTATAGGATATCTTGAACCTATTGGTGGATGTGTTGGATCCTCTCAATGAACTGGGTGGCTTTGTCAGCTTTAGTTGGAGAAGGATATGAGTCGGACGAGGTGACTGCAAGGGGAAGTGAAACATCTATGGGACCCAATGGTTGGAATCCCAACCCCACCTGAAAGGGGTTGTAGCTAGTTGAGCTATGCAAAGTTTAGTTGTAGCTATTTTGTACAAAGGGAAGGCTCTCATCCCATGTGTGAGGGTGCTTTGAATTATACATGCGAAGGATATGCACAATTATTCAACTTACAACCTCGGTTTGGCCATCTGTCTAGGGGTGGACGGTCATGGATTTGGTGAGCTTGGTGTCTAGTAGTGACCAGAGGATCAACCAAAATGTGCTGAGAGATCGACTATCCCGATCTGAGACAATGGTTTGTGGGATTTCAAAATGTACCCAGACTCTTTCAAAGAAGAGCTTGGCAGTGGCCTCTGTTGTGATGCTCTTCTTGCAGGCAACCATAATCGCCATCTTAGAAAAGAGATCAACAACCACAAAAACACAGTCATTTCCCCGCTTGGTGGATGGGAGGCCTGACATATAGTCCATTGAGATGGATTCCCATGGCCTTTCAGGAGTAGGAAGAGGGGTGTACATGCCCTATTTCTTAGGGTTCGGTTTGGCAATAGCGCATGCAGTGTAGGACCTGATATACTTTCCGACCTCTTGTCGAAGTTTCAGCCAGTAGAAATGTTTATTTAGCATCGCCACTGTCTTTTTGATGCTGAAGTGTCCTGCCACCCGACTGTAGTGGGATTCCCATATCATCTCCGCTCGCTCACTTGCTGGAACATAGATATGGCCTAGATGACACAACAACCCATCATGAAGATGAAAATGATTGACAACTGTGTTTTCACCCAACATTTGGTAGGTGGTGGCGAAGTCATGGTCTGTCTCATAGAGTTGAGGCCATCCAAATGTCTCATGACCGAAAGAGTCTAGCATCGTGGTGAGTTCTGTGACTGGAGGTTTGCTGAGGCAATCAACGATGCGATTGGTGCTTCCAGTTTTATACTTGATGTTGAGGTGGTATTGATGCAAGTATGTGGACCACTTTTTATGGTGGTCATCCTACAATTTTCCCTGTGTCTACATGAAATGCAGTGGATTATGATCAGTGTGGATGACTGTCTCCTTCCCAAGAATGTAATGTCTCCACTGGTGGCAGGATTTCATAATGGAGTACATTTATTTGTCCTGAGTAGGGTACTTACAAACAATATCTGACAGTGTCTCACTATGATAGGCCACGGGGTGGCCTTGCTGAGTGAAAATGATGCCCACATCATAGTCTGAAGCATCTGTATCGATCTCAAAGGGATGTTGCAATTCTGGTAGTGAAAGTACTGGGGCTGAGCACAACATCATCTTTCTAAACATCCTCTGAGCTGGACAAAAAAATATTTTGTTCCTTACACTTGTGCCTAGGAAAATATTTGTCATCACATTTATAACAAAGGCCTTTGAGTTGGCATTCAACCATTTCTACCCTGGTCAATTTCTGGATCTTTAGTGGAGTAGAAGGAGGAGTGGGAGTGACTATTTTAGTGCAAGGAATAAAGGAGGGTTTTTGGGTTTGAGAAGAAACAACATGTTTTGCTTCCTTATCTCCTTTAGTACCTTCCACCAAACTATGAGGTTAGGACATGAGGACATGCGAATGAATCTCATCCTTGAGGCCACTGATAAAAAATTCTTGGAAAAAATCATCATACATGCCCTCTATATGGAAATCCAATCGCTCAAAAGAGGCTATAATGTCTTCCACTATGCCACATTGTTTCAAAATTGTCAAATGACCTAAATGGTTGGTGTCAGTGTCAAAGTGTTCATAAAGCTCTGCCACAAATTGTGTCCAAGCCACATGCCCTTGGCGGGCATTTTTTCTCCATTGCCAACGTTCTTGATCAGATGGAGAACACCTTACCATAGTTTGGACAACTCATAATTCCATACAAACATAAATAATGTTCCATTTGAGTTACCCAACCAGTGGGATTCGAGCTATCAAATTTGGTAACATGCACATGCGGAAGGTGTAGGTCACGCTGAAAGTGATTGGGCTAGAAATTTTGGGAATGACCGGAAGTTTCACCTTCAGGTTACAAAGGTGGGTCAGAGGAGGGAATATCTCCAGGGATATGCAGCCTAGTGCAAATCATCTTATTGAAGGAGGCAAGATAGGTATTGAAGGATTCAATATGGGTAACGAGGTTCTATTGGATGTCCTCAATTTTGGCATCGATGGAGGAATGCATGTTTTTATTGATGATGGAAACATTCGCACTCAATTGTCTCACTTCTTTTTGGGTCTCTGTGAAATTAGAGTACAAGGAATTGAAACGAGCTTCCAAGTCTAGGCTACGGGTATGTTCCATGATGAAGAGGGAAAACAAAAAGGGACGGGTGGACCACATAGAAAATGGGTTATGGGTTAAGTGTATCACAACAATCAGGGCGATGAGAGGAATCCAATGGGGTAAGGCCCAAATAAGGGTGTTGTAAGGGGGTCGGGTCCATAAGATCCATAATCGTTTTTTTTACTCCTACAGAGTTATACTCTTATGTGAAGAATACTGCAGTGACGAAATGCCCAAATTATTAACATGGATAAATGTGTAGTAATTTTGCAACCCCAATGCATGAGACACATTTGCACAAAAATAGATCTTATATGTTCTTTTTTTGTTTCCGTCCCAAGGGTTAGGGTATTAAAGTGTTGGATAGACAAGGGTTTTCCCTGTGCTATAGCTCTCTGATATACATGCGGGGTCAAACATTAGTACTCAGCCCAATATCTCAGGGCACCAACTAAGGAGGCTAGACCGTGCCCTTAGTTGTACTACCCGACTACCCAAGTACTATAGAGTATCTTCCTGAGTGTTTTTCTCAGTGACACTATAACAGTCAAGCGGTCGATCAATTTATCTATGGAGGGCTTCCAGAGATCTAGGTCGGTCTATATATAGGTGTTGTTTGATGCGCTACCACTCGAAGGGGTACCAACATGGGTTACAAGGATGGACAACAAATGTGCGATTATTTACCACTTGTATTTCCTGCATGTATGAATCCTCGACAGTGGGTTTATGCATGTAACAATAGATCTCTATAGCTTTAAGATTCCATAATATGTCTCTACTCTGAAAAAGTTTAACCCACAATTTTTTGTCGAGGAAGGTGCTCTGATACCACTTGTAGTATTCCAGATATAAAATAGTATGTAGAACATAAATAATTAGCTAGAAATGGAAGAGAAACAATGATATAACCAGAAAAATACCACAATAATATGAGAATAGTATCAGAATAACACCAGAAAGAACACTTTGATTACTGAGAGAAATGTTCACTTTCCTCTTCGAGGGGGAAACCTCTAGCAGAAAAGATCTCTATTACAATAATACCCAAGACAAAACTTCTCATACCCTCCACTCCTATTTTTATTAAATATGTCTATCCAAAAGAACAATCTAGAGGAAGAACCTTCTAGAAGCAAAAACTTCTATTAGGTCTTCTTACATTTGACTTGTTCTTCCTTATTGGTAGGCCTTATTAATATTGGCCTTTATGACATGGAAATATATTATTCTACCTACGTGATGGGTTAGGTCCCTAAAATATGCCATGAATAAACCACCAACACGTCCAATTGTCTTCTTTTCATATCCGAACCTCTTTTATATTTACCACTACTCTCTTGCAACCCCTATTTAACACTTTCTTCTAGATCATGCATTCTCACAACAAAATCCTCTCAATTTTCACTCCTTAAGTATTGTTTTCCAAAATTTCTTAGTTCATAGACTCCTCTCATATGCATACCATACATAATATAGAATGGAATCATTCTGGTACTCCTATTTGGTGAGTCATTATTTGAAAATTCACTCTGAGAAAGAATTTGATCCCATTGTTTAGGATTTTCATATACACGACTCAAAATATTCCCTAAGATTTTATTCATTACCTCTGCTTTCCCATCAGTTTGTGGGTGATCGAATGAGCTAAAACTGATATTAGTACCCATTCTTCCACGTGTTCCTCCAAAAATGACCAACAAATTTTGTATCATGATCTGAAACAATGCTTATGGGTAAACCATGAAATCTCACTATTTATGAAAAAACAGACTGACAATATTAATGGTGTTAGAAAAATAAGATCGTGGAGCAATATAATAAAAAAAATGCGGACATAATGTTAGAAAAATAGGACTACAGAGCAATAAAATAAAACAAATGCGGAAACAAAACACATAAGATACACAATACAAGAGAGACACAGATTTATGTGGTTCACCCAGTGTGGGCTATTTCCACCAGAGAAATTGCTAGGTCCTTCCTTTATTATTATCCAACAAATGAAGGGATACAACCTACAACAAAACCCATTGTAACTTCCTCTTCTTTCTCTCACAGTCTCCTCTCTTAGAATACAATCCTCGCCCTAATGCATAGCCACAATACATTTCCCTCATAACATAGGGTTTCCTTCTAGGGTGGAAAACCCTAACATAATTTCTACCGTCAGATTTGCGACCTTATAATGAACGGTCCAGATTTACAATGAAATTACAATATACTTTTACAAGGCAACACCCCCTCTGCACTTCCCCACGCGGAAGAGTGTACATACTTCTGGGGTGTAAAGTCTTCATGGGGTATAAACACGGCTGAAAAACACAAGACCTCTGAGTCAGAAAGATAATCAGGCTCCACAACCAACAATCTCCCACTTGGAGACTGATTGCAACAACTCCACCGCTGCTGTATATGCTAGACTCTGAACCTTATTGGACCTAAAAAATTTCTCATATTCATCTTCATTCTTGAAGACCAACTGAAACTGAGCAGGAACTCAGTTTCTCTCTGGTTACTCCCTTTGTTAACATATCTGTAGGATTTTGGCTAGTGTGTATCTTTTCCAACTTCAAATGTCAATCTTCCAAGGTGGATCGTATGAAGTGGTACCTCAACTGTATATGCTTAGTCTTCGAATGGAAGGCTTAGTTATTTGCAAGATGAATTGCACTCTCACTGTTATAGTACAACCTGATATTCTCTTGCTTCATTCCCAATTCCTCCATAAACCTTTGTAACCAAATCATCTCTTTACTAGCCTCTGTAGAAGAAACATACTCTGCCTCTATTGTTGAAAGTACAAAAACCTTTTGCAGTTTTGAAATCCAACTCACTGCTATTCCACCTATAGTAAAAACATACCCCATGTTGCTCCTCCTGCTATCTTTATCACCTACCATATCTGAATCAACATATCCTTGTAGAAAAGTGTCTGAACCTCCAAAACATAATGCATGAGTAGTAGTACCTCTCAAATACCTGAGAATCCACTTTACTTCCTCCCAATGTTCTTTACCTGAATTTTTCATTTACCTGCTCACAACTCCCACTGCATGTGCAATATATGGTCTTGTGCAAACCATTGCATACATCAAGCTACCAACTGCTGATGAATAAGGGACCTTGGACATGTATTTTATCTCCTCCTGTGTCTGGGGACACATTTCCTTAGTTAATTTGAAATGGCTGGCCAAAGGTGTCCTAACTGGTTTTGCATTCTGCATTCTAAACCTCCCCAACACTTTCTCTGTGTACTCACCATGAGACAATGTCAATTTGCAATTTTTTCTATCTCTTGTTATTCTCATGCCAAGGATTTTCTTTGCACCACCCAAATCCTTCATTGCAAATGAAATGGCTAATTTCTTGTTGAGCATATTTATATCCTGCATATTAGACCCTGCAACAAGCATGTCATCTAAATACAATAGAAAAATAATATATCTTCCATTTTCTATCCTTTTAAAATAAACACAGTGATCAAAATGACATCTACTATAAACCTGTTCTGTCATAAACCTGTAAAACTTCAAATACCACTGCCTTGGAGCTTGATTTAGGTCATACAATCTCTTCTTCAACCTGCATACCAAATTATCCTTCCCTTTGATCTCATACCCCTGTGGCTTCTGCACAAAAATATTTTCCTCCAAATCCCATGGAGAAAAGATGTTTTTACATCTAATTGTTCAAGATGCAAATATTCTACTGCCACAAGACTTAAAATAGTCCTAATTGAAGTCATTTTGACAATAGTATAAAATATTTCATCAAGATCTATACCTTTCTTTTGTGCAAACCCCTTTACAACAAGTCTAGCCTTGTACTGCTTTTCTCCTCCATCTTCTTCCTTCAACTTGTAAACCCATTTATTCTGCAATGCTCTTTTTCCCACATGCAACTTAACCAAGTCCCAATTCTGGTTATTTGCCAAGGAATCCATTTCCTCTTTCATGCCTTTCTCCCACTTCCTTTTGGTGTCTACTTGCATTGCCTCTTCATAACATTATGTTTCACCAGAATTAGTCAACAATAAATAATACAATTAAGGAGAGTATCTTCTAGGGGGTATACTTAACCCGGTAGATCTTCTAACAACACTTGCAGGTGTTTGAGGTACATGCTGCTCTTGTTTTTGTACATTTTAATTTTTAGGTTCCTTTGGAATTTCTTTTTCAGCGATCTCATCAAGCACAGTGTATTCTTGTTTTTCTTCTTCCTGTTTCTTTCCTTGCAACTGATCTTTGTACATGACCTTCTCATTGAATATGACATCTCTACTCCTAATGATTTTGTTATTTTCATAATCCC
>JZKD02S2376794.1:124668-138069 GCA_000966675.3 Picea glauca
TGACATCTTCATATTAAATAATCTCTTCATTAGAAATACCTTATTTGACGCCGAGTGTTTTTCATACAATTTATCCAATGTGTCCATAAGATCTTTTGTTGTCTTTTCTTTCGAAATATTGAAAGCCACTGACGTTTCCAAGCTCAACCGTATCGTTCCTATAGCCTTTCTGTCAAGAATATCCCATTCTTTGTCCTTCATGGCCGTCGGCTTCTTTTCTACTCCACCCAATGGTAGGAATAGATCCTTCTGATATAAATAATCTTCCATATGCATCTTCCATAATTGGTAGTTTTGGTCGTTAAATTTCTCGTCCCTAAACTTTCCATCTTCCGAAATTTCTCCCACTTGAACCAAGAACCCTCTTTTCCTACGAGTTACCTTTTGCTCTGATACCAGTTGTTAGAAAAACAGGACCGCAGAGAAATAAAATAAAAAAAATGTGGAAAAAAAAAACAGAAGATACACAATACAAGAGAGACATAGATTTATGTGGTTCACCCAATGTGGGCTATGTCCACCAGAGAAATTGTCAGGTCCTTCCTTTATTATTATCCAACAAATGAAGGGATACAACCTACAACAAAACCCATTGTAACTTCCTCTTCTTTCTCTCACAGACTCCTCTCTCAGAATAAAATCCTTGCCCTAACGCATAGCTACAATACATTTCCCTCATAACAGAGGGTTGCCTTCTAGGGTGAAAAAACCTAACATAATTTCTACTGTTAGATCTGCGACCTTATAATGAACGGTCCATATTTACAATGAAATTACAATATACCTTTACAAGGCAATTTTTCCTTCGGGGGATTCGCCCCCAAAACCCCATTCGGGGACGCTTCCCCTGAACCTCCATCGGGGTATGCTTGCCCCTGAACCCCCTAGCTAGGGAGATAGCCCCCCCGGACCCCGCAGAGGGGGTACCCCCCGTTCTGCACTCTCCCACGTGGAAGAGTGTACATACTTCTAGGGTGTAAAGTCTTCATGGGGTATAAACACGGATAAAAAAAACAAGACCTCTTAGTCAGGAATATAATCAGGCTCCACAACCAACAAATTAAACACAGAAGACACATAATACAATAGCGATACATATATATGTTGTTCACCCGGTTTGGGCTATGTCCACTAGAGAAATTACCAGGTCCTTCCTTTTTATTATCCAACAAAATAAAGGGATAAAACCTATAGAACGCTCGTTGTAACTTCCTCTTATTTGCATGATAGTATCCTCTCTCAGAATACAATAATCGCACACCCATACACATCCGCAATACAATTCCCTCATAAAAGAGGGTTTCCTTCTAGGGAAAAAATACCTAAAATAACTTCTCTCGTCAGATCTACAACCTTATAATGAACAGTCCAAATTGATTATGAAATTACAATATTTTACAAGGCATTTTTTCCCAAAATTTCTCTTTGGGCGTGTTTCCCTTGAATCACCCACTAGGGGGGATACAAAAATTGTCGCTTCCCCCCCTAGACCCCCCTAGCGATAGTTTTTTTTTGGGGGGGGATCCCCCACACAGTCAAGAAGACGATCAGTTTATCTATGGAGGGCTTCAAGAGATCTAGGTCAATTTGTATACAGGTGTTGTTAGATGCGCTACCACTTGAAGAGGTACCAACAGAGGTTATAAGGGTGGCCAACAGTTGTGCTCTTAAGTACCACTTGTATTTCCTGCATGTATGAATCCCCAACCATGGGTTTATGTGTGTAACGACAGATCTTTGTAGCTTTAAGATGCCATAATATGTCTCTACCCTTAAAAAAAATTTAAACCATAATTTTATGTCGAGGAAGGTGCTCTGATACCACTTGTAGTATTCCAGATATAAAATAGTATGCATAACAAAAATAATTAGCTAGAAATGGCAGAGAAACAATGATATAACCAGAAAAATACCACAAGAGTATGAGAATAATACCAAAGTAACACCAGAAAGAACAATTTGATTACTGAGAGCAATGTTCACTTGCCTCTTCGAGGGGGAAACCTCTAGCAGAGAAGCACTCTATTACAATAATACCTAAGACAAAACTTCTCATACCCTCTACTCGTATTTATATTAACTATGTCTATCCAAAGAGCAATCTAGAAGAAGAACCTTCTAGAAGTAGAAGCTTCTATTAGGTCTTCTTACATTTGACTTCTCTTCCTTATTGTTAGGCCTTATTAATATTGGCCTTTATTACATGGAAATATATTATTCTATCTATGTGAGGGGTTAGGTCCCTAACATATGTCATGACCAAACCACCAACCTGAAATTCCAATTGTCTTGTTTTCATATCCGACCCTCTTTTATATTTACCACTACTCACCTACAACCTCTATTTAACACTTTCTTCTAGATCATGCATTCTCACAACAAAATCCTCTTGATTTGCACTCCTTAAGTATTTTTTTCCCGATTTTCTTAGTTCATAGACTCCTCTCAGATGCATACCATACACAATATAGAATGGACTCATTCAGGTACTCCTATTTGGTGATTCATTATATTCAAATTCAATCTGAGAAAGCATTTGATCCCACTATTTAGGATTTTCATATACAAGATTCCTCAAAATATTCCCCAATATTCTATTCATTACCTCTGCTTTCCCATCAGTTTGTTGGTGATCGAATGAGCTAAAACTGATATTAGTACCCATTTTCTTCCACATGTTCCTCCAAAACTGACTTACAAATTTTGTATCACGATCTAAAACAATGCTTATGGGTAAGCCATGCAATCTCACTATTTATGAAAAAAAAAACTGGCAATATTAGTGGTGTTAGAAAAATAGGATCGCGGAGAAATAAAATAAAATAAAATGTGGAAATAAAACACAGAATATACACGATACAATAGAGACACACATATACGTGGTTCACCCAGTTTGGGTTGCATCCACTGGAGAAATTTCCAGGTCCTTCCTTTTTATTATCCAACAAAATAAAGGGATAAAACCTATAGCATGTTCATTGTAACTTCCTCTTGTTTCTCTTATAGTATCCTCTCTTGGAATACAATAATCATACACCCATACACAACCACAATACAATTACCTCTTAAAAGAGGGTTTCCTTCTAGGGAAAAAATCCCTAAAATAACTTATATCATCAGATCCGTGACCTTATAATGAGCGGTCCAAATTGACTATGAAATTACGATATTTTACAAGGCAATGTTTCTCAAAATTTCTCTTTGGGGGTGCTTCCCCCGAATCCCCCGCTAGGGGGGGGTACAAAAATTTGTTTTTCCCCCCCTGGACCCCCCTGGCGATAGTTGTGGGGGGGAAAACCCCCACACACCCCGTGTTAGGGAATGGGGTCTAAGCACAACTAAAAAAAACTTCTGAATCAAGAAGATAATCAGGATATGCAACCAATAATATCCCACTTGGATATTGAATACAACAACTCCACTGTTGTTATACCTTCTAGACTATACTCCACCTTGGACCTGGAAAATTTCTCATCTTCACCTTCATTCTTGAAGACCAACTGAAACTAAGAAGGAACTCAGTTTCTCCCTAGTTACTACATTTGTTAACATGTCTACAAGATTCTGGCTAGTATGTATTTTTTCCAACTTCAAATGTCCATCTTCCAAGATGGATCATATGAAATTGTACATGAGCTATATATGATTATACTTTGAATGGAAGGATGAGTTCTTTTCAAGATGAATGGCACTCTCACTATCACAATACAACCTATTACTTTCCTGCTTCTTTCCCAATTCATCCATAAACCTATGTAACCAAATCATTTCTTTACTAGACTCTATAGTAGAAACATACTCTTCTTCTATTGTTGAAAGTGCAACAACCTTTTGTAGTTTTGAAATCCAACTTATTTTTCTTCCACCTACAATAAAAACATACCATGTGGTGGTCCTCCTGCTATCTTTATAACCTACCATATCTCAATCAACATATCCATGTAGAACAATGTTTGAACCTCCAAAACATAATACATGAGTATAAGTAACTCTCAAATACCTGAGAATCCACTTTACTGCCTCCCAATGTTATTTACATGGATTGTTCATATACCTTCTCACAACTCCCACTGTATGTGCAATATATGGTCTTGTGAAAACCTTCGCATACATCAAGCTTCCAACTGTTGAGGAATAAGGGACCCTAGACATGTATTCTATATCCTCCTGTGTCTCGGGACACATTTCCTTAGTTATTTTGAAATGGATGGCCAAAGTTGTACTGACTGGTTTTTCATTCTGCATTCTAAATGTCTCCAACACCTTCTCTATGTACTCACCATGAGACAATGTCAATTTGTGATTTTTACCATCTCTTGTTATTCTCATACCAAGTATTTTCTTTGTATCATCCAAATCCTTCATAATAAATGAATTAGATAAATTATTCTTGAGCACATTGATATTCTGCATATTAGACCCTGCAACAAGTATTTCATCTACATACAATAGCAAGATAATATAGCTTCCATTTTATAGCCTTTTAAAATAGACACAGTGATCACAATGACATATACTATAACCTTGTTTTGTCATAAACCTAACAAACTTCAAATACCACTACCTTGGAGCCTTCTTTAGGACATACAATCTCTTCCTCAACCTACATACCAAATTTTCCTTTCCTTTGACCTCATACCCCTATGGCTGCTGCATATAAATACCCTCCTCCAAATCCCCATGGATAAAATATGTTTTTACATCTAACTGTCCAAGATGCAAATATTCTACTGCCACAAGACTTAAAATAGTCCTCATTGAATTCATCTTAACAATAGGAGAAAATATTCATCAAAATCTATACTTTTCTTTTGTGGAAACCCCTTTACAACAAGTCTAGCCTTTTACTGTCTTTTCCTCCATCTTCTTCCTTCAACATGTAAACCCATTTATTTTGCAATGATATTTTTCTTCCAGTAAAATGAACCAAGCCCCAAGTCTGGTTAGTTACCAAGGAATCCATTTCCTCTTTCATGTCTTTCTCCTGCTTATTTTTAGTGTCTACCTGCATTACCTCTTCATAACATTCTGGTTCACCAGAATCAGTCAAAAATAAACAATACAATGAAGGAGAGTATCGTTCAGGGTTTATACTTAACCTGGTAGATATTTTAACAACACTTAAAGGATTTTGAGGTACTTACTGCTCTTGTTGTTGTAAATTTTTATTTTCTGGAACCTTTGGAATTTCTTTTTCAGTGATCTCATCAAGCATTGTTTATCCTGGTTTTTCTTTTTCCTTTTTCTTTCCCTGCAACTAATCTTTGTACATTACCTTCTCATTGAATATGACATGTATACTCCTAATGATTTTTTGATTTTCATAATCCCAAAAGAGATAACCAAAATCATTAACATTGTATCTAATAAAGGTACACTTCTTGGATTTTTCCTCAAGCTTTGTTCTATTTTTCTTTATCAATATGGACAAATGCTTCACAACCAAAATTCTTCAGAAATGACTAGTTTACCTTTTTACCTATCCATGTATCCTTTGGAATGCCACCATCCAAATATCTTGAAGGTCCTCTATTTATTAAGTAAACAAAAGTATCTACAACATCTTCCCAAATGGAAAACCAACATGCAATCTCATACTCCTTGCATGCTCCATTATTCTCATGTTCATCCTTTCTGAGACAAAATTTTCTTGTGGTATTCCTGGAAATGTTTTCTCTATATGAATCCCATGGTATGAAAAATAATCATCAAACTTCTTGCTACAATATTCACTCCATTTTCTGATCTAGGACACTTCAACCTTTTTCTTGTCTCATTCTCAACCAAACCTTTCCATTTCTTAAAAGTGTTAAAAAAATTATATTTTTGTCTAATGAAATAAACCCATTTTTTTTCTAGTTGCATAATCAATTAAAGTAACATAATAACAAGAGACACCAAGATTTGATACTTGAGTTGGTCCCCATACATATGTATGCACAAGATCTAACCTTTCACTCTTCTTTTGTTTTTTGACTTTGATAAATCTCACTCTCTTTTGCTTCCCATAAACAAAATGCTCACAGAAATCCAAATCAATTTGTTCAAGATCTGGAAACAAATTCATTTTGTGAAGTATATGCATCCCCTTCTCATTCATGTGTCCAAGCCTTTGATTTCAAAGTGATGTATCCACTCATGTAAAAGCTAAATATATAGAAGAATCAATATTATCAGTATATAAATACAATGTACCTACCTTCTCTCCTTTTTCTATCACTAGTGATCCTTTGGTGACCTTCCAAGCCTTATCTATAAATAAGGATATACAACTTTCACTTTCCAATTTCCCTTTTGAAATTAGATCTTTCCTTCGATCTGTAAAATGTCTTACCTCTTTCAACAACCATTGGTTTCCATTCTTTTTCTTTATTTGTACCTTACCCATTCCAATAATTGATATGGATTTTATGAGCAGAACGAAATGAATACAGATTATTAACAGGTGATTAACACAAAATAATAGAGATACAGTAAAATTGGTTTTCTATTCAATAACAAAATAAGCTAAAACTATAAATTGCAGCGGAAACAAGCTTGCTGGAATGGTGGCAGCTTATCTCTGAGAATAGATGTGACGGCTGTGCACATTCGCAAGAAGAAGATTACAATAAGGTTTAGAAGGAATTTTTTTACAATAAATAAGAATGAAAAAACCCTAGACATCCAAAAACATAATCCTAGGAGATGAAGCTCCAAAAGTCATGTGGGCCCTATTTGGGTAAGTTAGTACATCAACTTCCCGGTGTCGTAACTTTTTCATATGATCTTCGTTTTAGGTGTGTGATAGACCATTGGAAAGGTATCATTGAGGAGATTCATTTTTGGGGCTCAATAATGCCTTTGTCTACAATTGAGGAGCTCTATCCCGAAAAACCTTCATTTAGGCTGTCAAAATGGCCCCGAAAGTTAAAACTGCTAAAAATAGTAAATTGCCAAAATTGTCAGAAAACTATTTTCAACTAGTTGGAAAATGTGGGTGGCCACCAATATCCATATGGATCAATACTTCCTCCTTAGGAATCAATGGTCTCCATTGTGTTGATTTCCCCCATCAGATGAGGAAATTTCTGCTGAATTTGGCCCCGAGTGAGTCACTTTCCTTGGCGCAGGAGCTGCCTTGCTTTGACGACTCGATAAAGATGGATTCTTTGTTGTCGAGTGCCCTTGATCTTTGTGTCCACAATCTAATCATTGGATGCCTATTGTATGCAGTCAAGTTTGATATTTTTGGGTGTCAGTTGTTCTTCTACTTCTGAGGTGTCAAATAATGGTGGGAAATAAGGGTGAAGGAGATCCATATTGAACACTGGGTGCAGGCCAAGGAAAGGAGGAATGGTGAGTTGAAAATAATTAACCCCCACGGCCTTGATGATAGTGTACGACCCATAATGGAGTGGGAGAATCTTCTGATGGGGTCCTATAAAGCGTTCTTTCTGGAAGTGCAACCAAAATTTTTCTCCCACTTGAAACTTATGTGGCACCCAATGTTGATCATGGAGCTGTTTGTACTTGTCATTAGACTTCTGTAGGGTATCCTGAACCAATTGGCAGATGTGATGGACCCGATCAATGAATCGTGTGGCTTCGTCAGCTTCAATTGGAGTAGGAGATGAGTCGATCGAGGTGACCGCAAGGGGAAGTGCAACATCTATGGGACCCAATGATTGGAATCCCAACCCCACATGAAAGGGGTTGTGGCAGGTTGAGCTATGCAGAGCTCGGTTGTAGCTATGTTGGACATAGAGAATTCTCTCATCCCATGTGTGAGGGTACTTTGAATTATACATGTGAAGGATATGCCCAATTATTAGATTTACAACCTAAGTTTGGCCATCTATTTGGGGGTGTAAGGCCGTGGATTTGGTGAGCTTGGTGTCCAATAGTGACTAGAATCTTGACCAGAATGTGCTGGGAAATCGACTGTTCCGATCTGATACAATGGTTTTTGGGATTCCAAAATGTACCTAGACTCTTTCAAAGAAGATATTGGTAGTGGCCTCTGCTGTGATTCTCTTTTTGAGGGCAACCAAAATTGCCATCGTAGAAAAGCGATCAACAACCACAAAAACAAAGTCATTTCCCCGCTTGGTGGATGGGAGGCATGACATGTAGTCCATTGAGATGGATTCCCATGGCCTGTCAAGAGTAGAAAGAGGGGTGTACATGCCCTATTTATTAGTGGTCGGTTTGGCAATAGTGCAGGCAGTGCAGGACCTGATATACTTTTCGACCTCCTGTCGAAGTTTCGTCCAATAGAAATGTTTTTGTAGCATTGCCACTATCTTTTCGATGCCGAAGTGTCCTAGAACCCGACTATAGTGGGATTCCCAGATCATCTTCTCTCTCTCACTTGATGGAACATATATATGGCCCAAGTGACACAACAACCCATCCCGAAGATGGAAATTATCGACAACTGTGTTTGCATCCAACATTTGGTAGGTGGTGGTGAAGTCAGGGTATGTCTCATAGAGTTGAGGCCATCTAGATGTCTCATGGATGCAAGAGTCTAGCACCATGGTGAGTGCCACGACTGGAGGTCTTCTAAGGAAATCAGTGACATAATTGGTGCTTCATGTTTTATACTTGATGTCGAGGTCGAATTGTTGCAAGTATGTGGACCAATTTTGATGGCGTTCATTTTGCAATTTTCCCTGTGTCTGCATGAACTGCAATGGCTTATGAATAGTGTGGATGACTGTCTCATTCCCAAGAATGTAATGTCTCCACTGGCGGAAAGCTTGCACAATGGAGTACATTTCTGTTTCTTAAGTAGGGTACTTATAGATAGTATCTGACGGTGTCTCACTATGATAGGCCACGGGTTGGCCATGCTGAGTGAGAACTGTGCCCATAGCATATTCTGAAGCATCTGTCTCGATCTAAAAGGGATGTTGTAGGTATGGTAGTGAAAGTACTCATGTTGAGCATAAGCGTTGTGTCAAATCATCGAACTCTTGTTCTTGGGACCAACCCCATGCAAATTTCTCCTTACCACCACCCTTGTTTAATTGGATGAGGGCCCATACAATATGGGAGAATCCCAACACGAACCTGTGGTAGAAATTAGCAAGGCCCAAGAAGCTCCAAAGCTTAGTGAGTGTTGTTGGGGCTGTCCAGTCACAGATGACTTGGATCTTGGCTATATCCACATGTACTCAATGCTAATCAATGATGTAGCCCAGGTAATGGACCCTGTCCATGTCGAAGGAGAATTTTTCCAAGTTGGGGTATATCTTGTGCTACCACAGGGTGTGCAGAACTTGTTGAATATGCTGCAAGTGTTCGACCCAAGTCTTGTTGTAAATTAGAATGTCATCCAGATACACCACTACAAAAGTATTGGTGAATGGTTGTAGGATATCGTCCATTATCCTCATGAAAGTGGCTAGAGCATTTGTCAAACCAAAGGGAATGAATAACCATTCAAAAAAGTCTTTCTTTGACTTGAAGGCAGTCTTCCAGAAATCTGTCTGTTCTATTGGGACCGGGTGGTAGCCAGACTTCAGATCAATCTTATTGAAGTATTTGGCCCACGTGAGTTGATCAAGGAGTTCGTCGATTCGGGGAATTGGGTACTGGTTTC
Source organism: Picea glauca (assembly GCA_000966675.3). Taxonomy (NCBI): domain Eukaryota; kingdom Viridiplantae; phylum Streptophyta; class Pinopsida; order Pinales; family Pinaceae; genus Picea; species Picea glauca. Next base: position 134,258 of record JZKD02S2376794.1, read on the forward strand.
TGACTATGATTTTATTTAGAGCCTGGTAATCAATACAGAGTCACCAAGTTCCATATTTCTTCTGTACCAGCATGATTGATCTCCTGCAAGGTGATGAGCTGGGATGGATGTGACCCTTGTGGAGTAGTTCTTGGATATGTCACTTGATCCCTCATTCTCTAATAAAGAGAGGTGATAGACTGTCCCATTGGAAAGCGGTGCGCTTGGGGTCATATCGATGGGGTGCTTGAACTGGCAGTGTAGAGGTACGTATGTAGTTGAGGAGAAGATATCCGAGTATTCTTCCATGACCTTATCTACTTGCTTCTGTTGTGTGGAGAAGTCGGTCGCAGAGACCCTGGATGTGGCTATGACTTTCTCTTATTCTGAGAGCGAATCACAATGAAGACAAACTTCCCCATATGAGAGATGACCTTCCTGCATTGCTTAGCAAAGATGAAGGACATAGCACTAGGTGGGACTACCTCGGGTATCCTATACAATTTCTTGTTCAAAGTAATAATAACACTATGAGGCATAGAATGATATACAACATGACGTTTCCATAAATAAGGTTGGTCCAAAAGAACATCACAAACTTTGAGAGGAGAAAAATCACACAATACATCATGTTTGAAGGGCTTGATGCTGTACAATAGTTGAAACTGTTGGCTGACGCGAAGATCGCTTCTTTGGTGGATCCATCCAATGGTGTAGGGTTGTGGGTGCAACATTGTTGACAGGTTCAACCACTTGACGACCTCTGCTGAGATGAGGTTCTTCTGGCTACCGCTATCAATGATTAAGTGTAGTGGGATTCCTTTTACCCACATATGTGAATGGAAGAGGTTCTCTCATTCTTCTAGCTGGTTTGGTTCACCAGGCTGGAGCTTGGTGGTAGCAACAGTGGCAGTGGGTTCCACATCAATGATCCGTCATCCCCTTTCTGGTTCTGGCTTAGAGTCAGAATTTGCATATGATTTAGAGGCTTTGACTTCAGCCACTAGTGAATGCTTTGAGAGGAATTCATTTTGGGGGATCGATCATGCCTTCAGCTATCATTGAGGAGATCGATCCCGAAAAACCTTCTTTTAGGCCCTCAAAATGGCCCCGAAAGTTAAAACTACTAAAAATAGTAAATTGCCAAAATTGTCAAAAAACTATTTTGAGCCAGTTGGAAAAGGTGGGTGGCCACCGATATCCATATATATCAATCTCCCTCCTTAGGAAGAAATGGTCTCCAATTTGTTGAGTTACCCCATCAGATGAGGAAATTTCTACTAAATTTGGGCCTAGGTGAGCCACTTGCCTAGGTGCAGGCGTTGCCCTGCTTTGACGACTCGATAAAGTTGGATCCTTTGTTGTCGAGTGCCCTTGATATATGTGTACACAATTTTATCATTGGATTCCTATTGTATGCAGTCAAGGTTTATCTATGTGGGTGTCAACTGTTCTGCTACTTCTGAGGTGTCAAATAATGGTGGGAAATAAGGGCGAAGGAAATCCACATTGAACACTGGGTGTAGGTCAAGGAAAGGAGGAATGTTGAGCTCAAAATCATTATCCCCCATGACCTTGGTGATAGTGTACGACCCATAAAAGAGTGAGAGAATCTTTCGATGGGGTCCTCTAATGTGTTGATCATGGTAGTGTTTGTACTTGTCATTGGACTTCTGTAGGATATCCTTAACCTGTTGGTGGATGCGTTGGATTCTCTCAATGAACCGGGTGGCTTTGTCAGCTTCAGTTGGAGCAGGAGATGAGTCGGTCGAGGTGACCACAAGGGGAAGTGAAACATCTATGCGACCCAATGGTTGAAATACCAACCCCATCTGAAAGGGGTTGTGGATGATTGAGCTATGCAGAGCTCGGTTGTAGCTATGTTGGACATAGAGAAGGCTCCTATCCCATGTGCAAGGGTGATTTGAATTATACATGCGAAGGATATGCACAATCATTCAATTTACAACCTCGGTTTTCCCATCTATCTGGGGGTGGAAGGCCGTGGATTTGGTGAGATTGGTGTCTAGCAGTGACCAGAGGTTGGACCAAAATGTGCTGAGAAATTGACTTTCCTGATATGAGACAATGGTTTGTGGGATTCCAAAATGTACCCAGACTCTTTCAAAGAAGAGCATGGCAGTGGCCTCTACTGTGATGCTCTTCTTGCAGGAAACCATAATCGCCATCTTAGAAAAGCGATCAACAACCACAAAAACATAGTCATTTCCCCACTTGGTGGAAGGGAGGTCCAACATTTAGTCCATTGAGATGGATTCCCATGGTCTGTCAGGAGTAGGAAGAGGGATGTATAGGCCCTTTTTCTCAGTGGTCGGTTTGGCAATAGCATAGACAGTGCAGGACCTGATATACTTGCCCACCTCCTATCGAAGTTTCGGCTAGTAGAAATGTTTCTGTAGCATCTCCACTGTCTTTTTGACACCAAAGTGTCTTTCCACCCGACTGTAGTGGGATTCGCAGATCATCTTCACTCGCTCACATGATGAAACACAGATATGGCCCAGACGACACAACAACCCATCCTGAAGATGGAAATTATCGACAACTGTGTTTGCACCCAACATTTGGTAGGTGGTGGTGAAGTCAGGGTCTGTCTCATAGAGTTGAGGCCATCTAGATTTCTCATGGCCACAAGAGTCTAGCACCGTGGTGAGTGCCGCAAATGGAGGTCTACTAAGGCAATCAACATTGCGATTGGTGCTTCCTATTTTATACTTGATGTTGAGGTGGAATTGCTACAAGTATGTGGACCACTTTTTATGGTGGTAATTATGTAATTTTCCCTGTGTCTGCATGAACTTTAGTGGCCTATGATCAGTGTGGATGGATTTCTCCTTCCCAAGAATGTAATGTCTCCACTGGCGGTCGACTTGCACAATGGAGTACATTTCATTTTCGTAAGTAGGGTACTTACAGACAGTATTTGACAGTGTCTCACTATGATAGGCCATGGGGTGGCCGTTCTGAGTGAAAACAATGCCCACAGCATAGTCTGAATCATCTGTCTTGATCTCAAAGGGATGTTGCAGGTCTAGTAGTGAAAGTACTAGGGATGAGCACAAGCGTTGCATCAAATCATCAAACTCTTGTTGTTGGGATTGGCCCCATGCAAATTTCGCCTTACCACCACCCCTTTTTATTTGGCTGAGGGCCCATGCAATATGGGAGAATTCCAACATGAACCTATGGTAGAAATTGGTAAGGCCCAAGAAGCTCTGAAGCTCAGCGAGTGTTTTTGGGGATGGCCAGTCACAGAATACTTGGATCTTGGCCGGATTCACTTGTACACCATGTTGATCAATGATGTAGCCTAGGTAATGGACCCTGTCCATGCCGAAGGAGCATTTTTCTAAGTTGGCGTATAGCTTGTGTTTCCACAGGGTGTGAAAAACTTGTTGAATATGCTGAAAGTGTTCAGTCCAAGTCTTGTTGTAAATTAGAATGTCATCCAGATACACCACTACAAAAGTATTGGTGAATGGTCACAGGATATCGTCCATCATTCTCATGAAAGTGGATAGAGAATTTGTCAAACCAAAGGGCATGACCAACCATTTAAAAGGGCCTTCCTTTGACTTGAAGGTGGTCTTCCAGATGTCTGTTTGTTCTATTGGGACCTGGTGGTAGCCAGACTTTAAATTAATCTTACTGAAGAATTTGGCCCTCGTGAGTTGATCAAGGAGGTCTTCGATTCAGGGAATCGGGTACCAGTTTCAAACTATGATTCTATTCAGAACCCAGTAGTCAATACAGAGTCACCAAGTTCCATATTTCTTTTGTACCAGCATGATTGGGCCCCCACAAGGTGATGA
>JZKD02S2376794.1:183465-196378 GCA_000966675.3 Picea glauca
TGAATACCTATTTAAGGGAAAGAGGAAGAGTCATTTTCACTATCAAACACTTGATAAGGAATGCCCTCAATCAATTTTGTTCTCAATCAAATCCAATATGATGCTACAACATTTCGGAAATGCAAACTAATATGCAAACTCCATCATGAATATGTCTCTTTATTGTTTGTATATGAATAATGATTAATTCAAAACAATGCTCGTCTTGCTAATTATCTTTTTGGATCAATGAAAATAAGACCAACACAAGCAAGAATCGTATAAACAATACACCCTCTCGTTGTGATCAAAACAAGAAGCGAAAGAAAAGAAACAATCAAGGAAAAAAATCAAGAACTTCAGACCAAAATAAATGTCGAAGAACAATGACCTTAACTAAAACCAAATGAAAAGATCTGTAGGCCTCTGATGAGCTTCACCAGAGTTTCTCGCTCAGTCAAAAAATGAGAGAAAGACAATGCATGGGTTTCAAAACTCCAAACGACTGAAAAACTCAACAAAAATAGTGAAGAAGGCTACAAAATCCAAACAACAAGATGTTTGTTCTTCAAAAAGACAGATGTCAAAGATGGAAAGGAAGAAGCATTGACTCACAAGGTGACCAAGCAAGAGAAACACAGAGTTAAAACCCTGAAAAAAGGTAATTTTGGAAGGATTTTTGGCCAAAAGAGGGTTGGCGCTCTGTTGTTAAGGACAAGGAGCGTTATAGCGCTCTGTGTAAGTCAATCAGGGAGCACTGGTGCTCTTTTAACACATGGACAAGGGCGCCAGGTTCAGAAATCTCCTAAAAGTATCAAAAGATCCAAAAAATGCAGTTCAGTCTCGACAATTAGGCTGAGTGTGATGGGGTAGGGAGCCAATCAGCTCATGAAACCAATCAAAAGAGGTGTGAACCAGGTCTAAAAAAATCAAGGGGTGAAACAAGGTCTATGAGGAAAAATCAAAACAATAAGTTTCAATTTGAGGACTCCCCAGTGGAGTCGTCAGTTTCTGTTGTAGGAAAATCTCCCTGCGGATAGGTAGATTGCCTCAAAGAGATAGACCCTAACTTTAAGACAGAAAATGATTAACATGGACACTGACTTCCTTTCAAATCCATACAAACTAATACATGAGAAGGAAGGAAAATAGCAGTACCTCTTTATCGACATTTGTCCCTGCACACTCTGAATCGAGCTCCAAACTCTCGCTCCTCACTGAGTCTTGTAGACAAACAAAGTACGACCACTTCCTACTCTATTGATATTATCTTGAAAACAGATCTATCTATCAATCATAAGTTCATGTATGATCATACACAAACTAGAAATAAATAGGCCAAGCATGTCATATTAATGAGAATAACGACAGTAGTACTTACAATCGTAGATGCGAATGCGACAGCTTCGTCAAGTCCCCTTAATCTAACCCTTGCTCGAAAGATCCACAACCTAGATAATAAAAACTTTACTGATCACTTCTCCTTTGACTAACTGTGTGTTCCCTATGAGATAATAGGTTTCATGCTAGCAATTCTTCCCCCTTTTTCACCATCATAGAGCCTGCTTATATAGGTTAAGAGAAGCTTAACCTCTTGAGTTATCTTGAGAACAAGTTGAGGAATTCCCTCCTTGGATCAGGGATCTTCTGATGGAACCAAGAATTTGAATGCAAGTGCCTTCTAAACTTGAGATATCCTCCCCTTATTCTCCTCAACGGGCCAACTACTACCTCATATTATACAACGCTCCCCCAAAAGGGGCATCAAAGCGCTATAGCGCTCCCTAGGAAGCTTGAGGGAAGCGTCAGCGCTCCAAGGGTGGATAGTGCTTCTTCTGAGGGGTAGATGAGAATTATAACGCTCCCTGAGACCTTAAGGGGAGCGTCATCTCTCCTAAGGCTGATGTAGGGGAGCGCTCACCTTCAAAACCTTTGTTTAAGAGCTCTTCTTAGGTGATAAAAGTTCCTTGACTTCAGTTAGTCATTTTTCCTCCTCCATATAAAGTGTATGTGATGTCTTAAGTGCCTCCTTAGTGTTTTCATTATGGCAGTATGCTTGAACAACATTTGCAACACTTGTGAACAACTTGCGACACTTGCGAAAGTTGTAAGGAACATGCGACACTCACGACACTTATTGAAGTGAGCAATATTGAGGTGTAACATCGAGTTCCCTTGATCTGTGTGTCCACAATATGATCATTGGATGCCTGTTGTATGCAGTCAGGGTTGACCTCTGTGGGTGTTAGTTGTTCTATTACTTCTGAGGTCTCCAATAATGGTGGGAAATAAGGACAAAGGAGATCCACATTGAACACTGGGTGCAGGCTAAGGAAAGGAGGAATGTTGAGCTCAAAAGCATTATCCCCCATAGCCTTGGTGACAGTGTACGACCCATAACAGAGTGGGAAAAGGTTCTGATGGGGTCCTATAAGGCGTTCTTTCTGCAAGTGCAACCAAACTTTGTTGCCAACCTGAAACTTATGTGGCACCCAATGTTGATCATGGCGCTATTTGTACTTGTCATATGAATTTTGTAGGATATCCTGAACCTATTGGTTGATGTGATGGATCCGCTCAATGAACCGGGTGGATTTGTCAGCTTCAGTTGGAGCAGGAGATGAGTCAGTTGAGGTGACCACAAGGGGAAGTGAAACATCTATGGGACCCAATGGTTGGAATCCCAACCCCACCTGAAAGCAGCTGTGGTTGGTTGAGCTATGTAGAGCTTGGTTGTAGCTATGCTCGACATAGGGAAGGCCATCATCCCATGTGAGAGGGTGCTTTGAATTATACATGCGAAGGATATGCACAATCATTCGATTTACAACCTTGGTTTGGTCATCTGTCTGGGGGTGGAAAGACATGGATTTGGTGAGCTTGGTGTCCAGCAGTGACCATAGGCTCGACCAAAATGTGCTGAGAAATAGACTGTCTTGATCTAAGACAATGGTTTGTGGGATTCCAAAATGTACCCAGACTCTTTCAAAGAAGAGCTTGGCAGTGGCCTCTACTGTGATGCTCTTCTTGCAGTCAACCAGAATCACAATCTTATAAAATCGATCAACAACCACAAAAACACAGTCATTTCCCTTCTTGGAGGATGGGAGGCCCGACATGTAGTCCATTGAGATGGATTTCCATGGACTGTCAGATGTAGGAAGAGGGGTGTACAGGCCTTGTTTCTTAATGGTTGGTTTGGAAATAGCATGGGCAATGCAGGACCTGATATACTTGTCGACCTCTTGTCAAAGTTTCGGCCAGTAGAAATGTTTCTATAGCATCGCCATTGTCTTTTCGACGCCAAAGTGTCCTGCCACCCAATTGGAGTGGGCTTCCAAGATCATTTTCGTTCGCTCACTTGATGGAACACAAATATGGCCTAGACGACACAACAACCCATATTGAAGATGGAAATTATCGACAACTGTGTTTGCACCCAACATTTCGTAGGTGGTGGCGAAGTTAAGGTCTTTCTCATGGACGCAAGAGTCTAGCACCGTGGTGAATGCCGCGACTGGATTTTTGCTGAGGAAATCAATGACGCAATTGGTGCTTCCTATTTTATACTTGATTTTGGGGTGGAATTGTTGCAAGTTTGTGGACCACTTTTGATGGTGGTCATTCTGCAATTTTCCCTGTGTTTGCATGAGCTGCAGTGGCTTATGATCAGTGTGTATGACTGTCTCCTTACGAAGAATGTAATGTCTATACTGGAGGCAGGCTTGCACAATGAAGTACATTTCTTTGTCGTAATTAGGGTAGTTATAAACAATATTTGACAGTGTTTCACTATGATAGGCCACAGGGTGGCCATACTGAGTGAGAATGACACCCACAACATAGTCAGAAGAATCTGTCTCGATCTCAAAGGGATGTTGTAGGTCTGGTAGTGAAAGTATTGGGGCTGATCAAAAGCACTTTTTCAAATCATCGAACGCTTGTTGTTGGGACTGGCCCCACACAAATTTCACCTTACCACCACCCCTTTTTATTTTGCTGAGGGCCCATGCAATATGGGAGAATCCCAAAATGAAACTACGGTATAAATTGGCAAGGCCCAAGAAGATCTGAAGCTCAGTGAGTGTTGTTGGGGCTGGCCAGTCACCAATGACTTGGATCTTCGCTAGATCCACATGTACACCATGATAATCAATGATGTAGCATAGGTAATGGACCATGTCCATGCTGAAGGATCATTTTTCCAAGTTGGCGTATAGCTTGTGCTGCCACAGGGTGTGCCAAACCTACTAAATATGTTGCAAGTGTTCAGACCAAGTATTGTTGTAAATTAGAATGTCATCCAGATACACCACTACAAAAGTATTGGTGAATGGTCACAGGATATCGTCCATCATCCTCATGAAAGTGGCTGGAGAATTTGTCAAACCAAAGGGCATGACCAACCATTCAAAAAGGCCTTCCTTTGACTTGAAGGCAATCTTTCAGACATCTGTATGTTCTATTGGTACTTGGTGGTAGCCATTCTTTAGATCAATCTTACTGAAGTATTTGGCCCCCATGAATTGATCAAATAGGTCATCGATTTAGGGAATCAGGTATCGATTTCTGATTGTGATTTAATTCAGAGCTCGGTAATCAATACAGAGTCAACAAGTTTCATCTTTCTTCTGTACCATCATGATTGGGATCCTAAAAGGTGATGAGATGGGACGGATGTGCCCCTTGCGGAGTAGTTCTTGGATCTTTCGCTTGATCTCCTCATTCTCTAATAAAGAGTGGCAATAGACTGGCCCATTGGGTAGCAGTGCATCGGGGGTCAGATCGATGGGGTGCTTGACCTGGCAGTGCAGAGGTACCCCTACAGGTGAGGAGAAGATATCCGGGTATTCTTCCATGACCTTATCTACTTGATTCTGCTGTGTGTAGAGGTCGGCCACAAAGACCGTCATTGTGGTTTTGATCTTTCGCTTATTTTGAGAGAGAATCACAAAGAAGACAAACTTCCCCATCTGAGAGATGACCTTCCTGCATTTCTTAGCAAAGATCAAGGACATAGCACTAGGTGGGACTTCCTCGGTATCGTGTACAGTTTCCTATTAAAAGTAATAATAACACTATGAGGCCTAGAATCATATACAACATGACATTTCCATAAATAAGGTTGTCCCAAAAGAACATCACAAACTTCGAGAGGAGCAACATCACTCAATACCTAGTCTTTGAAGGGCTTGATGTCGTACAACAATCGACACTGTTGGCCGACGCAGAGATCGCTTCCTTGGCATAGCCATATATTGGTGTAGGTTTGTGGGTGAAACGTTGTTGGCAGGATAGCTACTTGATGAGCTCTACTAAGATGAGTTTCTTCTCTGTACTGCTATCAATGATGAAGTGCATCGAGGTGCCTTTTACCCACATCTGTGAATGGAAGAGGCACTCTCCTTCTTCTAGCTCGTCTAGTTCACAAGGCTGGAGCTTGGTGGTAGCAACGATGGCACTGGGTTTCGCATCAATGATCTGTCACCCCTTTTCTAGTTTTGTCTTAGAGTCAAAATCCACATCTGATTCAGAGGCTTTGACTTCGGCCACCAGTGACTTCTTTGAGTGGCAGCCAACAGTGTTATGCCAAGGTCTCTTATGGAAGTCACACCACTTCCTGGTATCTTTATTTGTGTTTATGGTGTCCTTATTTCCTTGTGGCTTGGACTGGTTGTCCTAATACTATCCATATTTACTCTATCCTTTGTTCTATGGGTTGGGGCTGCCCTTTTCTGGATTTTGTTGTGTGGGGTTCCTAGGCCCAAATTGTCGCGTCTTTTGTTTGAGCTTCTACTTGATTTTAACGACATATTAGTAGGCCGCGCCCAAAGATGAGATGTCCAGAAATTACATTTCGGTATGGGGCAGAGCAGCATGATACTTGAGCACCATATGTCACTCTGAATCTTTGATACCCAACTTGGTGCGCAAGGTATGGAAGATATTTGTGAAATCTATCACTGCATGGTCTCTTTCTCATCGTAGTGTGGTCCATTTGGTATACAGGTCTTCATAACTTCTGACAGGGTAGTATTGTTCCTTAATAGCATCCCTGGAGGATTCCTAGGTGGTATTGACTAAAAATAAATAGATTTACTCTATTTTCTTTTTCTCACAGAAAGTTTCCCACCAATCTTTGACATGGGGAACGGCTTTGAGAAGCGCAAAAGTAATCTTTTCTCTATTCAAAAAGTCATGGACAGAAAAATACCCTTCTAGTAGATTCAACCACTTGTTTATAGCATTTTCATCTATCTAACCTTCAAATATAGGAATATCAAAGTTTATTTGTACCTTGAAGGGGGCGGTGCCTCCATTTGAAGAAGATGTGTCGCTTGTTGGTAGTCGCCAAAGGATTTGTGTGAAACTATCGATCATCTCATTCCTATGTTGCATGAGGGATTCCTCAATCAACAGTTTGAAAGGATCTCTTGTCCCATCATCTTTATTTTCTCCTACCATGAGAGGTTTCTTGGGCGTGCGAGAGCTTCTTTCCTCAATAGAAACAAGATCGAGACCCAACTCTTTGTACTTCGACGTCGTTGGGGACGTGCATTAAGATGACAAGGAGTAGACCTATCTGATACAGATTGTTGCACCTCTTTCTTCACCTTGGTGAGCAGAATAGAGGTGCTTGCAAGCTCAATTGGGTCTGCTGAGAAGGACAGTTGTAGAGAAAAGAGTTAGGGAAAGAAAACAAAAACTACAATTAAGAATTAAACTAAGAGATGCAATAAAAACTAAATTCATGAGGATAGGGACATAGAAACAAAAAGAACCAAAAAACCCATGTCACCAATGTTTGAGGATAATCTATTAGTGAAAACAAAGCACCAAGAAGAAAGGGGACAATGAGTCCCTTCTTCCTCCAAGGGAAGGCTCTTGGACCCTCACTAGCTAGCTCTCCTTACAACAAAGAAAAATGGAAAATGGCGATGAAAGAACTCTTTACAAATCCACTCAATGGTGAGGTGGATTGTCTAATGTAATGGTGCCAATATGATTGTGTCAAGGATGGAGTCCTCAAAACAATAGAGGCAACATAACATTAATTTGAATTCCTTGAGAAAATGAGGTGCATCCATGTCTTTTTATAGCATTCATATGGGTTATTGTTTAACTACTTTGTAGTGTGAAAAGAGGCCATTTAGGGCATTCTTAGGTCTTTGACCAACCCACCAGTTGGATCCAGTCCGGATTTGGAGGTCAAATCGTCTTGGGAGTTGAACCATAAGTGGTTGGGAGGCTGACCACTTCCATAAATCCATCGTTTAGCAGGTGCGCGGCTTTTTGCGCTATCAGTCATGCATCGTGCACCTGTGCGCAATTTCTATGTTCCTGTTCCGCGCATGCGCGCGCACGCCCAATGTTTGCAAAGAACTCTTCAATTTTTCACTACTTTGTATAGTTTTTGACCTTTTTTGAATGCTATGGTATTAATTCAGGTCCATGGATGAATTCATCACTGTTTGACGATGTTGAGTTCTTGTAACCATGTGCGGACGAAATTTCAGTGATAACAGATGCCCCCTGATGGACGAGGTTAGGAGAAGACGTATAGCTGAAATCCATCAATGTTTCTTCTACTGAGAATGTTGTTGTAAGATAGAGAAATAGTGGGATCATTCAGAGTGATCCGTTGGAGGAAAAAAGGAACCGGTAGGACCCGACCTTCTATGAGGTGTGTAAAATAGAAAACTATGTACAAACGAGGTGGGCATGCCCCATGCTCATGTCATGTAACTCTGAAAAAAGATGACTGAAGTGTTGGTGTAGACAACTGCAGTGCCCTCGGGGGCGATCGTGATAGAGGCAGAAGATAATTCTGCAAATGAACATGCTTTGAATAGTAGGCATTGATCGCGGTAATAAGTAGCAGCGATGATGTGGGCATTGATAGCCCTACCAAGTTTAGAGGTCTTCGGAAAATAAAATAACTAACTGCAATAGTCGCAAAGTAAGACCCACCGTAACATGAGAAAGTGTTGGCGTTGAATGTTATGGGGTCAACGACAGCAGGGAGAAATGGTGTTTCACCCTGTGCTGTCCGAGATCTCTCACTGAATGGATAATGAGAATCAAGATACTATCGCCCTTATGGAAAACTGTGCTAATGTCGACAAAAAGGGGGACGCGACTCCCAGAAGCAAATGGCTTCGTGAAATCTACTAGGTGAGGTGAGGAAGTGGCAGAGGTACATGGACAAAGTCAAGATGTGGGAAGACTCAAGACTTCCCTTGGTTGGAGGATGTATGAGATAAAAAGTGGCCGCAACCGTTCAACGAGGTTGAGTGTCAGGGGGACGACAAGACCGGGGATAAGTTGTGCCAGAGGCGGGACAAGGTGAACAAATTCAGAGGGTAGAGGTAAGTGACCTGTGGGGTACTATGAAGATATGGATGATGCCGGGAAAGGGAAGATGATAAGTAGTGCTCCAACCAAGGGTGACATGGGTTGCGGCTGGCCAAAAAGAGGGAAGCAGGTCGCCAAAGGTGACAAAAAAAAAGGGTAATGTAACGACTGAATATAAAGGTGTTTGTAAAATAAATAACGAATAATTGGGGAGAAATGTACAAATACAGAAACGGGTGCCCCGGTGTGATATGGGTGGCCCATGTAGGGCATAATTTTCTTGGAAAATTTATGAAGGGTGGGGGCCCCATTGGTGAGTTTATGTATGAGGTAGGTGAAATGAAGGTAGGTTTGCAGATGGGAAAACTGATTGTGGATGAAATGGAGGGTTCATGATACTCCAGAGGTGCAGTTAAAAAATAGAACCGAGAAGAGATAATCTGGGAGTCTGTGTGGGAAAGCTAGAAAAATGAGGAGAAGGAGTATGTGGTTGATTCGCGACATGATGAAAGACTATCGGGACTCCCATCCCTAAAGGGTTTTGAAAAAAAACATGAGTGTCAAAAGGTGTCAAAAGGTGCTATGAATGGGACAACTCATGTGGGTAAGAATGCTACCAAGTAATAGTACCAAAGATGCAAATGGAGGTGTGGGTACTGCAGAGCCGGGAATGGGGATCCTAGAGGCAAATATTAGAGGGTGTGACTGGAACTGTAAGTGCGATATAGCGGGAAAGACTACATGTCAGTGTTGAGTATATACCTGAAGGGGTTGTGACGATGTATGATGATCAAGTACCTACACACATTAAAACCAAATACCCAAAGTGAACAATATCTGAAGAGAATCGAATATATGAGCATGTATTTGATAAGCATGAATATGCGCATGCGTACCTGACTAGGGTATGAAAAAAAGGTGCCTTGGGGGCTCAGGATGAAAAGAGGCCCAGGGGATGATGTGATGTAGATGACGAGATGTTGATCCTATGGTTGAAGATGGATTGAAAAATGGACACCGTGGGCTCCCGGAATGGTGTGTGGAAGTTTGGAAAAAGGCCTATATATAACTGTAGGGCCCACATTGCCACCTCATTTGTACCTACTGCAATAGTGACTGGACGAGCAGTTTTCAGAGGAGTTTTGAAGATTCAGGGAGGATGAGGCATCTGATTAGTGATTAGCGAGCTTCAAGTTAGTGGTCTGATCATCCTGCATAGAAATAGGATTTCATTTTTTGGGCAGGGGCTGTATGGGGGGTCGTATAGAGAGATTTAGGGGATATGGGCCCCACATGCACGGGCGACCCGGTAATAGGCGCGCACATGTGCGCGCCTATCCACCGGATATACGTGCATGGGGGCACAATAGAGGGGATTTAAGGCATGCTCTAAGGGCACACCTGTGAGTTGAACAGGCGTGCACAAGTGCACGTCTGTAGGTTGAACAGGCGCGCATCGGTGCACGCCTGTATGGTGAACAGGTGCGCTTGGGAGCGCGCAAGCACACCTGTGAAGAAAAAAGGTGTGCACTGATGCGTACCTATGTAGTGAATAGGTGCGCACACATGCACACCTGTGTAGTGAACAGGCACGCATGTGTGCGCATCTGTGTAGTGAATAGGCGCATATGTGTGTGTGCCTGTGGGAAACAAAACCGCGCCTAGGAGGCAAGGTTGAGGTGTATAAAAATGAGTCTTTTTGATGTTGTTGATGGTTTATTGAGATGATATAGGAATCTGTGTTGTCTGTAGGTGGACGGTTGTGACGATGCCAGTGGGTTGGTGAGAGCGATATTGGTCTCAGCTGCGAGACCTCGTGGCCATTGAGGGGCCAGGTGTGCGTGCGACTTTGGCAACCTCTGGGCTGCTAAAGTTCTTTGAGTGCCCGTTGATATGGGAACAGGAGTATCTCCTACAGTTCCTGATCCAGATGTGGAGTCCGGAGCTGTACTGCTTCCTCATGTGAGGAGAGCAGATCCCCTTCACTGCAGTGGATGATGTATATTTCTTGACTGGGCTTCCCTTTCGGGGAACGCCCCTACCGTCGAAGCCGATGCTGCCTAGGGATACGCAACTCGCGACTATTGGCCGAAGATATTGTTCGGGTCGAAACTTTATGTCCGGGACGGTTGTGAGCATTGCTTCTATAGATTCCCTGGTGCATCGTTGTATAGCAGCGATGATTGTGCGACTATATGGGTCACTGGCGACCCAGCGGATCAGTGGTGGCCAGCTTCTGGTGCTAGAGAGTGTTGGCTGATGAATGTTTCGCTTGGGGGCTTACGCTGCATGCGAGGATGGTGGGGCAGTTGGACCACTGTCGGTCCACTAATACGGGGAATTTTTCCTTCGGGTCCATTCTAGTGGCCTGGTTTCTAGAGAGGGTGTCAATGTTGGGCCCGAGGATTCTATTGGGGGCGGCTGAGGCACGAGAGCTGTGGTTGAGGAAGTGGTCGACTGTGTTGCTTCACCATGGTGGTGGCGAAGGTGGCCAATTATTTTCTTCAGAGGCAACGCAGGTATGGTGACAGATGTCGCAGGTGATATTACGTTACCCCTATGCCTTGGTGGACTTCCGGGATGATTCAGACATGGTGCTACCTCTAGGGGAGGTTTTTGATCATCAAGGTATGTTTGGTGTTTATGTGTATGTTTTTGCTATTTTGTGTTTGAGATAGCAGTCCATATGTATATGATATAGATGCTGATACTATTTGTTGTTTGTTTGCATGTGCAGATGTGGAACCTCGCGAGCGCAAGGTGGAGTTGTAGCGAGCACCGAAGAGACCGCCGCGGGGAGAGAGACGTCGGCGTGATGAGGCTGCAGTCCGACCAATTGAGCCAGAGAGGGCAGCGAGGAGGCATCGGTTTGATGAACCTAGTTCTGGGCCATCACATGCTCCTCCAGCGGTGGCTGGAGCTGATTATGAGGACATACGCCATCGTCTGGAGACGATATTACAGGAGGTTCCTGAGGGCATATGGTCTCGCATCCAGGACGAGACTTTCCTGGAGCAGTGTGGGGGGGTGCCGCCACCATGGCAGGCCATAGTACGACAAGCAGCAGTGGCTGCATCGTTGACGACCGGACGAATATCGCTGGGGCAGGAGGGGCCAGCAGGGGATGGACCACCACCTCCTTGGGCAGGAGGTGGTGGGCCGCCACCACCTGAAGGAGGAGTAGGCGGTGGTGCACTAGAGGCACCATGAGTGGTGATCTGAGGCATTTGATGTATATATATTTTTTTGTATATAGGCTGGTGAGCCCATTTTGTACCGAGGTGCTGCATTAGCCTGCAGATACGTCTATTTTTTGTATGTACACATTTAGATGGAACTGTGGACCTATATATATACATGAGTATACTTTTTGAGATCTATGTGGTGTTTACATGTTTTTGGTTAATGTTTTGATGATGTCTATTCGATGTATATGCTGTGATAGGATTGTGATGTGTTTATGTATGTGTAGAGGTAGATTGATGTGATATGTGCCAGTCTAACACAATATTAGCTAGGTTATCTGTAATTTGATTCAATTGTCTTGGAATATGTGTAAATGTAATGGAATCAAAATGTCGAGATAAAAGCCTGACCTGCAGGTATTTTCGAAAGAGGCAAGGATCACGGACGCAATACACATTGTTGAGCTGGAGAACGACTAGTTGAGAGTCGAGGAAGATGCTAAGGTGACAAATATGATGATGTTGGGCGTCGTCCAGGAGGCCAATGACAACAGTGTATTTGGCTTGTTTGTTGGTTGCTGACCCCAAACATATGCCGCTCGAATGGAGCATTTCATGTGAGGGGGTGTAGAGAGCCCAAGAAGTCGAAGCAAGATTTTGTGTCCAACGGCTTGCACCATCGGTGTAACCGATGTGGTAGGCTGGTGGAGAAAGCATCTGTAAATAGCACAAAGGATAGTTTAGACATGAGGGGAGGAGAAAAAGATTAAAAACACTAGAAAAGAAATAACTTAAAGTAGAATGACTACTTTTAAGCATAAAATTTCTTGAGAGACAACCCGTTGACGGGTTCTTTGAGAGAGAGTCCTTCGGGAGAGGCTAGGATAAATGCGCATTTGGTGAGGCAATGTTGAATGATGTATGGGCCATGCCAGAGTGACTCAAATTTTCCATGGCCAAAGATATCATGAGCGATATCGTAAGCCAGGACGAGGTCGCCTTCGCGAAATGAGTGAAGGTTGACATGGAGATCAAAGGTAGCCTTGGATCAATTTTTAGCTGCCTCATTGTTCTGTAAGGAAGATCGACGATATTCATCCAGAGAATCAAAGTTTAGCAAGCGCTGCTCCATTGGAGCAGTGTCGGGTAATAGCTCAATGGAAGTGCGTAAGGTGGGAATTTTGCACTCGATGGGAAGAGTTGCCTCGACCCCATGGACTAAATGAAATGGTGTGAAACCAGTAGTGGTTTTCACAGCCATTCGGTAAGCCCATAACGCAGAAAATAACATATGATGCCAATTGGTTTTATGTTTATTAACCGTGCGCTGTAACATGGTCTTGAGGACTTTGTTAACTGCCTCAACCTGTCCGTTAGACTGAGGGTAATATGGT
>JZKD02S2376794.1:203238-214308 GCA_000966675.3 Picea glauca
TGACTTTTGTGTGTGAGTGAAAGTGTGCCAATTTTTAGTGAATTAGATGTCACCTTGCTGCATGTGGACTTCGCTTGGTCCTTACAAGAGTTTGATTACCTAATTAACTAAGTTCATTTGGTACAACCTTGCGTAATTCAAAAGTCCATACGAAGCTAGCATGTGGACATGTGGGTCCGTTACTATCCTTTTAACTCCCTATTGTGATGTAATATAAGAAAATCTTTGAAACTATCTAAGATTGAACATGTGGGCATGTGTGGGCCCATTACAAAACCTTTAAACTTCCCTAGTGTTTTGATCTATGAAAGCAAAAATTCAAACACTATCCTATCTTTGTAGCATGTGGGAATGTATGGGACCATTACAATATTGATATGTGTTTTGAAAAAACAAACTAAGAGGAGTCCCAAGAAGGGTTGTTGTCCTCTCCTAAAGGTTTTAATGTTGTTTAAGGGAGATGAAATCGTTTCACAATCTTTTTCTGATTCTCAAGATCACCTGGAGGCACGAGAGAAGAGCATACTAAGCGATTGTTACTCAACTTCTAGTCCCAATGTAAGTTAAATGTGATTAAAAATGATTTCCAACTTATCTTGTGAGTCAAAACAAGCCATCCATGTGGCAAAAAGCAAATAAGGGAAATTGATTTTATCCTCCTAAGTGCCTATGTGTTTTTTGACTAACCCTTTTATATGATGAGGGGACTAAGTGTGGTGCAGCTTTAAAACATGTTTGACATCATTTTTAAGAAGGAAAATTGCCTTCCCCACATCTCAACAACTTTAGAATATGAAATTTTTCATAGATGTGCGGGTCTCAGTGGAGACACAGGTGCACAGAGCGCATGTGCGCAAACAGATACAAGTCAATAGGTGCATGTGCGCAGAACATAACTGTGAATAAGGTGCATGGGCGCACGATGCACGTCTGTGGGCCTAAAAACCCACGCATATATGGAACACGGCCGTGAATGAAAAATACGAATGGATTTCTCTCAATTCAACTTGGAATTGCCTGGTTGGCAGGTCGGCTTAGGCCGGTTAGTGCACTTGCAAGTTAAACAAACTAAAAGAAGAGCAAGAAAAACCCAAATGAGGTAGGAAATTGATACCTGTCCCCAGTGGAGTTGCCAATCTTTTGCGCCTCTTTCATCACCTTGGTGAGCAGAATAGAGGTGCTTGCAAGCTCAGTTGGGTCTTCTGAGCAGGACAGCTGTAGAGAAAAGAGTTAGGGAAAGAAAACAAAAACTACAATTAATAATTAAACTAAGAGATGCAATAAAAACTAAATTCATGAGCATAGGGACATAGAAACAAAAAGAACCAAAAGACCCATATCACCAATGTTTGAGGCTGATCTATTAGTGAAAACAAATCACCAAGAAGAAAGGGGACAATGAGTCCCTTCTTCCTCCAAGGGAAGGCTCTTGGACCCTCACTAGCTAGCTCTTATTACAACAAAGAAAAATGGAAAATGGTGATGAAAGAACTCTTTACAAATCCACTCAATGGTGAGGTGGATTGTCTAATGTAATGGTGCCAATATGCTTGTGTCAAGGATGGAGTCCTCAAAACAATAGAGGAAGCATAACATTACTTTGAATTCCTTGAGAAAATGAAGTGCATCCATGTCTTTTTATAGCATTCATATGGGTTATTGTTTAACTGCTTTGTAGTGTGAAAAGAGGCCATTTAGGGAATTCTTAGGTCTTTGACCAGCCCACCATTCGGATCCAATCCATATTTGGAGGTCAAATTGGCTTGAGAGATGAACCATAAGTGGTTGGGAGGCCGACCACTTCCATAAATGTGTCGTTTAGCAGGTGCGCGGATTTTTGTGCTATCAATCACGCATCGTGCGCCTGTGCGTGATTTCTACATTCATGTTCCGCGCATGCACGTGTGCGCCCAATGTCTGCAAATGGATCTTCAATTTTTCACTACTTTGTATAGTTTTTGACCTTTTTTGAATGTTGTGGTATTAATTCAGGTCCATGGATGACTTCATCACTGTTTGACGATGCTGACTTCTTATAACCATGTGAGGACAAAATTTCAGTGATAACACAGATGATCCATATTTTATGAGTAGAAATAAATGAATACAGATTATTAACATGTGATTAACACAAAATAGCAGAGATACAGTAAAACTGGTTTTCTATTCAATAATGAAATAAGCCGAAACTGTAAATTGCACCGGAAACAAGCTTGCTGGAATGGTGGCGGCTTATCTCTAAGAAGAGATGTGACAGATGCGTGAATTTGCAAGAATAAGATTACAATGAGGTTCTGAAGGCATTTTTTTACAATAAACAATAATTACAAAACCCTAGACATCCAAAAACCTAACCCTAGGAGATGAAGCGCCAAAAGTCATGTGGGCCCCGTTTGGGTAAGTTAGTACATCAACTTCCTGGGGTCGTAACTTTTGCACACGATATCTGTTTTAGACGTGTGATAGCTCGTTGTAAAGGTATCATCAAGGAGATTCATTTTGGGGGCTCAATCATGAATTTGACCATCATTGAGCATATCGATCTTGAAAAAACTTCATTTAGACCCTCAAAATGGCCCCATAAGTTAAAACTGCTAAAAATAGTAAATTGCCAAAATTGTGATAAAATTGTTTTGAGCCAATTAGAAAAGGTGGGTGGCCACCAATATCCATATAGATCAATCCTATATCCTTAGGAAGAAATGGTCTCCATTGTATTGAGGTCCCCCATTAGATGAGGAAATTGTTATTGAATTTGGCCCCGGGTGAGCCACTTGCCTTGGTGCAGGAGTTGCCCTGCTATGACGACTCAATAAAGTTGGATCCTTTGTTGTCAAGTGCCCTTGATATGTGTGTCCAAAATATGATCATTGGATGATTGTTTTATGCATTCAGGTTTGATCTCTGTGGGTATCAGTTGTTCTGCTACTTCTGAGGTGTCCAATAATGGTGGGAAATAAGGGCGAAGAAGATCCACTTTGAACACTGGGTGCAGACCAAGGAAATGAGAAATGTTGAGATCAAAAGAATTATCCCCCATGGTCTTGGTGATAGTGTACAACCCATAACAGAGTGGGTGAAGCTTCCGATGGGGTCCTGTAAAGTGTTCTTTCTGCAAGTGAAACCAAAATTTGTCGACCACCTAAAACTTATGTGGCACCTGATGTTGATCATGGTGTTGTTTGTACTTGTCATTGGACTTTTGTAGGATATCCTGAACCTATTGGTATATGTGTTGGATATGCTCAATGAACCGGGTGGCTTTGTCATCTTCAATTGGAGCAGGAGATGAGTCGGTCGAGGTGACCGCAAGGGGAAGTGCAACATCTATGGGACCCAATGGTTGGAATCCCAACCCCACCTGAAAGCGGCTGTGGTCGGTTGAGCTATGTAGAGCTCGCTTGTAGCTATGTTGGACATAGGTAAGTCTCTCATCCCATGTGAGAGGGTGATTTGAATTATACATGTGAAGGATATGCACAATCATTTGATTTACAACCTCGGTTTGGCCATCTGTCTTGGGGTGGAAGGCCGTGGATTTGGTGAGCTTGGTGTCTAGCAGTGACCATAGGCTTGACCAAAATGTGTTGAGAAATCGATTGTCTCAATCTGAGACAATGATTTATGGGATTCCAAAATGTACCCAAACTCTTTTAAAGAAGAGCTTGGCAGTGGCCTCTGGTGTGATGTTCTTCTTGCAGGCAACTAGAATCACCATCTTAGAAAAGTGATCAACAACCACAAAAGCATAGTCATTTGCCCACTTAGAGGATGGGAGGCCTGACATGTAGTCCATTGAGATGGATTCCCATGGACTATTAGGAGTAGGAAGAGGGGTGTAAAGGCCTTGTTTCTTAGTGGTCGGTTTGGCAATAGAATGGGCAGTGCAGGACCTAATATACTTGCCGACCTCTTGTCGAAGTTTCATCTAGTAGAAATGTTTATATATCATCGCCACTGTATTTTCTACACTGAAGTGTACTGCCACCCAACTGTAGTGGGCTTACCAGATCATCTTCTCTCACTCATTTGATGGAACATAGATATGGACCAAATGACACAACAACCCATCCCGAAGATTGAATTTATCGACAACTATGTTTGCACCCAACATTTGGTAGGTGGTGGTGAAGTCAGGGTCTATCTCATAGATCTGAGGCCATCCAAATGTCTCATGGATGTAATATTCTAGCACCGTGGTGAGTTCCACAACTGGAGTTGTGCTAAGGAAATCATCGATGCGATTGGTGCTTCCTGTTTTATACTTGATGTTGAGGTGGAATTGCTGCAAGTATGTGGACCACTTTTGATGGCAATCATTCTGCAATTTTCTTTGTGTCTGCATGAACTGCAGTGGCTTATGATCAGTGTAGATGATGGTCTCCTTCCCAAGAATGTAATGTCTCCACTGGCAGCAGGATTGCACAATGGAGTACATTTCTTTGTCGTAAGAAGGGTACTTATGGACAGTATCTGATCGTGTCTCACTATGATAGGCCACAAGGTGGCCGTGCTGAGTGAGAACAACGCCCACAAAATAGTCTGAAGCATCTATTTCGATCTCAAAGGGATGTTGTAGGTATGGTAGTGAAATTATTGGCGTTGAGAAGAAGTGCTACTTCAAATCATCGAATGCATGTTGTTGGGACCGCCCCTATGCAAATTTCACCTTACCACCACCCCTATTTATTTGGCTAAGGGGCCATGCAATATGGGAGAATCCCAACATGAACCTACGGTAGAAATTGGCAAGGCCCAAGAATATCCGAAGCTCAGTGAGTGTTGTTGGGGATGGTCAGTCATGGATGACTTGGATCTTAACTGGATCCACATGTATGCCATGCTGATCATTGATGTATCCCAGGTAATGGACCTTTTCCATGACGAAGGAGAATTTTTCCAAGTTGGTGTATAGCTTTTGCTACCGTAGGGTGTGCAGAACCTGCTGAATAAGTTGGAAGTGTTCGGCCCAAGTCTTGCTATAAATTAGAATGTCATCCAGATACACCACTACAAAAGTATTGGTGAATGGTCGCAGGATATCGTCCATCATCCTCATGAATGTGGCTGGAGAATTTTTCAAACCAAAGGGCATTACCAACCATTAAAAAAGGCCTTCCTTTGACTTGAAGGCGGTGTTCCAGACATTTGTCTATTCTATTGGGACCTGGTGGTAGCCAGACTTCATATCAACCTTACTTTAAGTATTTTCCCCCCGTGAGTTGATCAAGGAGGTCGTCGATTCAGGAAATCAAGTACCAGTTTCTAATTGTGATTTAATTCATAGCTCAGTAATCAATACAAAGTCACCAAGTTCAATCTTTCTTTTGTACCAGCACGATTGAGCTCCTGGAAGGTGATGAGATGGGATGGATGTGCTCCTTGTGGAGCAGTTCTTGGATCTGTTGCTTGATCTCCTGATTCTCTAATAAAGAGCGGCGATAGATTGGCCCATTGGGTAGCGGTGCGTCGGGGGTCATATCGATGGGGTGCTTGACCTGGCAGTCCAGAGGTACCCTTGTAGGTGAGGAGAAGATATCCGAGTATTCTTCCATGACCTTATCTACTTGCTTCTTTTGTGTGGAGAGTTCGGTTGCAGAGACCCTGGATGTGGGTATGAGCTTTCGCTTATTCTAAGAGTGAATCAAGAACAAGACAAACTTACCCATCTGAGAGATGACCTTCCTACATTTCTTAGCAAAGAAAAAGGACATATCACTAGGTGGGACTGCCTCGGGTATCCTGTACAATTTCTTGTTCAAAGTAATAATAACACTATGAGGACTAGACTCATATAAAACATGATGTTTCAATAAATAAGGTTGGCCCAAAAGAAAATCACAAACTTCAAGAGGAGAAACACAAAATACCTCGTCTTTGAAGGGCTTGATACCGTATGACAGTCGAAACTGTTGGTTAATGTAGAGATCGCTTCCTTGGAAAAGCCATCAAATGGTGTAGGGTTGTGGGTGTAGCATTGTTGGCAAGGCCAACCACTTGATGACCAGTACTAAGATGAGGTTCTTTTGGCTACCGCTATCAATGATGAAGTGTAGCAGGCTTCCTTTTACCGACATCTATGAATGGAAGAGGCACTCTCCTTCTTCTGGCTCATCTGTTCACCAAGTTGGAGCTTGGTGGTAGCAACTGTGGCACTAGGTTCTGCGACAATGATCCATCATCCTGTTTCTTGTTTTGGCTCAGATTCAGAATCCACATATAATTCAGAGGATTTGACTTTGGCCACCAACCACTGCTTTGAGCGACAGTCAGTAGTGTTATTCCAAGGGCTCTTATGGAAGTCGCACCACTTCCCAGTATATTTCTTTGTCTTTTGGGTGTCCTTCTTTCCTTGTATCTTGGATTGGTTGTCCTGATACTATCCATATTTAATATTTCCTTTGTTTTTTGTTTTGGGGCCGCCCTTTCCTGCATTTTTTTGTGAGGGGTTCCCAAGCCCAAATTGTTGTGTCTTTTGTTTGAGCTTCTTCTCTATTTTGATAGCATATCGGTAGGCCACGCCCAAGGATGAGATGTACATAAATTACATTTTGGTCTATATGTTTCTATGCAGAGCACCACGATACTTGAGCACCATATTTCTCTCAGAATCTTTGATACCTATCTTGGTGCGCAAGGTATGGAAGATATTTGTGAAATCTGGCACTGTTTGGTCTCTTTCTTGCTACAGTGTGGTCCATTTGGTATATAGGTCATCATAACTTCTGATAGGGTAGTATTGTTCCTTAATGTCACCCATGAAGGATTCCTAGGTGGTCGTGATTGAAAATAATGAGGTTTCCTCTGTTTCCTTTTTCTCACAGAAATTTTTCCACCAACCTTTGACATCGGGAACAACTTTGAGGAGCGCAATAGTAATCTTTCTCGATTCGAAAAGTTATGTACAAAACAATACCCTTCTAGTAGATTCAACCACTTGTCTACAACATCTTCCTCTATCTGACCTTCAAATATAGTAATATCAAATTTTATTTGTACCTTGAAGGGGGCAACGCCTCCATTCGAAGAAGATGCATCGCTTGTTGGTAGTTGCCGAAGGATTTGCGTGAAACTATCCATCATCTCGTTCCTCTGTTGCATGAGGGATTCCTCAATAAACCATTTGAAAGGATCTCATGTCTCGTCATATTTATTTTCTCCTGCCATAAGAGTTTGCTTGGGTGTGCGAGACCTTTTGTTCTCAAGAGAAATAAGCTCGAGACCCAACTCTTTGTACTTCGACCTCGTTGGGGACATGAATTAAGATGACAAGGAGTAGACCACTCTGATACCACTGATCCAGATTTTATGGGCATAATGAAATGAATACATATTATTAATAGTTTATTAACACAAAATAGCAGAGATATAGTAAAACTGGTTTTCTATTCAATAATGAAATAAGTTGAAACTGTAAATTGCAGGGGAAACAAGCTTGCTGGAATGGTGGCATCTTATCTCTGAGAAGAGATGTGACGGCTGCATGAATTCACAAGAAGAAGATTACAATGAGGTTCTTATGGAATTTTTTTAACAATAAACAATAATGCCAAAACCCTAGACATCCAAAAACCTAACCCTAGGAGATGAAGTGCCAAAAGTCAGGTGGGCTCTGTTTGGGTAAGTTGGTACATCAACTTCCCAGAGTCATAACTTTTGCATACGATCTTTGTTTTAGGAATGTGATAGCCCATTGGAAAGGTATCATCGAGGAAATTAATTATAGAGGCTCAATAATTCCTTTGGATATCATTGCGGATATTTATCTTGAAAAACCTTCATTTAGGCCCTCAAAAATGGCCCCGAAAGTTAAAACTGCTAAAAATAGTAAGTTGCCAAAATTGTCAGAAAATTGTTTTGAGCCAGTTTGGAAAAGGTAGGTAGCCACTGATATCCATATATATCAATCCTCCCTCCTTAGGAAGAAATGGTATCCATTTTGTTTAGTTCCCCCATCATATGAGGAAATTTCTATTGAATTTGGCCCCGGGTGAGCCACTTGCCTTGGTGTTGGAGCTGCCCTACTTTGACGACTCGATAAAGATGGATCCTTTGTTGTCAAGTGCCCTTGATATGTGTGTCCATAATATGATCATTGGATTCTTACTGTATGCAGTTAGGGTTGAGCTCTTTGGGTGTCAGATGTTCTACTACTTCTGAGGTGTCCAATAATGGTGGGAAATAAGGGCGAAGGAGATCCATGTTGAACATTGGGTGAAAGCCAAGGAAATGATGAATGTTGAGCTCAAAATAATTATGCCCCATGAACTTGGTGATAGTATATAACACATAATGGAGTGGGTGAAGCTTTTGATGGGGTCCTGTAAGGCGTTCTTTCTGCAAGTGCATCCAAACTTTGTCACCCACCTGAAACTTATTTGGCACTTGATGTTGATAATGGCATTGTTTGTACTTGTCATTGGACTTTTGTAGGATATCCTAAACCTGTTGGTGGATGTGCTAGATCCACTCAATGAACCAGGTGGCTTTTTCAGCTTCAATTGGAGCAGGATATGGGTCGATCAAGGTGACCGTAAGGGGAAGTGCAACATCTATGGGACCCAATGGTTGGAATCCCAACCCCACCTGAAAGGGGTTGTGGTCAGTTGAGCTATGAAAAGATCAGTTGTATCTATTTTGGACATAGGGAAGGCTCTCATACCATGTGTGAGGGTTCTTTGAATTATACATGTGAAGGATATGCACAATCATTCAATTTACAACCTCAGTTTGGCCATCTGTCTGGGGGTGGAAGGTCGTGGATTTGGTGAGCTTGGTGTCCAGCGGTGACCAGAGGCTCGACCAGAATGTGATGAGAAATCGACTATCCTGATATGAGACAATGGTTTGTGGGTTTCCAAAATGTACCCAAACTCTTTCAAATAAGATCTTGGTAGTGGCCTCTGTTGTGATGCTCGTATTGCAGGAAACCAGAATCGCTATCTTAGAAAAGTGATCAACAACCATTAAAACAAAGCCATTTCCTTGCTTGGTGGATTGGAGGTCCGACATGTATTCCATTGAGATGGATTCCAATGGCCTGTCAAGAGTAGGAAGACGGGTGTAAAGGCCCTGTTTCTTAGTGGTTGGTTTGACAATAGTGTAGGCAATGCAAGACCTAATATACTTGTCGACCTCTTGTCAAAGTTTTGGCTAGTAGAAATGTTTCTATAGCATTGCCACTGTCTTTTCGATGCCGAATTGTCCTGCCACCCAAATGTAGTGGGCTTCCCAAATCATCATCGCTCGCTCACTATATGGAACATAGATATGACCCAGACGACACAACAACCCATCCTAAAGATGGAAATTATCAACAAATGTGTTTGCAGCCAACATTTGGTAGGTGGTGGTGAAGTTAGGGTCTGTCTCATAAAGTTGAGCCCATCCAGATGTCTCATGGCCACAAGAGTCTAGCACCATGGTGAGTGTCACGACTGGAGGTCTGTTGAGGCAATCAGAGACACGATTGGTGCTTCCTATTTTATACTTGATGTTGAGGTGGAATTGTTGCAAGTATGTGGACCACTTTTGATGGTGCTCATTCTGCAATTTTACCTATGTCTGCATGAACTGCAGTGGCTTATGATCAGTGTGGATGACTGTCTCCTTCCCAAGAATGTAATGTCTCCACTAGCTACAGGATTTCACAATAGAGTACATTTCCTTGGCGTAAGTAGGGTACTTAAGGACAATATCTGATAGTGTCTCACTATGATAGGCCACGGGGTGGCCATGATGAGTGAGAACGACACCCATAGCATAGTCTGAAGCATTTGTCTCGATATCAAAGGGATGTTTCAGGTCTGGTAGTGAAAGTACTAGGGCTGAGCACAAGCACTACTTCAAATCATCGAACTCTTGTTGTTGGGACTGGCCCCATGAAAATTTTTCCTTACCACCACCCCTGTTTATTTGGTTGAGGGCCCATGCAATATGGGAGAATCCAAAAATGAACCTACGGTAGAAATTGGAAAGGCCCAAGAAGCTCTGAAGCTCAGTGAGTGTTGTTGGGGCTGTCCAATCACGGATGACTTGGATCTTGGTTGAATCCACATGTACGTCATGCTAATCAATGATATAGCCCAAGTAATGGACCCTGTCCATGCCGAAGGAGCATTTTTCCAAGTTGGTGCATAGCTTGTGCTACCTCAAGGTCTGCAAAACCTATTGAATATGCTGCAAGTGTTTGTCCCAAGTCTTGCGGTAAATTATAATGTCATCCAGATGCACCACTACAAAAGTATTGGTGAATGGTCACACAATATCGTCCATCATCCTCATGAAAGTGGTTGGAGAATTTGTCAAACCAAAGGGCATGACCAACCATTCAAAAATACCTTCCTTTGACTTGAAGGTGGTCTTCCAAACATCTTTTTTTTCTATCGAGACGTGGTGGTAACCAGACTTCAGATCGATCTTAATGAAGTATTTGGCCCCCATGAGTTGATCAAGGAGGTCATCGATTCAGGGAACTGGGTACCTGATTCTGACTGTGATTTTATTCAGAGCTCGGTAATCCATACAGAATCGCCAAGTTCCATATTTCTTTTGTACTAGCATGATTGGGTTCCCGCAAGGTGATGAGCTGGGACAGATGTGCACCTTGTGGAGTAGTTCTTGGATTTGTCGCTTGATCTCCTCATTCTCTAATAAAGAGTGGCAATAGACTGGCCCAATCGGCAGTGGTGCACCGGGGGTCAGATCAATGGGGTGCTTGACCTGACATTGCAGAGGTACCCCTCTAGGTGAGGAGAATATATCCGAGTATTCTTCCATGAACTTATCTACTTTCTTCTGTTGTGTAGAAAGATCGACTGTAGAGAACCTGGTTGTGGCTATGATCTTTAGCTTATTCTGAGAGCAAATCAAAAAGAGTACAAACTTCCCTGTCTGAGAGATGACCTTCCTACATTGCTTAGAAAAGATCAAGGACATAGCACTACGTGGGACTGCCTCGGGTATCCTGTACAATTTCCTATTCAAAGTAATAATAACACTACAAGGCCTAGACTCATATACAGCATGATGTTTCCATAAATAAGGTTGGCCCAAAAGAACATCACAAAC
>JZKD02S2376794.1:221500-232026 GCA_000966675.3 Picea glauca
TTACAAACTTTTAAACTCTCCTAGTTTTTTGATCTAAGAAAGCATAAATTCAAACACTACTCTAGCTTTGTTGACATGTGGGCATGTATGGGCCCATTACAAGAATGTGTTTGGAAAAATGAAACTAAGAGGGGTCTCAAAAGAGCCTTTGTCCTCTCCTAAAAGTTTTTTCAAATTTTGTTAAGGGAGATGAGATCATTTTCGCAAACCCTTTCTGGTTCTCAAGATCACTCAATGGCGCAAGAGAAGAGCATACTCAAGATTGTTACTTGCAATTTCTGGTCCCAAAATGTGAGTTTAGATGTGATTAGAATTGATTTTCAACTTAGATTTGTAAATCAAAGCAAGCCATCCACGTGACAAAAAGAAAAATAAGGGAAAATGATTTTTATCCACCTAAGTGCCTATGTTTGCTTGATTATCCCCTTTATAAGTTGAGGGGTCTAAGTGGTGCAGTGTTTAGAGCATGCATATCATCATTTGTAACAAGGA
Organism: Picea glauca; assembly: GCA_000966675.3. Classification (NCBI taxonomy): domain Eukaryota; kingdom Viridiplantae; phylum Streptophyta; class Pinopsida; order Pinales; family Pinaceae; genus Picea; species Picea glauca. Next base: position 221,993 of record JZKD02S2376794.1, read on the forward strand.
AAAATGCTTTTTCCCCACACCCAAGAGCTTACAATGCAAATTTCAGTTCAAATGCGTGGCCTACTGTGTGGACAGAGGCGCATATGGCGCCTACGCGCTGACAGAATTGAAGTACAAAGCGCCTGCGCGCCCGATGCGCGCCTGTGGGGTGGAATACCCGCACGCTTGTGTCAAAAGTCCGAGAAGAAAAATCTGGATGGATTTCTCTCCAATTTTCGGTGAATTGACTGGTAAGCAGGTTGGCTGAGGCCGGTTTGTGAACCTACAAGTTAATGAAATCAAAAGGAAAACAAATAAAGCCCAAATGAGGGAGGAATTGATACCTTCTCCCTAGTACGGTCGCCAATCTGTTTGCACCCAATTCATCACTAGGTGAGAAAATTAAGAGTGCTTACATGCCCATTTGGGCTCTGCTAGGCATGACAGCTGTAAGGTAAAAGGTTAGAAAGAAAAACAGCAAAGCTATTAACAAGAATTAAATTAAAACTAATAAAAACTATGAGAATATAAAACAAATGAAAAATAGAGACAAATGGACCAATATCACCAATGCATAAGCTGATCTGTTTGATGAAATCCAAAGGCACAAAGAAGAAAGGGGACTTGGGTCCCTTCTTTCCCCAATGGAAGGCTCTTGAGGCCCTCAAAGCTTGCTCTCCTTTACAATGAAAAGATGAAAATGTGGTTGAAAGAACTCCAAGCTTATTCACTCAAGAGAGGGGTGAATAGCTCTATGAAATGAAGCTTGTAATGTTTATTGCCAAAGAATGGGTCCTTAGCAATCTCAACAGCATAAAAGTATGAAGAATTCCTTGAGAAAATGGTGGTCATTCATGGCTTTTTATAGCCCATCATTGGGTTATTATGTGACCTCTTTTGAATGTGAAAATAGGCTCTTTAGGGCATAATTAGGTCTTTGACCAGCCCACCATGAGGATTGAGCTCGGATTTGGTGTCAAATCGACTTGGGAGTTGATCCATTAGTGGTTGGGAGGCTGACCAATTTCAATAAATGCGTCGTTTAGCAGCCGCGCGGGTTTTTCTCCTAACAACCGCGCCTTGTGCACATATGCGTGCTTTGTACGATGCTATTACGCGCATACGCGCGCGCACTCAGATGATGTAAAGCGCCCTTCAAATTTTTGATCATTTGGTATAGTTTTTGACCCTTTTTGCAATGCTGTGGCATTAATCTTGTGCCATGAATGAATCCAGTCCTGTTTTGATGATGTGGAGTTCTTGTCTCCACGTGTGGATGAAATTTCAGTGATAACAGTCGGGACTGTTGGCTGACACGAATATCGCCTCCTTGGTGGAGCCATCCAATGGTGTAGGGTTGTGGGTGCAGCGTTGTTGGCAGGGCCAACCACTTGATGACCTCTACATAGTTGAGGTTCTTCTGGCTACTTCTATCAACGATGAAGTGTAGAAGGGTGCCTTTTACCCACATCTGTGAATGGAAGAGGCGCTCTCATTCTTCTGGCTCATCTGGTTCACCAAGTTGGAGCTTGGTGGTAGCAACGGTGGCATTGGGTTCCATGTCAATGATCCTTCGTCCACTTTCTGGTTCTGTCTCAGAGTCAGAATCCACATCTGATTCAGAGGCTTTGACTTCGGCCACCAGCGACTACTTTGAGCAGCAGTCAGCAGTGTTATGCCAAGGTCTCTTATGGAATTCGCACCACTTCCTGGTGTCTTTATTTGTCTTTTCAGTGTCCTTCTATCCTTGTGGCTTGGATTGATCATCCTAATACTGTCCATATTTACTCTATCCTTTGTTCTATGGGTTGGGGGCACCCTTTCCTGGCTTTTGTTGTGAGGGGTTCCCAGGCCCAAATTTCCGCATCTTTTGTTTGAGCTTCTACTCGATTTTGACTGCATATCGGTAGGATGCACCCAAGGATGAGATGTCTAGAAATTCCATTTTGATATAGATGTATCTATGTAGAGCACCGTGATACTTGAGCACCATATGTCACTCTGAATATTTGATACCCAGCTTGGTGCGCAAGGTATGGAAGATATTTGTGAAATCTAGCACTGCTTGGTCTCTTTCTTGCCGCAATGTGGTCCATTTGGTATACAAGTCATCATAACTTCTGACAGGGTAGTATTGTTCCTTAATCAAATCCCTGAAATATTCCCAGGTGGTCGTGATTGAAACTAATGAGGTTTCCTCTGTTTCCTTTTGCTCACAGAAAGTTTCCCACCAATCTTTGACATGGGGAACGACTTTGAGGAGTGAAAAAGTAATCTTTTCTCTATTCGAAAARTTATGGATAGAAAAATACCCTTATAGTAGATTCAAATTCTTATCTACAACATCTGCATCTATCTGAMTTTCAAATATAGGAATATCAAAGTTTATTTGTACCTTGAAGGGGGTGGCACCTCCKTTCGAAGAAGATGCGTCGCCTATTGGTAGTCGCCGAAGGATTTGCACRAAACTATCTATCATCTCGTTCCTCTGTTGCGTCATGGATTCCTCAATCAATAGTTTGAAAGGATCTCTTGTCCTGTAATATTTCTTTCCTCTTTCCATGAAAGGTCGCTTGGCCGTGCGAGAGCTTCTGTCCTCAAGAGAAACATGATCGAGACCCAACTCTTTTTACTTTGACCTCATTGGGGACATGCATTAAGACAACAAGGAATAGACCGCTCTGATACCAATGATCTACATTTTATGAGAAGAACGAAATGAATACAGATTATTAATAGGTTCTTAACACAAAATAACAGAGATACAATAAAACTAGTTTTCTATTCAATAACAAAATAAGTTGTAATTGTAAATTGTAGCGGAAACAAGCTTGTTGGAATGGTGGTGGCTTATCTCTGAGAAGAGATGTGACGGTTGCATGCATTCTCAATAAGAATATTACAATGAGGTTATGAAGTCATTTTTTTACAATAAACAAGAATGCCAAAACCCTAGGCATCCAAAAACCTAACCCTAGGAGATGAAGCACCAAAAGTCATGTGGGCCCCGTTTGGCTAAGTTAGTACATCAACTTCCCAGGGTCGTAACGTTTGCACACCATCTCCGTTTTAGGCCTATGATGGCCCGCTGGAAAGGTATCGTCGATGAAATTCATTTTCGGGGCTCAATCATGCCTTTGGCAATCATTGAGGAGCTCGATTCAGAAAAAACCTTCATTTAGGCCCTCAAAATGGCCTCAAAAGTTAAAACTGATAAAAATAGTAAATTGCCAAAATTGTTAGAAAACTGTTTTGAGACAGTTGGAAAAGGTGGGTGGCCATAGATATAGATCTAGATCAATCCTCCATCCTTAGGAAGAAATGGTCTCCATTGCATTGAGGTCCCCCATCATATGAGGAAATTGCTGCTGAATTTGGCCTCGGGTGAGCCACTTGCCTTGGTGCAAGAGTTGCTCTGCTTTGACGACTCGATAAAAATGGATCCTTTTTTGTCAAGTGCCCTTGATCTGTGTGTCCACAATATGATCATTGGATGCCTGTTGTACGCAGTCAGGGTTGATCTCTATGGGTGTCAGTTGTTCTTCTACTTCTGAGGTGTCCAATAATGGTGGGAAATAAGGGTGAAGGACATCCACGTTGAACACTGGGTGTAGGCCAAGGAAAGGAGGAATGTTGAGCTCAAAATCATTATACCCTATGGCCTTGGTGATAGTGTACGGCCCATAACAGAGTGCGCGAAGCTTCTGATGGGGTCCTGTAAGGTGTTCTTTCTGCAAGTTCAACCAAACTTTTTCGCCCACCTGAAACTTATGTGGCACCCGATGTTGATCATGGAATTATTTATACTTGTCATTGGACTTCTATAGGATATCCTTAACCTATTGGAGGATGTGTTGGATCCGCTCAATGAACCGGGTGGCTTTGTCAGCTTCAGTTGGAGCAAGAGATGAGTCGGTCGAGGTGACCACAAGGGGAAGTGCAAAATCTATGGGGCCCAATGGTTGGTATCCCAACCCCACCTGAAAGGGGCTATGGTCAGTTGAGCTATGCAGAGCTCATTTGTATCTATGTTGGACATAGGGAAGGCTCTCATCTCATATGCAAGGGTTCTCTTAATTATACATGTGAAGGATATTCACAATCATTCGATTTAAAACCTTGGTTTGGCCATCTATCTGGGGGTGGAAGGTCGTGGATTTGGTGAGCTTGGTGTCCAATGGTGACCAGAGGATCAACCAGAATGTGCTAAGAAATCAACTGTCCCAATCCGAGACAATGGTTTGTGGGATTCCAAAATGTACCTAGACTCTTTCAAAGAAGAGCTTGGTAGTGGCCTCTTCTATGATGGTCTTCTTGTAGGCAACCAGAGTCGCCATCTTAGAAAAGTGATCAACAACAAAAAAAACACAGTCATTTCCCCACTTGGTGGATGGGAGGCCCGACATGTAGCCCATTGAGATGGATTCCCATGGCCTATCAAGAGTAGGAAGAGGGGTGTATAGGCCTTGTTTCTTAGTGGTTGGTTTGGCAATAACGTGGGCAGTGCAGGACTTGATATACTTGTCGACCTCTTGTCGAAGTTTTGTCCAGTAGAAATGTTTTTGTAGCATCACCACTATATTTGCGACGCCAAATTGTCCTCCCACTCGAATGTAGTGGGATTCCCATATCATCTTTGCTTGCTCACTTGATGGAACACATATATGACCCAGATGACACAAGAACCCATCCTGAAGATGGAAATTATCAACAACTATGTTTGCACCCAACATTTGGTAGGTGGTGGCGAAGTCAGGGTCTGTCGCATAGAGTTGAGGCCATCCAGATGTCTCATGGCCACAAGATTCTAGAACCATGGTGACTATCATGATTGGAGGTCTGTTGAGGCAATCAACAACGTGATTGGTGCTTCCTATTTTATACTTGATGTTGATTTGGAATTGCTGCAAGTATGTGGACCACTTTTGATGGTGGCAATTCTGCAAATTTCCCCATGTCTACTTGAACTGCAATGTCTTATGATTAGTTTGGATGACTTTCTCCTTCCCAAGAATGTAATGTCTCCACTGGCGGAAATCTTGCACAATGGAGTACATTTATTTGTCATAAGTAGTGTACTTATGGATAGTATCTAATAGTGTCTCACTATGATAGTCCACGGGGTGGTTGTGTTGAGTGAGAATGGCACCCACAGCATAGTCTGAAGCATCTATCTCGATCTCAAAGGGATGTTGCAGGTCTGGTAGTGAAGGTACTGGGGCTGAGCACAATATTTTCTTCAAATCATCAAACGCTTGTTGTTGGGACTGGCCCCATGAAAATTTCGCCTTACCACCACCCCTGTTTATTTGGCTGAGGGCCCATGCAATATGGGAGAATCCCAACATGAACCTGCGGTAGAAATTGGCAAGGCCCTAGAAGCTCTGAAGCTCAGTGAGTGTTGTTGGCGCTGGCCAGTCACGGATAACTTGGATCTTGGATGGATCCACATGTACGCCATGTTGATCAATGATTTAGCCCAGGTAATGGACTCTATCCATGCCGAAGGAGCATTTTTCTAGGTTGGCGTATAGCTTGTGTGACTGTAGGGTGTGCAGAACCTATTGAATATGTTGCAAGTGTTAGGCCCAACCCAAGTCTTGTTGTAAATTAGAATGTCATCCAAATACACCACTACAAAAGTATTGGTGAATGGTTGCAGGATATCGTCCATCATTCTCATGAAAGTGGCTGGAGCATTTGTCAAACCAAAAGGCATGACCAACCATTTAAAAAATCCTTCATTTGACTTGAATGCGGTCTTCTAGACAATGTCTGTATGTTCTACCGGGTCCTGGTGGTAGCCAGACTTAAGATAAATCTTAGTAAAGTATTTGGCCCCCGTGAGTTGATCAAGGAGGTCGTCGATTCGGGGAATCGGGTACTAGTTTCTGACTGTGATTTTATTCAGAGCCCGGTAATCAATATAGAGTCGCAAAGTTCCATCTTTCTTCTATACCATCACGATTGGGCTCCCGCAAGGTGATGAGCTGGGACAGATGTGCCCCTTGTGGATCAGTTCTAGGATCTTTCGCTTGATCTCCTCATTCTCTAATAAAGAGTGGCAATAGACTGGCCCATTGGGAAGTGGTGCGTCAGGGGTCTGATCGATGGGGTGCTTGACCTGGTAGTGCAGAGGTACCCCTATAGGTGAGGAGAAGATATCCGAGTATTCTTCCACGACCTTATCTACTTGCTTCTTCTATGTGTAGAGGTTGGCCGCAGAGACCCTAGATGTGGTTGTGATCTTTCGCTTATTCTGAGAGAGAATCATGAAGAATACAAACTTCCCCGTCTGAGAGATGACCTTCCTCCATTTCTTAGTAAATATCAAGGACATAGAACTAGGTGAGACTGCCTCAAGTATCTTGTACAATTCCCTATTCAAAGTAATAATAACACTATGAGGCCTAGACTCGTATAAAACATGACATTTCCATAAATAAGGTTTGCCCAAAAGAAGATCACAAACTTCGAGAGGAGCAACATCACACAATACCTCATCTTTGAAGGGCTTGATACGACAGTCGACACTGTTGGATGATGCGGACATCGCTTCCTTGGCAGAGCCATCCAATGGTGTAGGGTTGTGGGTGCAGCATTGTTGACAGGTTCAGTCGCTTGATGACCTCTCCTAAGATGAGGTTCTTCTGGCTACCGCTATCAACGATGAAATGCAGCGGGGTGCCTTTTACCCACATCTATGAATGGAAGAGGCACTCTCCTTCTTCTGGCTCGTCTGGCTCACCAGGCTGGAGCTTGGTGGTAGCAACGGTGGCACTGGGTTCTGCGTCAATGACCCATAGTCCCCTTTCTAGTTCTGGCTCAGAGTCAGAATCCACATCTAATTCAGAGGCTTTTCCTTTGTCCACCAATGATTGCTTTGAGCAGCAGTCAATAGTTATATGCTAAGGGCTCTTATGGAAGTCGCACCACTTCCTGGTATCTTTCTTTGTCTTTTTGGTGTCCTTCATTCCTTGAGGCTTGGACTAGTTTTCATGATATTGTCCATATTTAATCTATCCTTTGTTCTATGGGTTGGGGCCACCCTTTCCTGGCTTTTGTTGTGAGGGGTTCCTAGGCCCAAATTGTCGCATCTTTTGTTTGAGCCTCTTCTCGATTTTGATGGCATATCGGTAGGCCGCCCCCAAGAATGAGATGTCCAGAATTTCCATTTCAGTTTGGATGTATCTATCTAGAGCATCGCGATACTTGAGCACTAGATGTTGCTCCGAATCTTTGACACGCAGCTTGGTGCGCAAGGTATGGAAGATATTTGTGAAATCTAGCACTGCTTGGTCTCTTTCTTGCCCCAGTGTGGTCCATTTGGTATACAGGTCTTCATAACTTTCGACATGGTAGTATTTTTCCTTTATAGCATCCCTGAAGGATTCCTAGGTGGTCGTGATTGAAAATAATGAGGCTTCCTCTTTTCCTTTTGCTCCCAGAAATTTTCCCACCAATCTTTGACATGGGGAACGACTTTGAGGAGCGCAAAAGTAATCTTTTCTCTATTCGAAAAGTTATGGACAGAAAAACACCCTTCTAGTATATTCAACCACTTTTCTACAACATCTTCATCTATATGACCTTCAAATATAGGAATATCAAAGTTTACTTGTACCTTGAAGGGGTCAGCGCATCCGTTCGAAGAAGATGTGTCGCTTGTTGGTAGTCGCCGAAGGATTTGCGCAAAACTATCCATCATATCATTCCTCTGTTGTGTGAGGGATTCCTCAATCAATAGTTTGAAAGGATATACTGTCCTGTCATCTTTTTTTTCTCTTTCCATGAGAGGTCACTTGGGCGTGCGAGAGCTTCTGTCCTCAAGAGAAACAAGCTCGAGACCCAACTCTTTGTACTTTGACCTCGTTGGGAACATGCATTAAGACGACAAGGAGCAGACCGCTCTGATACCACTGATCTGGATTTTATGAGCAGAACAAAATGAATACATATTATTAAGAGGTTCTTAACACAAAATAATAGAGATACAGTAAAACTAGTTTTCTATTCAATAACGAAATAAGTTGAAACTGTAAATTGCAACGGAAACAAGCTTACTGGAATGGTGGCGGCTTATCTCTGAGAAGAGATGTGACGGATGCGCGCATTCGCAAGAAGAATATTACAATGAGGTTCTCAAGGAATTTTTTTACAATAAACAAGAATTCCAAAACCCTAGACATCCAAAAACCTAACCCTAGGAGATGAAGCGCTAAAAGTCATGTGGGCCTCATTTGGGTAAGTTAGTACATCAACTTCCCGGGGTCGTAACTTTTGCATACGATCTCTATTTTAGGCATGTGATAGCCCGTTGGAAAGGTATCATCGAGGAGATTAATTTTGTGGGCTCAATCATGACTTAGGATATCATTGAGGAGATTTAACCCGAAAACCCTTCATTTAGGCCCTCAAAATGGCCTCAGAAGTTAAAACTGCTAAAAATAGTAAATTGCCAAAATTGTCAGAAAATTGTTTTGAGCAAGTTGTAAAAGGTGGATGGCCACCGATATCCATCTACATCAAGAATTTTTCATGGTGCATCATCACCCAAATGAACCTGTCCAAAATCACCTTTAACAGAATCTAGAAAATGTTTCCTATGGGGCGTGGAATGAAATGAATCCCTTGAAACTACTACCCAAGACTCATAAATATTATCTACAGAATGAATCAAAGCATCTTGTAACACATCACCCATTCCATTTTATTCCTGATTTTTCTCATGTTGTCCATCTCTTTGTTTCTTTGGAGATCTGCAGTCTTTCTTTAGATGTCCTTTATTCCCACAATTCCAACACTCTATCTTTCCTAGTATCGATTTGGATCTTCCCTTCCTAGAATTCTCGCGGTTCCCTGAGCCCTTTCCTCTATCCTTTCCTCTTCCCCTATTCTCCATGTTTAACACATTACCTTATGTCTCACATGTTATTTTCTGTTGCATTTCCTCACTAAGGATAATACCAACAACATCATCAAATTTTAGAGTGTTTGAACCAGGGAAGGAGTTACTTACAGTCATGGCCAAGTCGTTCGATCTTTCTGGAAATGAGAACAATATTAGAATATCCTTGACCTCATAATCAAAGTTCACTTTTACAAAAATTAGCTGATTAGTAACCATATTAAATTCATTTAAATGCTCTGCAACAGCCCCACAATAATCGCTTCATTTCCATTAGTAATGGGAAAAAAATGGAGGGTTGTATTTTCTTGATAAATTAGTAATGGATTTAATGTGGTGATGTTAATAAAATAATGAAGGGTTGTATTTTCTTGATAAATTAGTAATGGGAAAAGAAAAAAATGGGTTATATTTCTATAACTCAAAACCTATTGTTTTAAGCCTCGCGAAAGTGTAAAGGGTTCATGTGAGCCTCTTATTAAGGAGGGTGAAGAGGGTAGTGTTGTGGTGTGTTTGATATATATCTAATGATAATAATTAGATATGACATAGAGGTGTATTTGGAGAAAGAATTTTAGTCATGCTTATGAATTTTTTTATTGTAACCAAAGACAAAACCTATTATTTTAAGCGTTGTGAAAGTGTAAAGGGTTCAGGTGAGCTTCGTATTAGGGAGGGTGAAGAGGGTAGTATTGTGGTGTATTTGATATATATCTAATGATAATAATTATATATGACATAGAGGCGTATTTGGAGAAATAATTTTAGTCATACTCACGATTACAACTATGATTGATGTAGGGTTTTGTGGTGATGTTAATAAAATAATGAAGAGTTGTATTTTTTTGATAAATTAGTAATGGGAAAAGAAAAAATGGGTTATATTTCTATAAATATGTATCATATATGAAAAAATTGACTTCTTTGTAAATGTGATATATATATGAGAGATGTATGTAATTTTGTTGGGATTCAATTAAGTCATTAACATATTATTATATATTTTTAATAATTTTGAATTTTAAAAATGAGTTATGAAGTCATTAACATATTATTATATATTTTTAATAATTTTGAATTTTAAAACTGAGTTATAATTTTGAATTTTAAAAATGAGTTATGTTTCCACAGTTATGTATTACATATG
>JZKD02S2376794.1:250351-282493 GCA_000966675.3 Picea glauca
GTCATAAACAACCATCAAAATACAAATATTAACACAGAAAAATGATAAAGGAGTTCACCCCTCTCTTGGGCTACCTATCCTGGTCTAGCTTCCAATAGATCATCTTCATTAATGCTCAAAGTGTCAAAATCAGTGCTTTACAATGCTCAGAGTGAGAAAATGATGGCTTCAATGGCTCTAGAACATCCAAAAACCCCTAGTTGGGCTCTTCCTACACCTCGTTTGGCCAAAATCTCAGTTGGAATCAATCCCTGGAAGTTTCTCCTAATTATTTGTTGTCTCTACTCGCCAAAATGCACCCAGAATGACTAAAATTAGCCTCTGTTTGTTTTTTGTGCCAAAAAATAGCACCCACGTGCATCCCGCAAAATCAGGAAAATTGTCGAACTGTTAGGTAGCCAGTAGCTTATCCGGTGAAGGTGTTGGTCGCATGGGCGCCATATGGCCATGTCCCAACACCAAAGCTAGATTCGTTGGAACTCCCATGCAATTGGTGGACAGAGGCGTTGTCAAGTGCCCATTGGAAGGACTGTTTAACCCCGCACTAAGTGTTTTGGTTTGTCTATGTGTATGTGATAATTCATATGGAAAGGTCGAGCCAAGGGCTGGGACTTAGCTCCGACCCTTTTCGCACCCAGATGACACATATTTAAACTTTAAATTAAAGTTTGAGCCTTAATGGTTAAGAACCACCATGCGGGCGAGTTGGTCGCCCAACCCTTGCTAAGTCACTGCCACCTATTGTGGAGGTCATGGGTTCGACCCCAGTGAAATCCAAACTTTTAAACAACGCAGGGTTTCCACGTGGAAGCCCATGTCTGGGCCACATGGCACCATATCATTGGTCCCAACATCACCACATGTCGAAGCCTATTTGGTCCTTCACATTGCCACGCCAGTCTCTGCCACGTGTTAGTACGACCACTTGCCACATGTCCAATACAACCTTTCCATGTCAGCAGTACGGACCTGCCACATCAACAGTATGACCCTATCACGTCAGTAGTATGACTCTGCCACATGAGCACTGTACGAACTATACAGTCAACAAAATTTCACTTGTTTGGCAAAGCAGAAAGAACATGATATATCTCACATACGAAGTTTGTTTGAACCCATTCAAGTTGTGTTGGGATTGTGAGGACGAGGCCTACACACGAGTCCGTTTTGAAGCAATTCCGAGCACTTTGATTTTTGAGCATATTTTGATCCCCTAGATCAATCGTAGGAACCAAGTTTTTGTAGGGATGAGGGGATGTGAGGTCATCAACATGTTCATTAATACTTGTATACCCTTTGCGCAATATTGTATGTCTCTATCCCTTGATTAATTGGAAAACTCAATTATACAACACCATTATAACACAGATTGTGACATAGGCCATTCACTGGAACATTCATAATTACTTCACAACACTCATATAATAAACAGAGCTAGGTATAATCATGCATAAACATAACAGTAATGAAAAATAACATAAAAATACACATTCAGACACAAAATTTAACGTGGTTCATCCAATCCTTGGGCTACATCGACAACATCTGGCTTCTTTATTATTCTTTCTGTAATTCATCTTAAGCTTATGCACTACGCTACAATAGATACATAATGATAGAATTCCCCATCCTACCTAGCCACTCTGCAGTTCAAGACTCTCTCTGCAAACTCTCCCCTAACCCTTCAAACATAGACTCTCTTTCATTCTCAGCTTATTCTCTCAACAACAAAAACAACAATAACCTATTCTCTTACCCTCATCGAACCCCATTCTTCCCAACCCATTACATATTTATACACAGATTTTGGGGCTCAAAACCCTACTAGATTCTCCCAAAACCCTATGACAACTAATTATGAATCATTCCAACTCATGACAACACATATTTTGTGCGTGATTTTCCAGATTTCACGCCTACATGCTTCTTTTCCTTCCTTTTTTCATGTATGCTAGTTTTCCTTCCTTATTGCATGCATGCTACTTTTCATGCTTTATCTCCTTGATTTATTTCCTTGCTTTATCTTCTTATGTGCCACCAAATGAAACTTTACTACGCTCTTCGGTCCTGAATGCACCTTTACTGGGCAGTTTGATCTTGAATGTTCCTTCCCTATGCACTCCTCAACCCTTAGGGTATTTCTCAAAATTGCATATAAAATTTCTTTCCAACAAGCCCCCAACACTCACCTATGGTTCATCCTGAGCCAATCAGGCATGTTGCATCACTCCCTTTCATGACTCCATAAATTTTTGCAATGTCTCTCTGGCTGTAGTGACTTATTTCTTTGCCTCAACCTCCCTCTCTAGGATTTCTTCTACAATTTGTGTTCTTAACATCGCAAGTTTCTCCTCACAGTCTTGCTCGACTTGCTTCACCATTCCTTGCATCACTGCCAATCCCCTGATTATCTTGATTGTTTCTTCCTTTAGGGGTTCCAGGAGTTGTGATATAGTATTCTACTCTCCCCTCATCTTCTTTATCTCATTGTATACCTATATGTTTGCAAGTATGGCCATCATGTGTTCTGTTGGTGGAAAAGTGTTTATTCTTTCATTGGATTTCTACGCCTTCTCTTGTGCACTTATTATTATTTCCTCGATTTATTTCAGTTATGATGACACAATCAGTTGTGTCCAAATATGTGTTCTTTCTTCACATACCCTCGCACACTCCTCACTGAGACTCTTAATGCTTGCGAATGAGGTTATAGTTGTTATGTCTCTTTGTTCCTTCTTCATAGTTGGTGTACTTGGTGTGGTGTGTGAATCCAAATCTCCAATCCTATTGTAAAATACTTGAATTAATTCGTTTATTTTTTATATCTTCTCCTCTATTGTGGCTTCTACCACTAATGGTATCTTGAGAATCACCCTATATATATTCTGGATAGATTGTTGTACCCTCTCAACAATTTGTTCAACCTCATCCTTTTCTTGCAATACCTCGATATAAACCTTTTGCAGGTTTTATTTATCTGTCACTACCTTGGTTGACTCTGTTGTCATTTCTTCTACGCGGAATAGTATTTCCTATGCCATCCCTTCCTGCAATCCTTGTAATTCTTCCATGGGTATCTTTGAAAAGACTAAGTCTAGGTGACTTAGTACTTGTGCCTATTCCTTCATCTCCAACATAGGGAACTCAATTACTTCCGGTGAGATGTTCAAAATTTGGCACCCTGCTGCGATCTTTGGAAGGTACGAAGTAGTGGCCCTTGCTTCTCTAGTCGTGCTTGTTGGTTGGCCTTCAACGAATATTATTTCTGGTGATATGCTCATTTCCAACAACCACTGTTGTAACGTCTTCAAGTTCTCTTGCACCTTCTTTCTCATTTCTTCTTGTAGATGTAACACCTGTTGAACTTCCTCCTCTGTGGCATACCTCAGTTGGTATCCAATTCTATCAATATCATCATCTTTCAAGGTGTAGATAGTTGGTGGTTTATGTTCTTTCATATCCTTACGTGGAGTTATTGTTTTTCTCTTACCCTTGTCTTTCCTCTTTTCCCCTACATTTGGGACTGTCTCTTGCACGTCCCATGAACCATTTCCTTGTTCACCACCTTGTTCCTCATCTGGTTCTTCATATTCATTCTTTCATTCCTCTTCCTCATCAGGGTTCTCTGTTTCTTCAGCTGGAACTTTCCATTCCTTGTCCCAGTTGTTAGCACTCTATAAATTTGTTCGGCTGATAAAAAAAATGATAGAGGTAACCTAAAAATCAAATTTAGAGCTGGGTACTAGCCTGCTCAGCTCGAAGACGGCTCTCTCCTTTCACTTGGTCTTTAATAGATGAATTTTCTTTAATAAACCAATGCCTAGGTTTTGTTGTTTCGAGAGGTTTTTTATAAATTTGTTGGCAAAGAAGGGGAGGGACACTTAGGGCTATGGAGTCAAACTTATGAAATGAATGGAAGCACTGACTGGTCAGTAGAAATCTCCATAGGATAAAGGCTAAATGAGGCAATAAATATGAGTTATAAATTGTAAATTTATAGAGTGTAGGAAGAAAAGAAAAACATATAACTACATCAAAGCATTAAATAAAATGAATTATGAATTAGTTAGGAAGAACTTAACATAGTTTAAATTTCTTCAGTCGAGAGCATCACAAGATGAATTCTAGGCCTTTGACTATCCAATTTAAACATACGACAGTGAAAATCAAATCAGAAATACAGGAAATACATACAAAGAGAGGAGACAAAACTCAGGTCACCACCATTAGAATATTTTCATGGAGAATTCAAGACTTATGCATGTATATTCTATTCAGCTTCAGAAAATTACATTCAAGTTCTGAATAGCTAAAATTGTGCCCTTGCACTTCTGCCAACCCCTAATACATTTGGAAATCTTAATATTTATACAAGTTGAACTCCTTTGGTTTGAAACCGATTATAATGATTAAAATGAACCGTTTTGGTTCCAAAATTGAATACAATAATTACAATGGATAGTTTCGGTTTGAAACCAATTACAATAATTAGCAAGAAAACGTTTCATGATCTGGATTCTGGCTCTTCTGGCATTTCAGTTTCTTTTCTCGCCACTTGCTCTGCTATGGTCTTCCACGTGATATTCCATCTTAAGTGACATCTGGACATCATCTACTGGACCCTGGAAAACTGCACTTTGTCTTACCCAGTTGTACTATCTCCTTCCATTGCAAGTCAAAATGGATATCATAATTTGTCATTTATTTAATAAAGATCTCTAGGTCAATGCAAGAAGTATATGTCATGACTGGTAATCCAATTTTGACTTCTTTGAACCGATTCCGAATCCCAAATTCTGTAATCAGATGCTCAACTAGTGTAGCTCCTTTCAGATTTTCCTCCAAGGTTTCGAACTTGGAGTGATCCATTCTGCACTGAGTGAGGCAAGCATTGTATTCTTCCTGATCATACAATTTTTCCTTTCCATCCCAAAATGGTGGGAGCCCTTTGATAAACAAGTCTTCAAACAAATCCTTGAACTCTTTCACACTTTGGTTCATCTGTGTTTCCTTGGTTTGGACTGATTTCAACAGGTTATGTTTAGCAATAACCCTCCTGGCCCAGATAATCAATGTAGTTTTGTCTTTAAATCCGATAGTTTGAAGTTTTGTAGTAGGAATGGAGTTGAGTAGATTTATGGCATTTTGGGCCCATTTTGATGGTTTCTTTGCTAAAGTTTCATTCACGATAGTGCACCTGCTTCTGGTTGTGATGGCTATGCTATCTTTATCATTAATAAAATTCAAATATACTTTGAAATTGGCAACTTCAACAACTATAGAGACCTAGATGATATTCTTTCCCCCATGCAACATGTCTTTGCCTGTTAATCTCGTCTTCAACTTATCTATCCTTTCATGCAGTACTTCATTCTCCTTTTGAAATTGAGCCATTCTTTCATCCTTTTCCTGCATCTCCTCCTTCAATTTATCTATGTTTCCTTTTAGCCCTTTGATTTCTCCTTCTTTTAGGCTAACTTGTGACATATCTTGGACAAGTCCTTCAGTGTTTGGCCCAACTTCTGCAAGAGGAGGTACAAATACAACCCTGTTTAGCAATTATGTATTCTCTTGTGACCACTTCACCTTCTCTTGCTCTAGCTACAAATCCCTAGCCTTGTAGTCCAATGCCTCTTGACAAAGTGTTTCATTTTCCTGTTCTAGAGAAACCAATTCTGTTGTTTGTGGATGCTCTATAGCAGACATTTTCAATTTCTTCTTCAAACTTTGAATTGATTTTTCTTTTTCATCCAATGAGGATTTCACCCCTTGGGGGCCTTCATATTCCAGCCTCTTGACATGATTCTACCAAGTTATGCTAGATGATTTTTCTTGCCTCAACTTCCCTTCCAATTTCATTTCATAAGATGACAACTTTGAATTCTTCAAGCTTAAACTCAGGTAATCAAAATACAACATCTCACTAATATTCTTATGGAATTTGACCTTGTCTGGAGCACTGATGTTGTCATACCTTATCTTTATCTCAGAGAGCTTGACTTCATCTGCAAATGCAATGTTAAAGGTCCTCTTATCAACATCTCTTACTATGAACAGAGAATATTTATGCTGATAAATATTTTCCACTTCAGGGACTAAATCCCTTATCTCACCCAGAGCTATGTTTCCCTTCTCAGCATACTGTTTTGCCAAATATTGTTTAGATTGATAAACTTCCTCAGATGTTTTATCAAAGATGTATTTCTTGCTGCTAAAGGTTCTTGAGCCACCTTCACTTTGGAGTTTGTTTTCCTTTTCAATCTCTACAGTGCTAGTACCACATTCCATCATATCCAAATTTACTTGTTCTCTGGGCTCTTCCTCCTCTAAATCCACTATCTGTGGAGATTGTGAAATCTTCATCTTCTTAGGAGAATTCTACTGATTACTAGTTCCCATGGCCTATGAATTGCTTCTCTTGTTGTAAACACTTGTCTTAGGAACTTTGACTATCAGATTCTGAGAAGCTTGTTGTGTTTGACTTTGTTGTAGGGTTGCCTCCACTTGCTGTGTTTGAGTTGGTTGCAATATCGCTTCCATATCAACACAAACTTATAGATTTTCTAGCTTATCAAAACCCTCAACTTGTTCATGCTCATAAGGGTTTTGTTTGTTCATCAATATTCTGTTGGATATGATTTGATGTGGATCATACCTTTTTCCCTGTAGTTGTGCAAAACCAAACTCTTTGATCTTTGCTTGAATTTGAGATAAGCATGATCTCTCTTTGAAAATGAAAGGGTCAATGATAAAAGGGAAATCGAGGTTGGAGGCTTTGTGCAACTTTAGGAAATGATCTGTCTGAGATAAAAAAAAATCCTGATGAATTAAAGGGCAAAGATCCTAGGGGTCAAAAAAATAGGAAACAGATAAGGGGATTTATGACAACCATAAACCCATATTACTGTTGAGTGCATGAATAGTACCCAATCCCCCAGTCTGTTCTCTGGATTTGGTTGTAGATAGATCCTCATGTCATACAAAAATCTAGGTAGGCTGGTGTTGAAAATGAAACTGTAAACTATGGACATGACTTTGTTTATGAATATAAGCAATGTAATCATTTTACATTCAGTTGATACAAATGTTGCTTTAGGAAATTATCTCTTATTGGTTTCCAGTAAAATCTTCAACAGATAGGTGTAGTATCTGAAATGCCTTAGAGAACAAAAATTCACTAGTTGTTTATGGATATTATCAGCTATGAATTGATCAAAACTGATGTGGACTAACAAACCAAAATCTGACTTAAAAAAGGTCAAAATAAAACTGAGCATGACTTTGACTACATATTTGTCAATGTCTAGACCTAAAACTTGAATAAAAAGGGAATAGACCCATTAGACTTCAATAACCATTATACTCACATTCATTGGCAAAGGCAGACCCTCTGAAAAATGTTTTGGTTTGACGATTGTCTGTAAAAACAGATCTCAGACCTCTGATGGACATTCTTTGTATACACTAATTAGCTTTTCTTCATTGAAAGGTTTAGAATTTGCAGAAAAATACTCTGGTATATCGAGGGAATATTGAATTGACAGACTCTCTACCCTACACATGAACTTGGACCCTTGTTTATGAACGATGACTCTTTATTCATATGAATATTGTTCGGTGCACCAACCTATTTCGACAGCATAAGGGACTATGGTGGCCTAGACTTCTTCAAGGAACGATATACACCCTCCTACTTTATCGAACTGGTTACTTTTGGACACAGAGATGGGCGAAATGTTGATTTCGGTATCAAAACATATGAATCTTGGTCAATTAGAGATTCTTCATTCACCATAGGATCCTTTTCTGTTACCGAGGTTATGATAGGATCCATGGTCGTGATGAAAAATACCTAGAAATGAGTGGAAATGGTGTGTAATTGGCATACTGTTGAGCTACAGTTGAACGAGGGTAGTTGTGCCAAGGTTCAAATGGTCCAATGTTCGAAATAATAATAAAATAAATAACAAATTCCCTTTTATACTTTTCCAAATTTCGAGGGCATGATGATTGGATATACATTTGGTGCATCCCTGCTTAAAGCACACAATATCTTGATAGTTATCCATAGTCTCATCAATAATGTGCGGTGTGTGCTCTATGATGTGCCTATTAATGTCAAAGTAGACATATAAGGTGACATTGTTGTCTTGTTGTCTCCCCTTGTGCACAATATTACATAAGTTAACATATCACACAACTGCATGATCTCTTCGTGATGCTTTCAAAAGTTGGCACTCGTCCATCTCTTTCCAGGTAGCCAATGCTATCAGTAGGAAAATCCAGACATAGTGAAATGTCATGCATTTCTCTTGGTCTTTAGTGTAATCTATCATAAACGTATTGAACAAAAACATGGTGCAATTCATTTGGACCCCTTCTGTGCACTTCTCTGCATCTACTATTACTGCGGTTGGCATCTCATCCTCAACATTTCCTTAGTAATTTGCAAGCCAATACCTACGTTGAAAATCTAACTACATCATCACTTATGTTGGCAACGTCCAACCCTCGCTTTCATCTAAAGGTGTTGAAATTCTCTTTCATACTTTCAGATAATTCCTTCTCCCTGAGCTTATTTGCGAATAATGTTTCCAGATCCTCCCCTTGTGTCAACAAGCCTGTTATCCACGCAATCAGTTGTGTATCAACAGATACTAGTGGATATATCCATAAATTCTTTCCTTGGACACATATCAATAACATCTTAACACAGGTGTTTATTTCTAGACTTTTGCCAAAATGTGGGATTTCTAACAAGTTTAATATCCCTAATTTTTATAGCTCTATGGCTCAACCAGTATTGCACATGTCCCTGATATGATTTTAGTGTGTACTTGGCATCCTTAGGAAGTCTAACCTGTGGTGTGGTGTCCTTTCTAGGTGGTACGTAATCCCTAGGAAACCATGACTGGGAAGCCGAAGCTTCAGGTATTTCCTCGAATTATGGTGTGACCGGTGGTCACGTTCGGGATGGTTTCTGTGCTACGACAACTAGTGCTCCAAGTTTTGGTGGTTCCATTTTTATAGAATTTTTTTCCACACTCCATGCATCTTTCTTTAATGGCCTTTCCTTTCCCTCTACAGACTCAAGTTCCCATTTTTTTCATTCCAAAGTAAAAAATTCAAATTTTTGTACATATATCTGGGCCGCAGTTAGACAAATAGCGTATACATAGGTTTCTCCATTACAACCCGCGTACATCAGGTTTTGTGCTCAAAAATTGAAAAATATGTCATGTATCCATGCCAAGTTACAAGATCAATGATCCTTGACCTTCCATATACTGGAAACACTCCAAATTGACCCTTCAACTCCATTTGAAGGCTATAAATTGAGCCATATACAAGATTTGAAGACATTCATCACTGAGAGAAAAGACACACTGGAGAAATTTCACCTCATAATTGAGTATACATCCCTTTGTCCTTGAAAGTATGAACTTCTTGTGTGTTCATCCCCCAAGCTCTTCCTATATTGAGAAGGAGGAACACAATTACTCCTACTACTTGTGAGCTTAATTTTGTGGAGTATTGAATTCATGAAGGCCCAACTAGAGGAACTTAGTTTCTCGGTTTCGATATGTGTCATTACAAAAGTTTGTCACCTATGTACTTTTGTTTATTACATTAATAGAAACACTCTTTTAGCGTCGAATTATATCTCTCATATATTTGTATTACTTT
Source organism: Picea glauca (assembly GCA_000966675.3). NCBI lineage: Eukaryota > Viridiplantae > Streptophyta > Pinopsida > Pinales > Pinaceae > Picea > Picea glauca. The sequence continues at coordinate 260,039 of JZKD02S2376794.1, forward strand.
CCATGGGCGTATTTGTTATACATGTTAGTGTATTATGCTAGTTTATATGATAACATTCTATATAATTTCCATATGCTTGTGTATCTTGGAAGTTGAGGAAAAATTGCAGGTATCAATCTTTGGATCGTGAGCTCAACTGTGGTCTTCTTTGGATGTTCAGATGAGGTAGGATTATATCCTTCTCTTGCTATCATTTCTATTTATCTAGCATACTTGAGACTAGAGTTCATTTTTGGTGTCGTTCTGTCTGTTGTGGTTTACCCCTAGTCATACAGATATTTTCCTCATAATAGAATTGGCATACTTTCATCATTGGCAGGTGACCTTGAAACCACCAGATGAGATATCTCCATTGGTTGCTGACAGGGGGGTTTCCCTTGTTTTTGATGGAAATAAATATATTCACACATTGGTATTCATGCAGTGTCTTTCATTCCATTAGACCTTATTGGTGGTTTCCTCTCCTTTGTCGGTAGTTTTCATTATTGGATTCTAGTCAGAGGGTCTCTTTCATGTACTACCATGTGTACATGAAAGATGCACATGGTCATTGGTTTGTGAACATCCTATTCATCCAAGTTCTTCCAAATAATTAAGATATTTCTTTGTACATCGTGTTGAATGATGAGAGCTTCCTTAATTCTCTCCTTTCACCATGTCTCATTCTATTGAATTCAACTCATATTTTCTGGAATCGATATCTAGAGTCATAAGAGTAACTAGAGGATTTTAGTCATTAGTCACAGGTTCTCCTACCATCGATAGTTGGGAATACATCAATGTCTTTTTATTGATGGATTCTTAAAGTGTTCAACCTCAACACATTTATTCACACTTATTGAATGTACTCGGTGCCTTGACACCTACTTTTATTATCAGTGGGTTGTATTTCATTTGTTAATGGTATATTTCAATGACCAATAATCAACTGAAGTATCATTGTGTTTGAATTCAACTCCTTTATTCACATGATGTAGATTTTCACCTTTGAAGAATACTATAGAATACCTCTAGTTCACAGTAGTAGCATCCATATCTATTATTGTCTTTCATTGGACCAATGCATATATGGATTTAGTGTTCGTGAAGATCAGATTGTACTCCATTATATACAGATATCTTCAGTTGATTTTGAGACTGGACTCCACTGTGTCTTTCATGACTATGACTACTTATGGCATATGTCCACTTTTCATTTCCTATTCATGTCCACAAACAACTATTTGTTATATATCCACATGGATCTGTAGTGTAATCAAGTTTGGAATCCATGTGTACAGAGTCAATTTGAATTGTAATATTCTCATGGGTGACTAGTTCTTCCATCTAGGTCCTCACTACTCCACTTTTGGGAATTACAGTGTATTTTGTCCATCGTGATCGCTCCTCTGACCTCACACATCAGGGGGCATATTTTATAGAAATTTTTCCACACTCCATAATCTTTCTTTGATGGCCTTCCCTTTCCCTCTGCAGACTCAAGTTCCCCTTTTTGTTCATTTCAGAGTAAAAAATTCAAAGTTTTGTACATATACACGGGCCACAGTTAGACAACTAGAGTATACAGACCTTTCTCCATTACATCATGTTTTGTGCTCAAAAATTAAAAAATATGTCAAGTTTCCATGACAAGTCACAAGATCTATGATCCTTGACCTTCCATATATTGGAAACGCTCCAACTTGACCCTTCAACTCGATTTTAAGGATACAAATTTATCCATATACAAGCTTTAAAGACATTCATCAATGAGAGAAAAGACACTCTTGAGAAATTTCACCTCATATTGAGTCGACATCCCTTTTACCTTGAAATTCTGAACTTCTTGTGTGTTCAACCCCCAAGATATTCCTATCTTGAGAAGGAGGAACTCAATTACTCCTACTACTTGTGAGCTTGCCTTTGTGGAGAATTGAAGTGGTGAAGGACCAACTGGAGGGACTTAGTTTCTTGGTTCAGATATGTTCCATTATAGAAGTTTGTCACCTATGTACTTCTTCTGATCACATTAATAGAAATACTCTTTTTTCCTCCAATTATATGTCACAAATATTTTTATTATTTTCCATGGGAGTATTTGTTATACATGTTAATAGATTATGCTAGTTTATATGCTAACGTTCTATATAATTTCCATATGCTTGTGTATCTTGGATGTTGAGGACAAGTTACAAGTATCAAGATTTGGATTGTGAGCTCAACCATGGTCTTCTTCGGATGTTCGAATGAGGTAGCCTTCTAGTCTTCTCTTGTTAGCATTCCTATGTATCTAGCATACTTGAGACTAGACTTGTTTTTTGGGTGTCGTTTCATCCATTGTGGTTTACCCCTATCCATAGAGAGATTTTCCTTATAAAAACCAATGTTCTATGTGAAATATGCTCCCATTTTTTGACTCTACAACTGCTATGTGTCGTCTCTGGTTCTCCTATGGTATGCTCTGTATTCTCACAATGCTTATGCATGCAAATATCCTTTCCCTTTCGCCCCTAATTTTTTTTATAACCCTTCAGCAATTGTCTCTATACATTCACACCTGAACTAACGGTCTAATCAACCAATTGTGTAATTAATACATGATTTAATGTTTCTTTGTTACCAATTATTTCGCTGGATTTTTTCCGCTTACCATGAGTCTGTCAAGATCCTTAATTGCTTTTTCAATTTATGACTACGTGTCATCTTTATTCCTTGTCATTGATTCTTTTTAACCATCATTGTCTCCTTTTCATTCCATTAATGATCTTGTCAGTCATGTTCTGCGTAGTTTTTATAGCTTCTATGTGTAATCTCCCTACTCGATGTAGATTCATCCATCTGCGTGACACTCGCTTCTTCTACGCACTTACTATCATTGTAACTTGCTTAATTTTTTTTTCCTATTTTTCCTCTATTTTTTTTTTCTTTTTTTCCAATTTATTTCTTTTTTTTCCTTTTTCCATACAATAATACACTACTATGGTATAGTCGTTCTTGTGCAATTCATCCTAGTGCGCAGGAGGTCGATCATCCCTATAAAGTTTCAGCCAACTTCCATTCACCATTCCTCCCATGACTTCACCATTCAATGTTTCCAACTACACAAAACATGCCTCTGTCACATCATTATGTATGGTCCTAACCAATGCATTTGAAAATTTCCTAGATGCTCCATAAAATTATTTTCATATAGTAATACTAAGTTCCCCACTTGAATTTTTTTTTGTTAATATGTCTATCATGCCATGACTTTTCTCTTTCCTTATGAACTTGTTGATGGAACCCTACGACAAATCGATCTTCCTCAAGTTGTAGCAATTGTGACAATCTCTCCTCTACTGCACCATAGTATGAAATATCAATAATCGATGCAACGTGTAGGCTAGGAACAATAAACTCCATCGACATTACTGCTTCTTTTCCATAGACCAACCTAAAAGGTGTCTGTCTGGTCAACTTTTTACTTGTATTCCTATATGATCATAGTACTGTAGATATCCTCAAGTCCCAATCATCCCTTCATACATTGCATATCTTTGTCAGTGTGGTCTCCATAATTTTATTAAAATATTATACTGTCCCATTGGCCTGAGGGTGATACAACGTACTCATCTGATGATGAATTTGAAATTCATCGGTCAATGTTGCAATAGTCTTATTCAGGAATTGCATCCCTTGAAGTGTGTCCCTTGATCACTTAGTAGACTCCACAGGCATCCAAATAATGTAACTAAATTCTGAAATAGAAACCACACAACAGTATTCACGGTGCAGTCTGTGACTAGTGCTACTTCTTCCCATCTAGTAAAATACTCCATTGCAGTGATTATATACCTATCTCTTGATCTTCTCATTGGTAGGTTGATTAATCGAACAAAGTCTATCGCCCATTTATCAAATGGTTGCAGCATAACCTATGGATGAAAAGGCATCTCATCCCTTCTGGATGGATTTCCCACCCTTTCACAAACATCACATGCCTGATAGTATTCTTTATCATCCTTGTGAAGTGTGGGCCACTAGATCCCTGCACACAAAATATTCTACGTAGTCACTTTACCTGCATAGTGTCCTCCTACAATTCCTTTGTGCGCTTCTAAGAGGATCATTGGCCTTTCATGCTCTAACACAGGTCATATTAATATTCCATATGCACCTAACTTGTATAAGTTCCTTACAATTATCTAGTATTCCATCGATTTAACCACTAATTGTTTCTTCTATGCAACAGTCATGTCTGACGGGGCCATTCATGTACTTAAAAATTGCACAATGTCTGCAAAAGTAGTCGTCCACCATTTTAACTGCAAATAATTGTGCGTATGACAAGATGTCATCTAGATTCCCTACATCTTCTCCCGATAATATGCACGATAAGAGATATGGTCCTGCATTCAACTTCCATGGTTTCACAACAACCTCAAAATCATATTCCTGGAACAACAACAACCATCTACATATTCTCCCCCCCAACACTAGTTTTTTCACTAAGTATCTTAGTGTAGAATGATCTATATAAATCTTAAAATGAGAACCCAACAAATAATGTCTAAACTTCTACAGTGCATATACCATTGTGAATCCTTCTCATTCTATGGTACTGTAATTATTTTATGCTATTGACATCTTCCTGCTTGGAAATGCAATTGGATGGTCTATGTCTCCTTCTCATGGATGAGATAATATTTCTCCCAAATATATGGACGATGCATCCACATGAACATGAAATTACTTTCCCCAATTTGTGAATATCAAAATTGGTGCAGTCACCAATTTCTTCTTCAATGTATCTGAACCTTTCTGACAGTGCTCATTCCAGTGGAACTTAGCTTCTTTCTTCAACAACTTCTCCATATGGGTTGTAATCTGCACATAACTCTTAATGAACTTCATGTAGTATCTTCTATGAACCAGAGTTTCTCTCAACTGTCTGACTGATGTGGGTGGTTGTAAATCCAAAATCACTGCAACCTTGGCATGATCCACTAATAAATCTTGCTTACATACCACATGGCCCAACAAAATTCCAAAAGGCACACAAAAAATACATTTCTTCAAATTCAGTGAAATTTAACATTGTCTACACCCATCCAACATCAACCTGAGTACTTCTATGTGATATTTCAATATACTAAACATGGTCCAATCATCTAAGTAAACTTCAAGGAACTTATGAATAAATTCCTTAAAATCTACGACAACTACTCTTGAGAAACATGCAGGTGTATTCTTCAGCCCAAAAGGTATTACTGTATACTGATAGATTCCCCACTTTGTTGAAAAGGTAGTATTATGTCAGTATTCCTACACAATTCTAATCTGGTGATATCCTTAAAATCCATCTATGAAGGAACAGGCCTCCGACCCTCCTACATTCTCAAGCACTTCATCTGTGAACGGTGTTGGAAATGGATCATGCAGACATGCATCATTTAACTTCCTTAGGTATACACAAATCCTGATTCCTATTGTTTTATTATATTTCACTACCATTGGACTTATCCATTCATATTCCATGACTTGTTCAATGATTTCAGCTTCTAACATTCGTTCTATATCTTCCTTTACCTTCTCTTTATATTTCAGATTCAGTTTGTAAGGTCTTTGTCTTACTGGCTTAGCACCTGGTTGCAAAGGGATCTTCATTTCTTCTAACTTCCCAACTATCGATTTCATTTATGATAACATAGTTGGGAATAGATCATGATACTCACGCAGTAACTATGCAATCTTCTCCATGATACTCACGTAGTAAATATGCAATCTGCGCAAACTTTGGTTTTTCTTTTGTCCCAATATTTACCTTTTGTGTTTTTAGTGGCTGTGCATCCATAGAAGATTCAAGCTCTAGTCCTTCTATTGTGTGTTCCCCCTTATTTTCAGGTTCTCTTATATTCCTTATATCTCCCTCTTCTTCATCTTCTTTAGAAACATTATAACATCCCAGTAATTCATGAACAGTCATAGATGCTTTGTGTGCACTACACATAGGTACTACCTCCATTGGTCCTTCTTCTAAAAATATCTTGGTTCTAATTGCCTGCAAAGATGCATTTAGTAAGGGAGATTCATGTTCAAATGTAAATGTTTCCCTAAACCTTTGAATTATTTCATCCCCATTTGTTGTTTCTCTACGCATTTCTAGTTCTAGGTACTAGTTCTTAGGAATTGTATCAAATGTATGTATAAAGTTGTGCATCCATTCCTTTTTCGATATCGATCTCCATATGTTTCTGCACTTCTCAACATGATCTATTGGATCACCTACCCATGTATACTTATGTGCAATATACTCCATCTCAATACCGAATCTAACATGCATCAATATTCTACACTACTTTCAGTCTTCTATTCCTTCCTTATGTGCATCCTACCATCTGGCTAGAGTAGCCTTCACGACATCATCTAATGCAAACAATATTTGTTGTTGGGGTATCTGCAACTCAAATTCCTGTATGAATGATTCTATGTCAGTCAAACCATCATACTTGGGTGGGTCAAATAACTTTGTGTCAATCCAGCGCAACGATCGAGTAATGCAGGCACATCATCTAGTAGATACTTCTTTCATCCTCTCTTTCCAATGTTCCATACCTTCCTTCGAGTCCAATGCACATGAGATAATGATTCTCAAACTTATTGCACCATATGTAGTGGGGTTAACATAGTCATCCATTCACATAGTTATATTATATAAGTTTTCAATTTCGCTCCCTTATGCATGTTCTATGTACCTCTTTCCTTCTTCCAAAACTAATGGCGCGGTAACTTTTAAGTCTCCTACCTGAAATATAATTTCCCTCCTCTTCAGATTAATAATTTCTTGATTCGAAAAGGCCCATTCTAACCCCATTAGTGTTGGATATGGTTGAACATCATCCACTATTTCAATGACTTCTAAGTCTGCTATACTACACACCCCATCTATATTCACATGTATCCCTATCAATCGGCCAATTGGTACTATCTTTTGTTCATTTGTCGATATTAATTAGATGGGAGACCATATTAACTTGGGTTTCCCCATCATTTCCCATGTCTACTTTGGTAACACATTTACATCATAACCCAAGTCTAAAATATCATTTTCCACATCATATTCCCCAATCCACACACTTAGTCTAAACTCTTCGTTGGTCCTCTTTTTGTGTAGTGCCTGATTCACTGCTCTCTGTGTGGAAGGAATTTTCCTTTCTCATGTGCAATGATAAATCATTTCACATAATGCATTCAACATAGTTTCATATTTCATCAATTCTATACAACTTATCAGAAATTCTGGTAGATTACTTACCTTATCAAGCGACGTTTTTGGTATAGTATGATCACAGACTAGAGGCATGTCGACCCGAGGAGGCACAAAATATGTTGATGCTACCCAATATAATCCTAGTATCTCTTTTCTTTTCCTCTGATACGTCTCCTTTTCTTCTTGAGGGTCAAATGTCGGCATAGGTCCTACTGATTTCCTCACCCATTTATGAACCTGCCTTCCTCCATTCATTGCATCAACCCCTATTCTAGCTCCCTTGCATGCGACAACTGGTATTCTAGGTCCTTCATTGCATTTCTATGTTGATATCTTTTGTATGTTCTGATTTGCTTTCTGGTTCTGATTCCCTCTTTCCTGCCACTTCAAAAGTAGTTCAGGACAACCTTCTATTGCATGATCCAGTTCTCTACAATATGTGTAGGTTGTACAAGGATTCAGGCAGTCATGAGCTAAGTGTCCTTGTTGATTACAATTGTAGAAAATTATTGGGCCTCTACCTCATCTCCCAAAACATCCTCTACCACGACCTATGCCAAATCCTCCTCGGTTTCTTGAATTAATTCCTCTTTCATTATTATACTATGGACCACCTCCTTCTGTCACATCATTCTCCTATTGAATTCTATACATATATGAATTGTTCTCTCTCATCAAATCAAATGCACGGAAATCCTTCTCTTCATTCCCAACTGAATTGCAAAAGTTACAAAATAAATTCCTTGGTGTACTCTAGTATTTCTGAAGAAATGGAAAATCATGCAGATGATATCCCCATTTCTTACATATTTCACAGTAACCCTCTTCCTAGTAATGGGTTTAGTGCTCCAGTCGCCAAATACTGTGCAAAGGTTGGGAATTCATCCTTATGGTGGCCTTCATTCCTACACTCGACACACCAAACTTGTTCTCGCTTATCCTTTCCTTTTGTTAGTTATGCTAATTGAATTGTCAAGGAAGCTAACTGCATTTGAACTTGAGCCATCCCCCCACCATATCCTACAAGAGAGGATTCCAAATTCATTGCAATATCCAAGGCTTCAAGATGCGACGTAACCTTTTGTTGCACCAATGGGAAAGAAATGTGTGGTAATAGTCTTGCAATAAACCATTCCTAGTGTTGCTAATCAGGAATATGGAATGTCAACCTACCCATCAAATCCTTAAATCTTTGATCATAGTCCCAAACTGATTCAGTCTATCCTTGTTTGATTTCCTTCAATTATGTGATGTACTCCCACTCAAACGTTGACTTCTTGAACTCTTTCAACAATGCTTGTCTAGTTTTTTCTAAAATCCTTTCTTGTCCTATACATGTAGTACTATAGAGTTTCATATACCATACTAATGTGTGGCCTCTAAATGTTGTTTTCAATTGTGCAATATTTATAAGCCTCATCCTGGACATTCTTCACAGCCCAAATTGTATAACATACCAATAGATTTTGTTCTGGGTCCTCTGAACCAACTCCATAGAACTCAGGCAGTCTCAAAGTGTTGTCTAACCCTGCCATGTTGTTTTGTGTCGTACCTCCCATCGGCAATATTTGACTCTGACTTGATGCACTTCTTCCACTATTCTTATTACTCTTATTCTGACTTCCTCTGCTAACTATAAGTGTTTTTGACAAATCCTCAAATGTTACCTTAGATCTCGGGGACACACACAGGATCGTGGATTCAACACAGGATTTATCCTGAGTAGGACTTATCGGTTCTTCTATTATGGTATTGTACAAAAAATACTCCTCCTCTCCTTCTTTGTATGGTATTTCTATGATATGGATAATTGCATAGGGTTCTCTCCTCTCATAATCACTGCATGAATCTCCTTCCTCAACCCCAGTCTTCAACCTCGTGTACCTTCTTCCACTACGCAATACTCCAAACTCGTCTTCCTCTTCTAATACACCTTCGTTTCTCTATATCCTCAATCTCTCCCTTCCTTCTTCATTTCTTCCTTCATTCTTTCCTACCTTCAGACTGTCCCTTGGTCATCCCACGATTCCCCTATGTGCACAAATCCCCTTAGTAGTCAGATTCCATCATCATCACACACTTGTCACACAAAAACATCTTTATCTAGGTACAAAATGATTTCATGGACACTTAAAGAAATCACTCTCTGCAACAATGTATGATTGGGTACAATCTACTACAAATTTCGTAATATAACCCCCTAGTATGCTATTCATCCAGAAATCAACTGCGCGGGAAGTATTATTTCTTATGTAATTGAATTTTCTTACCAAATCAGAAGTCTAGTTCCTCGGTATTGCAGTACGGTATATTCTGGTATTCTCCACTAATATTTCTAACCATTCAGTCAAAATAATCATAAATTTTCTAAATAAAATATCATGCAGCTCTATGAACACATACCTTTTCATCCATTATTCATCACTCATATGAGGGTTTCTATTCTCTCCTCGGGTAAATTCTCTTTTCTTCCTTTCTATCCACTCAACAATCTCTTTCTTAGTGAGCCTCCAAAACATTCCCTTCATTACAGATTCTAGGTCCCAACAATGAAACCATTTGTTGGCATGCAGTTGTAAGACCATAGGTTCAAGTTATCTATCCAAAAAAACTCTTCAGATACATGCCCTTTAGACATCACCTACATGCAAGTGAAGTCTCACCTGAGGGATGTAATAGGACTGCAAGAACTAATTTTATGCAAGGATGAGGGGATGTAAGGTCATAAACATGTTCATTGATACTTATATACTCTATGTGCAATATTTTATGTCTCTATCCCTTGTGTTATCACATATAGTTGTCAAAGGGTCGTAGGACGACCAAGTCTATGGTCTTCACAGAAGCGTCCAAGCACATCATTCAAAAGTAGCTCATTTCGGGATGAAAATACGAGCAGTGGTCGAGTTAATTTTTCAATGAAGGAGATCCCAAGAGCATTTCTAATCAGCGGCTCTTGGGCATTCGAGATTTCAAAGTAGCGCAAGGATTAAAGACTAGTCTCAGGAGATGAAGTCCCAAAGTAAATCTGATCCATTGGAGGCTGAGAACACGTGGAGGCAGATCCCTCACTTTAGAAGATTCACTTCGGAATATTGTAAGGGATGTGCATTGAAAATTCCCGAAGAGCCGAATCCCGAACTCCCGAAATAATTGTGGACCATTGATCTCAAACCAACAAGGGTTGTTTATCTTGGAAACAGTATCACCAGAAGGCTCGAAGCCTGAACTCCCAAAGTAAATCTCGATCGTCTAGATCAAGAGGCCATGTGTCACTAGATCTATCACTTCGGATTTTTACACTTCAAAAGATTGCGTGAGAAAGAAGAAGAGAAAGCCCGAAGCCTGAACTCCTGAAGTAAATCTCGATCATCCAGATCAAAAGGCCACACATCACTAGATCTTTCACTTTGGAATTTGAAACTTTGGATGATTGAAAAGAGCTATACGTTGGAAAGTCTTGAAGCCTGAACTCCCAAAGTAGTTTTGAGCCATCGATCTCCACAGTAGGAAGAATGGTCCATCCAAGAGCGGTGCATGGAAACAAAAGTGGGGATTTCCTAGATCGTATATCATGATTAGATCAGTGACCTGCGTGTATTTGGCATGCCCAATTTGTGTGAGGATTAGTGGCTGGGAAGAAGCCCCAGAGTTTCATATCAAGCGCCACGTTTCCATCCGAATCAACGCTCATCATCCACTTCAAATATTCAAAATTCATTTCAGGTCGCCATGTCACTCCTGGCCCATAATTATGCTAGCTCTACATGCAGACCCTTCTCAGGCTCTGAAGTCCAAAGTACGTGGCAGCCATCAGTGCAGACATGTGGCACCCTTATCAGTCATGACATGTGGCACTCATTTCAAGCATTTTCGGATGTGTCTTTAGCCTATTTTAGAGTGACACATGTCACCCCTTCGTCCATGACACGTCAACATAGTGACGTCATGCCTCCATGTCAGATCATCCTCTGGGAGGTGTTCTCGTTCAACACCAAAATTAGCGTCATCTCTAAGTGGGGTTAGGAGGATCCTAGAGTTGGTGAGCAGATAAAATTTATCTGGAATGCTAATTTAGCAGAGGTGCCCAGATCAATGACCACACTCCATTGTGGGGACACAAAATGCTCGAAAGATAAAATTATTGAGCGGTCCCGCAATTGAAACTGTGGTATAGCGTAAAAGCTACGTGGTGGTTGGTGGTGAATTGCGGGACCAAAAATGGTTTGGATCCAAACCGCCTTTCGACGGCCCCACAATAATGTGATTATAAGACATCCAATTCAAGAGCAATGCGTGGCCGCCCCCTAGACATCAGTTCTCATCGTGATCCCGAGAAAAAACAATTAATGAAAAAGGAGTGGTGGTTGAAACCTCGTCTCACTCCATAAATAGAAGGCATGGAAGGTCTGGACGTGGAGACAGAACTGTCAGCCCAGGGTACCCCTATGGAGGGTTTTTCCCGTAGGCCCATGCTGATCTGAGATTGCGTCTGACAGAAGGATGCATGCACAGTCTGACAGATGAAGGCGCAGACGAAAGGATTTGAATGCAATGGCCAGATCACACTCCTGGTAGTTGTGGATTGATATCAGTATAAATGGATTAGTTCAATATTTTTTTATGGTCGTAAACTGGTTAGTAGAGCTCCCTGTTTTGTAATATTTTGATACCAGAACTGTTCTCTGTTTATGTATCAAATTTGAGACTTTCGCATTGATAGAAGTCAGTTTTTTTCATCTGTTTGTAAAAACTGTGCTAAAACACTCAGGCATGGAGGATCTAGTCGAGGGTTGTAGTTCTATTGTAATGTAGGTTTGATTACAATATTGTTGTGACTAGTTTTAGTCAGCTTCCTTGTTATCCTATTCCCCCTTACGCTAAAAGGCTCAGGCATGGAGGATCCAGTTGAGTTGTTGTAGTTGCATGATAATGTAGGTTTGATTATTATGTTACTGTGACATATTTTAGTGTCTGAAACTTGAGTTCAAAAGTGCTCTTGAGCCTGAGTTTTTCTTCACCAAGCTGCTTGTAAGTCAGATTCTCATAACAGTCTTGTTCACATCTCACTAAGTCTTCCTTCTGCTCACACTTAAAATCAAATCAATGAATGAAGTTAATGAGGCCCTCACTTCCCTGTGCATTTCTTGTCCAATTTTTGTGTTAAAATCATTCTTGTACTGAGTTTTTTCCATTTGATCTCCACTCATAAATCCAACATCCACCAAACATTATGATGGGTACTGGGCTTACCCTCTTTCAGTCTGAGGGTGACTCTCAGTGATAACATTCATGGAGTCGTTGTCGGGGACAAAAGTGAAGATATCTTCCCTGGGAGAATGACAATGATCAAATATGATATTTGATGGTGAACAAAGACCAGACACATTCAGACTACATATCATTCACCTGGCGGTTCCATGATTAAAGGATCTAGTGGTGACTCCACAATTTTAAGAAGTCATATTTTCATATGGAAGCCATCTTGGCTCAGAGGTTTTCCCCTTTTAATTTGTCTATTGTTCCTGGTTATTCAAATGTTGTTCCTACTATGGATGAGTGGGGTGATTTTTTTCCCACATTTGGAGAACATAGAGATGACAACCTTGTTGAGGCATTTGCTTGAGTTTCATGAAGTCATGCATCAGTGGGGAATACACCATGAAGATGCATTAATGAATATGTTCATGTACTCATTATAGGGGGATGCTCGTAATTGGTATCTATCCTTGCCCCCTACTAGCATCTCCTCCCTGGAACAGTTTCATGTAGTTTTCAATATGCATTGTCAAAAGTTTTATTCCTCTAAGTTAATTAGTCATAGTTTTTGTGAGGAGTATAAATATTGTGTTTAGGATATAGCCGATTCTTATGTAGAATGTGAGAATGAAGAGGATGCCTTGGATGAGGAATCAACTGTTTCTCTTCCCTGTTCATCTACATCAGATGAAAACTGTGTTTGTTGTCTCAGTAAGGAAAGTGCAGAAATTGAGTCTGTCTTGGTAGTTGATATTGTTTGTAACCCTGTCCCTAAAAATCCTAGATATGAGCAACCTATTTTTGATTCATATGATCGTGATAAGATATTACATCCTAGATTTTATAAATTGACATGCAGCTTGTGTTTAATAATGAAGAGCAGTTTTCTCTTATTGGACAGAAGATACCTCTTGGTATGTCATTCAAGGATCCTCCTTTGTTTGATCATTATGGAGACAATGATGAAGATGTTGAGGTGTTTTTTGTCTTAGAAGAAGAAAGCATAGGCAACCAACCTTCTAATGAAAGTGAAATCTTTTACCAAGAGCAAGATGATAGAGAGAAAGAGCCATCCATTGGTATACATGAGAAGATTTCTTGCCATTAGCTAGCAGATGTTATCAGAGAAGACAAAGGAGAAGTGGATCAAAAACCTACACCGAACTTTCACTCACCTGTTCTTCCCACATACATTCAACCAGAGGTGAGCAACTGTAAAGTAGAGAAGGCTTTATGTTACCTATCTAGTAGGTTTTATCACCTATCATCTGACCCTGTAGGGGATTACTTGGAGTTTATTTCCCTCCATGTATCGAAGCCTTCAATATTTATCTTACCTTTGGCATTAGGAGGAAATATGAAAAATGTAATTAGTTTGTTGTCACAATTTTGTTATCCTTTGTTGACTAGTGACAAAGTAAATAAGTTTTCAGTTAAGAGGTTACTTGAATGGCTCTGGTGGAAGTTTGCTTTCACCTAGCACATTGTAAAAATTAGTTAGTGTAGGTTTGTACATAAATAAGCTCCTTCTGTAGCATGTGTGTTTTCTTTCTTTTCAACTAGATAGTGTACATATCAGCCTGTGGTCCTCAACAGGATGTTTTTGGGCTCAACTCCACAACCCAACAACTAAGGCACTGGAACTGCTTGTTCTTGGCAGCTCGCAGGGAGCATGCCATCCCCTGTGGAGACAAATGTTATCACATATAGTTTTCAAAGGGTCACAGGAAGACCAAGTATGTGGTTTGCATAGAAGCGTCCAAGCGCAACATTCAAAAGAAGCTTATTTTGAGATGAAAATACGAGCAGTGGTCGGGTTAATTTTTCAGCGGCGGAGATCCTAGGAGCATTTCTGATGAGCATCTCTTGGGAATTTAGGATTTAAAGGTAGCGCAAGGATTAACGACTAGTATGAGGATCTGAATTCCCAAAGTAAATCTGATCCATTATAGGTTGAGAACACGTGGAGGTAGATCCATCACTTCAGAAGATTCACTTCGGAAGATTGTAATGGTTGTGCGTTGAAAAGTCCCGAAGAGTCGAAGTCCGAACTCCCAAATTAATTGTAGACCATTGATCTCAAACCAGCAAGGGTCATTGATCTTGGCAGCAGTGTCACTAGAAGGCTGAAGCCCAAACTCTCGAAGTAAATCTCGGCCATTCAGATCAAGAGGCCACGCGTCACCATATCTCTCACTTCGAATTTCGACACTTCAAAAGATTGCACGAGAAAGAAGAAGAGAAGGCATGAAGGCCTGAAGCCTAAACTCCTAAATCAAATCTCGGTTGTCTAGATCAAAAGGACATGTGTCACCAGATATCTCACTTCGAAATTCGACACTTCGGAGGATTGAAAAGAGATATACGTTGGAAAGGCCCGAAGCCTGAACTCTTGAAGTAGTTGTGATTCATCGATCTCCACAGCAGGAAGGAGGGTCCATCCAAGAGAAATGTGTGGCAACAAAAGTGGGGCTTTCCCAGATTGTAGATTACGATCAGATTAGCGGCATGCGTGTATTCAAAATGCCCAATTTGTGCGAGGATTAGTGGCTAGGAAGAGGCCCCAGAGTTGCATATCAAGCATCGTGTGTCTATCCAAATCAATGGTCATCGTCTGCTTCGGAGCTTCAACATTAATTGTAGGTCTCCACGTCACTTTGGGCCCATAATTATTCCAACTCTACATGCGGACCCATCTTGGGCTCCGAAGTCCAAAGTACGTGGTAGCCATCAGTGTAGACATGTGGCACCCTTATCAATCATGACACGTGGCACTCATTTCAAGCATGTTCGGATGTGTCTTCAGCCTATTTTCGAGTGACACATGTCACCCCTCTATCCATGACATGTCATCATAGTGACGTCAGGCGTCCATGTCAAATCATCCTCTATGACGTGTTCTCGTTCAGTGCCAAAATTAGCGCCATATCTAAGCAGGGTTAGGAGGATCCTAGAGTTGGTGAGCAAATAAAATTTAACAGGAACACTAAGTTAGCAGAGGTGCCCAGATCGCGGATCAGGGCCAGATCAATGGCCATGCTCCATTGCGGGGACACAACATGGTATGAAAGATAAAATTATTTTCCTTCCTTTTCTCCTGCATGTTTTTTTTCCTGATTTATCTCCTTGTGTTATTTCTTTTCTTTATCTTCTTATGTGCTTCCAAATGCACCTTTATTGTGCTCTTCGATCCTGAATTCACCTTTACTATGCACTTTGATCATGAATGTGCCTTCACTGTGCACTCCTCAACCCTTATGGTATTTATTAAAATTACATCTAAAATGCCTATCCAACAAGTAACATTAGTAAAGTGAACTTAAGGATGAAGTTGTTTTAGGGAAGGAGTATGTAAGGCCCTGCATTTTGAATTAATCCTATACTTGGTGATGAACATAAATAAGTGGTATTAAAAATAACAATAAGTAATAATAATGATAATAAAAATAATAATGATGTTGGTAATAATAATAGTAATCATAATAAATCAACTTATTTATTATAAAATAAAACATAAAAAATGAGAGAAATCACTAAAATAAAATTAAGGGAAAATCTAAACAAAGAAAAGGGATAACTTAAAGTTGCATGATTAATTAAAGATAATAGTTAAATTATTTTATGCATGCATGGATGTGGAGAATAATTATTTAATGGATGTTGAGGAGGTGGTAAAGACATATATTTCTTGGAGAATCTTGACCTTGGGGGTTTCCATTGGATATTGGGCTTAAAAAGAAAGATACATGAACAAAAGTTGTCATAAGTTATCAATTGAGGGATCAAAGGCTTTACATTATATTGACTAAGTTATTGGTTGGGAGGAGAGTCATCCCCCACACTTGGATGTAGTTGGTGGGAGTAAGAGGCTAGAGCACAATGGTTCTACATTCACTTGATTGTAAGTTAGTTCCTTTCAATTCTTCTAGCTATTGCTTCCACATTGCTCTTTATGGAAAATTACATATTAAATTGGTTGATATCATTAATTGAATAAATATTTAATGTATCATAAAATTATCTCCGTGATGTTGATTTTAGTTATGTTGATTTTACCATGTTTGGTTTTACATTTCCCTAATTTTCAGGGTTTTACCATGTATATACGATTTTCATTTATGGGTTTTCTATGTATTCATTCTGATGACCATGCCAAAATTAAAACATTATATAAGAGTCTTTCGGGGAAATCTCTAATTTATTATCTAGGTGGATATTTGGATTTTGTAAACCAGAATATAAAATTGATTTTTAGTGCCTTCCATATATGAATTTTCATATTCATGAGTGTTCTTGAGATATGCACATATCAATGCTTTTTTTATCTGATCTAACCATAAAAAAGCATTAAGAGTGGTGAAATTAGCCAAGATCAACTTTTGGTTCACTAAAATTAGTTGTTTATTACCTTAAATATGGAGGATTTTCTCCAATGAACATGAACACTCCATTTCTATAAGATATTTTGGATGTTTGTTTTTTAAAAGAATTCTAAATGATTTTTTTTTATGAAATGTTCATTTTCTCACTTGGTTAGGGGAAATTGTTAAGATTTAGGTTGAAAAGAGGTCTCGGGTTCAAAATGCATTGGCTCTCATTCTCAACTAAAGTTTTTTGTAACTCACTTAGCCACATTATCCAACTACCCTTCCATGTGGTCCAATAATAGGACTACATGCAACACATTTTTCCACATCCACCGAACCCTCAACATGGCTTAGTGGTACAATGACATGTGGTAGACACCACATCACACTATCTATATGCCCAATGGAACTCCTATTACATCATTGACACTATCCCATAAAGGACTACCACATTAGTACTCCACCAAATTAGAAAGACTTGTATCACTTCAATACAATGCCACATCATCATCCATAGACTACCACATCAATAAGGATGCAATACCATCTTAGTATTCGTATAGTGCCACAATAATTTTAAAAATGCCTAGTTATTGTTGGTCACTATAATTGCTTATTTAACTAAACAATCAAGTGCTACATAAATTGTCAACCTAGGGAAGTCTGTTTATTTCAAAGGTAATCACACACTGTATATGCTCAATCTCAAAAGCAATCTAGAGTTGTAGTAAAAATATAATAATCACACCTTGCCTTGAACAAACTAAAGTTCTACTTAAATTACAGAAAAGCAACCTACCTATTGCAGAGTTCAAAGTTTAAAGAAGTAATTATCCAAAGAATCCTGGATTACATTAATAAAATAACAACCTAGGAAAGAAATCCTTCAAGATACTGCAAAAGGAAAGACCAACTATTATGTAGCAGAGAACATGACCCTATTCCCCAAGAAGGAATCTTAAGCACCTGTTTCCGATCATCACACTTTCATGAAATCATTACTAATCGAAATGATTGACACATACTGAAGGCTAACTATCTCTTAACAGAGAACATGACCCTATTCCCCAAGCATGAATCTTCAGCACCTGACCCTGATTATCACGCTTTCATAAATTCACCAAACAGGATTGCTAACTAGAATGATTAACAGTTACCCAAGCATGAATCATATGAAAACAATGTAACAATCAGTAAAGCAGAGTTTTAGCAAGACAGAGTTCAGTAAAGTAGTGTTTCAGCAAAACATAATTTAATCAAGGCATGAACAAAAATAATACTAACACACTACAAAACTAATGGGTGAATCTTGTGAAGAAGGTGGGCCCTCCCTTCTCACAAGATTCCCTTGAAACGAAAGGAACTAGAAAGAAATGCTCAGAACAATCTTTTATTCATCTGTCAACTATATCATGTTACAATGTCTGAAGTAAAACACGTCCTTCTCTATAAATCCTTTTTTAGCCAAAAAGAAGGTCCTCTCTAATGATGATTTCCTCTTATTTAAAGAGGAGAATCCTCTCGATACAATTTGATCATCACATTACATGTGTACATCTGAATCCTATTCTTAGTCAGATTTAATCTCTATACTGGAATAGGATATCCTAGTCTCCCGTAACAGAATGCTATTACAGTAGTTGAGAAGGTGCTGAGTGAGGTGTTGCTATTACAGTTGGAGTAACAACTTCTTTATTTATCTTCTTGTTATTGTTGTTGTATGTTGTTTCAAAATCGCAAATTGTGGGCTATTTTAGCAACGAGATTTGCATTCTGACTGTTTCAGCAACGTGGTTTCATGCAACAGCGATGGTTAATTCTGTCTCAAGGTGCGGTTGTTGTGGTCAGTGTAACAGCTTTGTGTGAATTGTTGTTTTAGCATCGTAGACCACAGAGAGTGTAACAACTTCTTCTTGTGTGAGTTGTTGTTTTAGCATCGTAGACCACGGAGAGTGTAACAACTTCTTCTTGTGTGAGTTGTTGTTTCAGCATCATAGATCACGAACTGTTTTAGCCACAGGGTTTGTGTGCTTTGACTGTTTCAGCAACAGGCCTTTAAATAGAAATGATAATCTACATTTTGAACTGTTTAAACACTTATATATTTCTGATCACCGATTAAGTACGAGAGTAATGTAAAATTATATGCAAAACAAATTAAAGTACCTATAGTAAAGAGAAGAGACGTTATATACCTTTGGAAAGATAGGGTAAGGTGATAATGTGAGTTTAAATGTGAGTGAAAAAAGGATGTAATGGTAGCAAAAAATGTGAGCAAAAAGGTACATTATAGGGTCCTAACATCCCCCTCAACTTAAAAGGTTGCATGTCCTCAGGCAACTTCAATCTGAATCAGAATATAAATACTGACTCTGAGCGTGCAAGTTACTTAAGCAGTAGTTGTGGAACGCGTTGTAGCCTTTGCCAAGCTGTTGTTTCGTCCTTCTTGGGAAACTTATCATGAACTTGATATTTCTCTGTTGGCATCCACATGATAGGGAAATGAAATTGATAACCTATCCAGCTTTCAACACATTGTTGAACACACTTGATGTAGCTAGGTACCCTAGAGATTGTTGTCTCAAGATTAGTGGGGATAAATGGATTGTGTTCCTATCTTTTCCTAGTAGATTGTTGCTAAAACATGTTATTTGATTGTAGGGCAGCAATCTCTGTGGATTTAATGAACTTTTGACAATCCTGAAGCACTATTGTCTACAGTTGCCGAATGTGTTGAGTCATCCCTGGTTTCTTCAAAAACTGATAATACTCTGTAACAAAGGTGGAATCATTTTGTGGTCCTGGCTGTATCCAGATAAGGCGGTTATCCTCGTTATGCTTGGCAGCTAGGAAGTCATCCTGCCATATAATTGAATTGTTAAGGAAGGAGGTGAGTGCCAAAATCTAGATGTCACTGACAAGAGGGTTAAGGTTAAGATGTCGGTTCTCAGGGATGGCCTCATTATGAATATACCTCACAGAGGAGGTGATGATCAATAGCAGAGGCTTCTGCAAAGGTTTTAACCAAATCTGTTGGATTTAACACTACATGGGGTCTGCCTTCTTTGATTGATTTAATCTGAAAAAATGTAAGTCGTTCCATGAGGAACAGAGAGTAATTGCAGGATGGTTTCCTTGTAGCCAACAACTTTTGTGCCAAGTCAAACATCAAGAGCAATTTGCCTTTTAGCTCTTTATTCTGTTTCTTCTGGGCACGGGATTCCTAGTGTGTTTGCTCCAAAGCTTCCCAGTTTCAATAGATATGGTTTAGCCAGAGTAGTCTGTGTTCCTACCGGCTTTTGTCCTGTGTAACAATAGACTATTTTTTCCATTTGTCCATTATTGCCTGCTCATCCCATGGTTGAGTTTGTGTTTCAGCATCGCAAGTGATAGGCTGAGGTAGGATTTGAGTGGCTTGTTCCACAAAGGTGTGGGTATTGATCTAGCTAGGAGGGACAGATTAATCAATAGGCAATGTTTTTACAGCTTTATTAACAAAAGCAGGGGCTTCAGATTTGACAATTGTTGTAGGCCAGGGTTCAGTTTTAATTTTGGAAGGTCCTGCTGGTTCTTGTGTAACAGCAGGGTTTTCTTCTTTGACTGAAAAATTCGTAGGTGCATGGGAAGCTCCTGGCATTGGAATTTGAATTACTTTGTAGCCTGCTTGATAATAGATGTCCCCACATTGACTGCACATATACTCTCTACACGGATTCTCTGTTGTATTTTCTTCTGTCATGGTCGCTATGTGAGCTAGGGTGTACAATTTAAGTTCCTTCTCGTAGGCTTCCTTTACCATGACTAGCTCTGGCTTGTAGGCTTCCAGTTCAGACCTTAGGAACTCATTTTCTTGTAAGATGGAGGCCATTGTTTGGTCTGGAAGAGGGTTGACTGGTTCTTGTGTAACAGTCACAACCACACTAGCTGGTTCTTTTGGAGCAGCTACAGGATCGGCAGCTGGTTCTTGTATTTCAGCTTCTTGATGTAGAGAAAGTAATGTTGCAACACCCTGGGCATCTAATTTCTGTATCTCGGTAACAATATCAACAGTTGGTTCTTGTGTTTTAGATGTAGCTAGTTCTTGTGTGACAGCTATAGCTGGCTCTTGTGTTTCAGCTACTGAATGAGTAGCTGGTTCTTGTGTTTCAGCTACTTGATTTGAAAAGGATGATGTCGCAACACACTAGCCTCTGGTTCTTGTGTTTCAGTGCCCGTGGGTGGAATAGGTAAAAATTCCAGAATTTGGGAGGTTGGAGGTGTACGGGGTTTTAACCGGATGGGTTGGGGATTTAGGGCAGTGGCAGTAGTGGTTTTTCTTGTTGATGCCCTTGTTCATTTTCTTTGTAAAAAGGGCGGAAAAAAAGGAATTTTCTTTCGTTTGCGTGGGGGTTTTTCCTTAGTGATGGGATAAGGAGAGTTGTCTGGTTTAGAATCATCGCTAAGGATATGAACGGTAGGAGTGGATGATTCTGGTAAGATGTGGGGCGGGATTGGTATGGTAGGAAGGTTAATTGGATTAATTGGGTCTGTAGGCAGACTGTTAGGTGCTTCCGGAGGGTCTGGAGGGTTTTGTGGTTGTTGTTCTTGAAGATTTTCAGGATATTCAACAACTTCTTTGGGATCTATGGGTGGGTTGTTTAGGGGAGGGTTTTTTTGGGAAAAACCCTTTTGGATAAGTAGTTGAGTGACATGGTGATGGGTGAGGGAAAGGGCAAGATTTTTATCCTTTTTACAGTAGTGCGACATATTTTTAAGACATCCGAGCAGATAATAAGGAATGTTCACCAATCTAGCATGTCGTAAATGAGACAACATGATAAAATCGTACTGGTAGACTACCTAGTATCGGCCTTCACAGGTAAGGTAGTGCTTGTCAAACTCTGCAACTTTCGGCCATGGAGGTGGCAACGAGCTAAGTCGGACACCCCGACCTTTAGGCTCAATTTGTTCCCCTGGCAAGAGGAAATCCTGTTGGGCATTAAGGATGATATGTTTGCGGTTGAACCAGCGAATGCCATTGGCAAGGAGACCCGAAACCTGTGTTATATCCTCCTCTGTAAATGGAATCCGAACCCCTTAAACAATGGAATGATCTTCCTGGAGATATCGAGCAAATTGAAGAACCTGTTGTTGATCAAATCCCTGGAGCCTCTGAAAATAACCCAGCCATCCTGCCTGCAGAAAAATTTGATAGACTTCTAGATATAGTTCTAACAGGGCTATCGTGGCGGGTTCGTACCTTATAACAGGACCTCCCATAGCTAACAATTCAGTAAAATGCACTGTCAAAGAGTTGAGTAACCGCTTCTATGCAGAGTGAGTTTTTCGGGTGAAGGGATGCAAATGGTGGTGAAACAAACGAAAGGATGGTAAAAAAAAGAATGACGGTGGTTGGTTCATGTGAAATGATGGTATAAGATTTCGATATTCCCCCCCCTCAAGTACGGATGAAATAATGATTTTACATGAGTGGTAATAATGAGTTTGAATCTTCTCATTAACTATAGTTCAATTGTATTTACATATAAAGTTTACATACCTCATCTTTACCTTTTGATTCGTACTTCAAACAAAATATAGTGCCTGTCCATAATAGTTCTA
>JZKD02S2376794.1:283773-296606 GCA_000966675.3 Picea glauca
ACCCATTTGGTCATATAATCTGTGCAGACCACTATGCAAACTTTTTGATTGGATGGGGGGTTAATGGGTCCTACAAAGTCTAAGGCCCATCTTTCGAATGGTTCAAGTACTATCTAGGGGTTTAATAGCATTTCATATCTATGATTAGGTTGGCCCATTTTTTGAAAGCTATCACAAGCCCGGACATATTTCTTTGCATCTTTAAAAAGTGAGGGCCAATAATACCCCATCCTGAGAATTTTATGTGTTTTTCTTTTATCAACAAAATGCCCTCCACAAGGGCCGTCATGAAAAGTTTTTAGTAGATCATAAAATTCATCTTCTCTAATGCACCTTCAGATTTCTTGATCAAGTCCTGTGTGGAAAAGACACCCACTTATCCAGCTATACCGAGCACTTTGTTGAATGATTCTTCTTTTTTCCCGGTGGGATAGGTGTGGTGGTAACTTCCCTGCAACCAAGTAGTTAGTGATGTCTACATACCATGGTGAGTGAGAAGATACTGCAAATAGATATTCATCAGGAAAGGAATCATCTACTGGGGTATCATCATCAGGTGTTAACCGAGAAAGGAAATCAACAACTACATTTTCTTTCCCTGGTCTATCTACAATTGTAATATCAGCAACTACATTTTCTTTCCATGGTCTATTTTTTTTTAAACTTGTCGGCACCCAAATTTTTGGGTAAATATCATGTGTGCGCAAAAATAAACTTGTGCCGACCTATTCTTATTTTTAGCGCAATCAAGTAGTTGTTTGGTTGGTGAAAGGAGGCACACTTGCCAGTTCAAGTTTTTCTAATGTGCACTAGATCAAGTTCTTCCAATGTGCCTTGGTCCGAGTTTTGTGATGTGCACTATAAATTAAGAAGACATTGCATGCATGACGGAATCAAGAAAATAATATTTAGGAAATATTTCAGAATGATTACTTTAGGAAGCACGAGAGATCATGGAACATTTAGAAGATGAGATGGAAAAGTAGTTAAGATTTCCATGATTCCAAAGAGGCTATGTGGAATGCATGCGGGTGATAGAAGTGTGTGAGGCTAACAACCACATGAGCGAGTGGGGAAGAACTAAAAGTGACAGAGTGCCAGAGCCGAGAAGCAGAGAAAAGGGAGAAACAACAATAGAAAGAAGGTTTTTTGTTGTTGTTGTTGTTGTTGTTGTTGTTAGTCATTTTAGCTATCCTACTGGTTAGACAATGTGGGTTGTTTTCAATGTCCTTGAGCTCTCTTTGAGCCTATGGTTTTGTAATGTCTTTGGTTATGGGTCTCGGTCTATAACATCTGTAGATTCTGAAAGAAAGTGCATGATGCTATGTAATGTAATACTGGGAAAATGTATAAGAGATCATGGCTCTATTGTTGTCAATTTATGAGTTCCTTAATGTATGTCTATGAATGGTTGATTGAATATAATAAAGATTCAATGATTCTTGTCTTATGATATTTTTATCGTGTATCAAATGAAAGTGTGTGTTTTTTTTACATATTGTTAGTCATTAAGTAGTTTGCAATGAATTGTATGAATTCTAAACTGGGTGGATTCCTACGTGATCACTCCTTCATAACCGACACAAGACCATCCACTATCGTTGACTCTTCTTCCCTTCCTTTCGGGGGTCCTTTCGATTCCTTTGAATTCATGACACTCCGCAATAGTCAAGGGGTTTAGACTTAGTCTTCTCGTCCCATACTACCACTACTATTGGTATCTCCACTGGATACCCTAATCTCATCGTCATGCCTCTTTGTCAGTCTATCCTAATCTATTCTCCACTCTATCACATAACACACTCTCACACTTCCTCCTAGTCCAATATCCTTCCTCTTCATCCCAGGCCTGAACCCTCATCGTGCACCCCTTGCTATCTTTCTTCTACTTATTTTTTCTACTCTCCTTATTGACTCAACTCTTCTTGTGTATATTTCAACTCTCTCTCTCCTCTACTCTTTTGGTTCCATCCTACTTCTCACCTCATTTCAACAACTTTTGGATCCTTCTCAGGGGATCCATCTCCTCCCAAAATTTTCCCTCATATTTTCATCCCCCACTAGTGCTAAGGGGGTCTACTTATCCATCCAGCCAAGATCCATTTGCATCATCCCCTTCTCCAAAAACAACATCTTTATCCATAGTGGGATTGCTTCTAGCATCTTTTTCCTAGGACCTTCCGTGAACTTTCTTTCATCCTCGCTGAAATAATTAGTGTACTCAGCCACAAACACAATTATATACCCTTCCTTTACCTGATTAAACCAAAAATCAATGGGTTGAGTCCACTTGTTATCCAACTTCTTCAACCCATCAATCATGAATTGATCCCAGACCAATGGTTCTTGCATCCTCAAATCAGTATTAGTAGTAGTCTACCTCTTCAAGCATTCATACAATAGATAAGTAAATTCAAAAAACAAAGTTTCATGCATATCAATGTAGAGATACGTGTCCTTCCATCACTTCACATTGGTATTCATATATTGAGTTTCCCACCGAGCGAACTCATCTTCCTTCACAGTCAACCAATCTTGAATTTATTCCCGAGATCAACACCACCTCATTCTTTTCCTTCATAATTCAATACAAAACCTTCAAGTTTCGGAATAACATAGACCATTTGGTCTTATGTCAGTGATGAAGGACTAATCACACATGAATCCACCCAGGTCAACATTCATACAATTCGTTACAAACTACTTAATGACTAACAATATGTAAAAACAACATACACATTCATTTGATACATGATCAACACATCATAAGACATGAATCACTATAGATTTATTATATTCAATCAACCATTCACAAACATACATTAAGAAACTCATAAATTGATAAAAACAAATCCCTTACCTCTTATACATTATCTCGGTATTACATTACAGAGTGCCATGCACTTTTTTTTTAGACTCTGCAGATATTACAGACCCAAATTCACAGCCAAAGATATTAGAAAAACATAGACTCAGAGCGAGTTCAAGGACATTGACAAAAATCCACACTGGCTAAATAGTAGGATAACTAAAAATTACTAACAACAAAA
This sequence comes from Picea glauca, assembly GCA_000966675.3. Lineage (NCBI taxonomy): Eukaryota > Viridiplantae > Streptophyta > Pinopsida > Pinales > Pinaceae > Picea > Picea glauca. The sequence goes on from JZKD02S2376794.1 coordinate 286,824, forward strand.
ACAACCTTATTTCTATTGTCATTGCTCCCTTTTATCCGCTTCTCGACTCTGGTGCTCTATCACTTTCAATTATGTCCCATTGGATCCTTTGACTGCCAATCCTGCATGATTCTACCACCCACATGCGTTCAACATAGCCTCTTTTGAATCATGGAAATCTTAACTACTTTTCCATCTCATCTTCTTATGGCTCCACGATCTCTCATGCTTCCTGAAGTAATTGTCCATGAAGAATCCCTGAAGATTCTTTTCTTGATTCTGGCATGCATGCGATGTCTTCTTAATTTTTGGTGTGCATCACAAAAATTGGATCGATGTGCATTCGAAGAACTTGAATTGGTACACATTAGAAAATATTGAATTGGCATGCACACCTCCTATCACCCACCGCGTAGTTGCTTGATTACTCACAACTTTGTTTGTGTGTGCATGCAATCTTTACTCAAAACCTTGGGAGCCAACAAATTTTTTTTGTGTAACATAATCCTCATATTTTCTAAATTGATCCTGCATTTTATTCCTAGTCCATTTTTTGTTTATTGATCTCCTTTTACTCTATGTTTATGGATTCTTACATTGATGTAATGGAACTATTGCAAGGCAATAATCACTTGCATGTTGAAAATGACATGATATTTGTTAAAAGTGGATTCACTTTAAATAGAAATTGTTCATTACTTTTAGGATAACTAAGCTCTTAAAACTATCAAAAAACTCCTTCATGTGCAACTGGATGATCATAAGACACTTGTCATTACTTTGCAAGCAATTATTGCAAATTTGGAACAATCTCTAGTAGATGTTCAAATCAAGCTCAGTTCACTTGATAAATTGAGAGACATCATATCACCTAGAAGTCTTGAACTAATCCCTTAGATTATTTCTCGAAGGTGGCATTATTACACCTTTGTCTTCCTCCACTTATTTTGATTCTAGTGATGATGTAACAAATGATTTTTTTTTTATGATTTTAAGCAACACACACTTGGTTTTGGTTTCAAATTACATACGCATGTGGGATATAGTTTTAATAAACATTGTCAAGGTATTTTTCACCCACTTGAGGCCATGTATTAACCATTTTATTAGTGAAACAATTATGGTTCTCTTGCTTCTCCTTGTTCTCAAGAATGCACTATGATTGTTATACCATATACATCTACAAGTTCTTCGGTTTTAGAAGATAGAGAGAACGCCTTCCCTAATTCAAGTGTGAATCCTTTCTCTCATTCATGGGATCAATGACCAAACTTATTGACTTTGTAATAGATCTTCCCATAAACCTTTTGTGAAAATAAGGAAGTCAAAAAAAATTTGTTCGACTCCCACCATAGAGATGTCTTATGGGTGGATGAATGATCAGTCACTATGGTGCTTGCAATGTTATTTGCATTCATCCTATAAACATGTTTCATCCATTATTTAAGATAATGTTTTGCACACTCGATACTCTACCCTATAGTAGTATTTTACTCCTTTAGAGTACTTTCTCCTATTGATGGTGCTTCTTGATGGTATACCTTGATAATGTTTTCTTCTTTATCATGAAGCACCTTGTCCAATTTTTATGTTAACACCATCTTCCACTTGGAAAAAAATTATTTATCATTTTCAAAGTTTTGTCATTTGGTGTCTCTATAAGACATGTTTTTCAACTTCAACACATTCAACCATCTTGAAATATTTGGTTTTTGCTTCTTTATCATGGATCACTTGTTCAAAGTTTTTACTCTAGCACCAACTTTTTCTTGGAGCATTTATGTTGGTTAATGAAAAGTTTTCCATTTAGTGCATCTACTTTATATCTTCTTTATCTTTAGTGCATTTTACCATCTCAATCACTTTGGTATTTTCCATTTTGACACATGTTTGGTTACCCAACACCTCATATATTAGTCATACTTCATTCCATCATTTTTAGAATCCACACTCTTTCCTATATGATCTTTGATAGGTGTGATTAAGGGGTGGGATGACATCTATTGCCTACTTTTCTTCATATCCAAGTCAATCTTACTGAAGAATGTTTGTTCGTAATTATTTGTGCAGATAATGTATTTACTTCTGAACATATAGTAATTAATTATGCACAATATTAACTTTGCAATTATAAAAAATAAGCATGGGAGCTATTAAAACATGATTGAATTATATTATTTAATTTATATTGATCTTACAATGATTTAATGGATCCCCAATTGAAGTAATATTAACTTGGGAAATCTATCTATTTTAGCGATATCTAGATGAGTTGTGGCTTAGTGATTACAAATGAGTGAGTACTAGTTATCATGCAAGCATATGCTTTATTAAAATGACATTGTGGCTTAGTGATTACAAATGAGTGAGTAGTAGTTATCATGCAAGCATATTCTTTATTAAAATGACATAGGTGCTCATTGTACTAAGATACTGATTGATCTGAGAGAATAATTGAGATTTTCCTTTCCTTTGTGGATGTTTCCCTTTTGAGGGGATTTTACCATGTATATCTGGTGTTCATTTGTGGGCTTGCTTCATGTTCAGTCTCATGACAAAAAATTAAACATTTTGAGTATATGTTAAAGTATCAACAATTAATTAAACAAATTGTATGTATCTATGTTGTTTTACATTTCCTATTTTATAAAATTGGAACAACAATAAAGTTTTAATTATATCTCAACTTTGTCACAACACATAAAATTCACACGAAACAAAGTATAGAGTGGAGTTTGTGAGACAACGTGAAACAAAGATTCAAAAATATGTGTATCGTGTATGAAACATTAATATTATAAGTTTATTTATTCAAACGATCACATATATTATATTATAATGTATATATACTCATTACACTTTTTTTATATGTTTGTAGATGGAATATGCAGAGGACAAACAAAATTTAAACTGATCAACAAAATAGTGCAAATAACCCAAGTATCACATCCTTTGCAAGTGATGAAGAAGTGAGGAATGGAAGGAGCTGTAGATTTTAACCTTGTACAATATTTACTGCAAACATATTTTTAGTAAAAGAATAGAAAATATACAATGGAAAATACAAATATTACACAAAGATTTTTCCCCTGGAAACCCAAACCGGAAAAACCAACATATTCTATATTCATTCATAGTGATATATTGTTTACAATACAATATACATATAAGAGCCAATGACATCAAAAACCCTAACCCAATGACCTGGATTATTCAACAACCCTAGTTCCTTAACCGGAAATAGAAAACCATCGGCAAAAACCATGTGCTGAAAAACCGCTCAACAATGGACACAGAAATCGAGGCAACACAAAAAACAAGGAAAAAATGTGACATGTTTCCCAAGGAAAAAATATTTTCTCGAGGGTGCTGCCCCCGAAGCCCCGCATGGGGGGCTATTTCCCCCCTCCACCCCCCCTGCGCACCCAGTGCAACGCAGACACAACTACTCGTGCAAAGAATATAACACATACCCAACATTCTCCCACTTATTATTTTCTTTGCATATAAGGGGTTTCAGGGTTACATAGTCAAAAATCCAGGGCAACAATTCCCATGGATCCTCTACACCAAGAGAACTTATCAGTGCTCACATATTTTTTTAAAGGATCTGTAACATTCTTCAAAGTGTCCACCTTCATCAAAAACAATTTCTTTTCTTCAACCATGTCTCTCACAAAGTGATATCGAATATCAATATGCTTTTTCTTTGAATGATAAGTCGGGTTTTTCGCCAGAAAAATTGCACTTTGAATGTCACAATATATCCTTACAGTTTTTTGTACCAACCCAATACCTGAACACAGTATTTGTAACTATATTGCTTCCTTACTTACATGAGTGGCTACCATGTATTTAGCTTATGTAGTTGAAAGTGCCACTACAACCTATCTTTTTCTCATCCAACTTATTGCTCCTCCAAACAGGTTAAAAACATACCCGCTTGTATATCTCCTATGATACAGATATCCATCTCAGTCTGCATCCATAAAGACATGTATATCAAACACTCTATCCAATATCGATCTTCCTTGGTAGCACAATCCATAGCTAGCAGTGCCACACAAATACCCGGAAACCCTTTTTACTTTTTTCCAATGCTCCTTCCCTGGTTTTGACATGTACCTGCTCAAAACTCCTACTGCATGTGAAATGTTTGGTTTAGTACAGACCATTCCATACATCAAACTACCAACTGCACTCACATATGGAACACAAGATATTTCCTCCTCCTCTTCCTATGTCTTGGGACATTGATCTGTAGACAACTTTACACCAACAAGAATAGGAACCTTGATCGGTTTACATTCCTGCATGTTAAACCTCTACAATATTGTCTCAACATATTTTCTCTAATTTAACCAGAGTTTCCTCTTTTTTCGATCTCCTTTAATTTCCATGCCCAAAATGAAATTTGAATCACTGAGATCCTTCATGTCAAATTTAGAGGACAATTGAGTTTTCACATCTTGGATAATCGCCTTGTTGTTTCCTATCAACAACATGCCATCCACATACGAGACCAAATAAATCAAATGATCACCAATTAATTAAAAATACACACAATGATCCTCTTTGCTTCTTTCAAAACCAATTCCCAACATATACGTATCAAAGTTTTGATACCACATTCTTGGTGATTGTTTTAAACCATACAGAGACTTTTTCATCTTGCATACCAGCTCTTTCTTTCCCTTCACAACAAATCCTTCTGTCTTCTTCATATAGATTTCTTCTTCCAAATCCCCATGTAGGAATGTTGTCTTCACATCCATTTGTTCTACTTCAAAATCAAATGCACCAACAACAGATAATATAAATCTTATAGAGGTTAAATTGGCAACAGGAGAAAAAATCTCACCAAAATCAATTCCCTCAACCTGGGAATAACCCTTTGCTACTAACTGAGCTTTGTTTTTCTCCACTTTTCCTTATACATTCAACTTATTTTTAAATACCCATTTGCTACCAATGGGATTTCTTCTAGTCGGAAACTCCTTTAGATCCCAAGCCTAAATCTTATATAAGGCTACCATTTCTTTGTCCATGGCCTTTTTCTAGATATTTCAATCCTCTGAATCCACTGCCTCTCTAACAGTTCTAGGATAATCATCAGTAATAGATAAAAAAAAAAATTGAACGAAAATTAGATGGAGTATACCTGTCCCGTAGCCTTCTTTCTCGAACCGGTCTCCTCAATACTGGAGTATGAGGATATCATTCTTCTTATTCTTGTTCTTCTGTAGAGTCTGATTCATCATCCTTTAAATCAAACTCTATTTTCTCTGGTTCTTCCTTACTTGGTAGGACTTCATGTTTAACAACATCCTTCATTTCTCTAAATACCACATCTTGGATATACACAACCTTATTAGTTTATGGTTTCCAAAGCTTATAACCTTTGATACCATCTTTATATCTAGTAAAGATACACTTTTTATCCTTCTTATCTAGCTTACTCATGTTTTCCTTTGGAACATGAACATATGCATCAAAACAAAATACCTTGAGATGTGTGAGAGAATGTTTATTACCAGTCCATAACTCTTTCAGAGTCTTGTCATCCAGCGCTAATGAGGGTGATCTATTGAATAGGTAACATGCAATACCCACTTCCTCTACCCAAAAGTCTTTCCCTAACCTTCCACCACTGAGCATGCACCTTGATTTTTCCATCAACATCATGTTCATCCTTTCTGCAAATCCATTCTATTGAGGTGTATATGGAGTATTATTATGTCTTGCTATACCACACTTCTTACAAAATTCTTCAAATTCATTCTCACATAACTCTCTGCCATTATCTGTCCTCGACACCTTAATTCTTTTCTCTGTTTGATTCTCAACAAGAGCCTTAAACTCTTTAAACCCATCAAATACTTTGGATTTATTCCCGTGGAAATATATCCAAGTACTCCTCAAGAAGTCATCTATAAATGAGACATAGTACACATATTTTCCCAATGATGGGACCGACACAGGCCCAAAAACATCACTGTGAATTAACTGTAAAATTCATTCTTCCCTCGTTGCACCAAAGGGGAATCTTACCCGATTCTTCTTCCCATATACACAATGTTCACATAAATCAAAATCCAGAGAGAAATTAGACATAACTTCAACCATACCTTTACAGTGTAGTAGTCAAAGACCCTTCTCTTCGATATGCCCCAGTCTTTGATGCCACAACATAACCTTTTCTCCAGAGACTGCAGGAGTTATTTCTTCTTCAACTCCAATATCAGGAACAATGGAACTATTATACCCATCACTAATAGTGCTTCCTTGCAGCTTATACAGAGTTCCAAACCTAACCCCTTTCAACAACACCGTTGCTTCTCGAACCATCCTGCAGGTTTCCTTTTCAAATATTGTTTTTACCCCTGCATCATCCATTTTGCTTATAGAAATCAAATTTCTAGCCAATCTTGGGATGTGCAAAACACCAGGCAGTGTTATAATACTTCCATATATGAGCCTCAACTTAACTTTTCCTTGAACTATGATTCTGGGGGTCGAGTCATCACCTAGGAAAATATTACCTCCATCATACCTTTCATATTCACATAACCACTCCCTGTGGGGAGTCATATGAAAGGATGCACATGATTCAACTAATCATGCCTCAGGATTTGCATATGTGCTTGAAGAAGTCAAGTACACATCCCCTCCTTCTTCCTTGGAGGTCTTTTATTCTGTAGAAGGAGATTCTTCATATCCCTTCTTTTTCTCAAATTTGGATCTACACTGCTTCTTGTAGTGCCCTTCTTTTCCACATCTCCAACATACCTTTACAAACTTTTTGGGAGATTTAGATCTACCCTTAGACTTAGATCTCCCACGTGAAAACTTAGATATATTTCTTTCCTGGGAGCGTCCTCTTGCAAATAATGCATCTGTTCTCTGTCCTTCCATATTCTTTTGTCTCATCTCCTCTGACAACAAGGATGAGACCACTTCATCAAACTTCAAGGAATTTGTATTACTACCTATGGCCACAACCAGAATATCCCGTGAGTCCGGTAAAGAACAAAGTAAACTGATACACTTATCTTCATATGAAAATTTAATCTCAACATATACTAATTGACTTACCACAGTATTAAAGGCATTCAAATGCTCTGCCACCGAGTCTCCATCTCTCATCGTCATGTTATACAACTTATTTCTCAGGAATAGTTTATTTACTAGGGACTTAGACCGATAAAACTTCCCCAACTTATCCCATAAATCCTTGGTTGTAGCTTCCTTTGACACATTCAGTAATACAAAATCTGAGAGACACAGTCGGATTGTGCTCTTTGCCTTTCGATCCAACGTTTTCCAGTCATTTGTTGAAGTTCTTGTAGGTGCAGTACCTGGATCTACCGTGATCCACTGATCTCTATCCACCAACAGATCTTCCATATTGAGCTTCCATAGCTCTAAAATTTTCCCATTAAACTTATTGATCTCCATTTTCAAATTTCCCACCATTTGTTTTCACCTGAAAAATCAATACCATAGATCTCCCACTGTAACAAGCAGGGATGATTTTAAGGATGGAAATTTATTTTAAAATGTAGAAACCTTGGCGAATCTTACTAATCCTTCATATGACAACTATAAATGTTTGGCAATATTTTTGTAAAAATATTCAAATTTCTAGGTATTTTATGAAATTTGTATAAAATTTTGGTGATTTTTAAGGTAAAATGATTTTATCCTATAGAATTTGGGCGAATCATTTTTAGAATAACGAATCTTTTTTTGGGAAAAACCATGGAAAATTATCCCATGAGCGAAATTTATCCCCTAAAATCTATTGGCATATTTATTACGAGCAGACATAAGGCAGAGTATTTGTTTGTCATTGATGGCAAGCTCATCCCAACAATGACGAACAAGAGAAAGTGGCAAGACCAATAGCACAACGATGATCACAAGGCAAGATCAGAAGCTTAACTCCATTTCAGGTATTAGAAGCTAAACTCTATTTCGGAGTTTCGGATACCGGGAGTTGGAAGTGTCGAAACACTTCATCATAGAAATGTCGAAATGCCAAAATGTCGGACCGTTGATCTGACTCCATTTCGGAGTTTCAAATACCGGGAGTTGAAAGTGTTGAAACACTTCATCACAGAAATGTCGAAATGTCGAAATGCGAAATGCCGAAATACCGAACCGTTGATCTGACTCCATTTCAGAGTTTCGGATACCGAGAGTTGGAAGTGTAAATACACTTCATCACAAAAATGTCGAAATGCCGAAATGCAAAACGCAAAAATACTGAACCGTTGATCTGACTCCATTTCGGAGTTTCGGATACCGGGAGTTGGAGTGTCGAAACTCTTCACCACAGGAATGTCGAAATGCCGAAATGCGAAAAACACCTTTTGGTGTAGGTTGTGGTCACCGTTAGTAGTCATGTGAGAGGGAGGAGCTAACACCAAGATAAGCTCCTTTTCGGCAATCGTAACATGAAGAGTCGAGACTCTTCACCACAAGAATGTCGAAATACCAAAATGCCAAAATGCACATATCAAAGATAGTGGAAGAGAGCAGAAAGTGCACATATCAAAGATGCATATCTTTGAGAAGAAAATAAATCCAAGGTGTGCATGCTGAGACAGAGGATAAGATAAAAAATGTTAAGAGGATGCAAGAAGGGAGACACTGATGCAGGCATAGCAGAGCAAATGAAAACTATTGAATCACTGTAATAAATTCACAGAAAACAAATTTTTATATTTCAGGGTGGTTGGGAGGTGGTAGGGAGGATTTTTGTCCTCAGAGGTTCAAGTGGGTTCTTGAACACATGGAGTTGTAGCTTCCATCTGGTTGCAGCCAAAGAAACCATGGTGGCAGGGTGGTGCAAGGGAGAACAAGTGTTCTCTGTTATACAGGTTGGAGCCTGTGTAACTGGAAGTTGGTGCTTCCATCCAGTTGGTGTTGGAACACTCAGGGAGTTTGTCCTTCCTTCTAGTGGGTGCTAGAGAAACCAAAGAGTTGGTGCTCTCAAACAATTTGGTGCTTGTATAAGTGGAAGTAGGTTCTTCCATCTAGTCAGTGCTGGAACACTTAGGGAGTTGGTGCTTCCTTCTAGTGGGTGCTAGAGAAACCAAAGAGTTGGTGCTCTCAAACAAGTTGGAGCTTGTAAAATAGAGGTAATAGCCTCACATTGATTTGGTGCTCAATTATAGATGATGTACAGAACTTAAAAGACTGCCTATCATTTCGAAGAAGAAGAGTTTTTCTCCCTTTTTGGGTTTCCTCGTGAAAATCTGTCTATGTGTATATCTTATGTGTGATTGATGCTCATTATTTATGTTGTCCATATGTTGTATAATATTGATGATCACTTGAAGAAAGATTAAGAATGTTTTAATAGACTTAAAATTGTTTAAGCACAAAGACAACTGATTCACCCCCTCCCCTCTCATTTGTCTTAGTAATTCCAACAATTGGTATCAGAGCGGGTTCCTTTTATTTAAAGGTAGATCTGTAAGCTTAAACATGACAAGTCATGAAGGGACTTCATCCAGTAAGCCTCCTCTATTTGATGGAACAAATTTTTCCTTTTGGAAGGTTAGAATGAGAACATACCTAATGGCCTTAGGTGTTGATGTTTGGGATTTAGTAGAGACTAGATACATAAAGCCTATTGGGCTAGCTTCCAAGGATGAGAAGTCAAAATTTATCTTTAATGATAAGGGAATGAATGCTATCTTGAATGGACTTGCAGAAGCCGAGTTTGTAAAGGTGATGCATCTTCAAACTGCCAAAGAAATGTGGGATAAACTTATTAGCAGCTATGAAGGAAAT
>JZKD02S2376794.1:318079-329412 GCA_000966675.3 Picea glauca
TAGAAGAGGGAAATCCAATTTTTAGCTAAATAGATGTCATTGTTGTTTTTCCTCCATCACCACAAGCAAAGAGAGAAAGTTTAGTAGAGACCAATCTATCCAGTTTGTCATCAAGACAATTTTTTATGGATGACCAGATGATGAAGAATTTGCTTGGATCTGATTATATAATGGATGAAATTAGAGAGGCAACTAGTGTACAACATTGTGGTGAAGACATTATTGTGGTGAAACCTCTTGTTGGACAGTCAAATGTTCCAGAAAATAGCCAATCGCATGTACACTCTCCTCCTAGATTTGATCCATCAGTGATTGAAGGGGAAAGAACTGCAACATTGTTAACTCCACAATAGGGAGGTCAAGAGTGCCAGAATAGGGATTCATCGTCCCTACCTAGATTGAGAATTGTGCGGTGAAGAACTCCTAAATGCATTCAAGTCGATGAAAGTGGTCTAGTAGCACTTGAACATAAGTTACCTAACCTCACTATTTTTTATCATTCTTATAAAATCATTAAAAAATATTTTGAACCAAAATAAGATGCTGCTAAATGTCAATTATTTTTGGCTTTGTTAAAATCTAGAAGTTTAATTGTTGTTAGGATAATTACATCCATTAAAATAGTCAAAATTTTAGAAACAAGTCATCATATTATTAGAGACCTTCTAGATGCTTTTCAAAGAATTGGTAAGAAATATCATTCTAAAGACCGCAATGCATCTTGACGTGTCTTTTCACAATCAATTGTTAGCACGATCACAATAAAACATAGTTTTCTACAACAAACCTCACACCTGATGAAATGCAATGTCAAAACCCTTAGAAAGTATTTGCATAGATGAGATAGCCTTGGCACAGGTGGCCAAATAGATTTGTGGGCCTTCACTGCTAGGCTACCTCATTCTAACATGAAGTTAATTGGAACATTTAAGGGACGAGTACATGATTTCTGGCATTATAACACTAGGCCTTGTTCCAAAGAAAAATATGTACTAAAATTGAGAAGGAGATCTAGGGACCGTGAACCCCATATTAAAAAATTTCTTGACATTACACAGACAAAATTGAATGAGATGTTCAAGACAATACATAGTGCACTTAACTTGGGTCAAAGATATTTCCATAAATTCAAGCCTTGGTATATTTGAATAAACACAATTCATAACACATGTTGTTGTAGATATCACACTGAGTATAGTTATTATTATGATACACACACACACACACACACACATATATTGTGTTTTGCATAACTCCCTTTTGCAGGAATGCTTAGTTATATTTCCACCATCGTCATCTAGAGACTTTATTCACAACATATTGTGTATAAGACCATAGGGTTGTACATTTTATCAAAAATATTGCTTAGATGGGACATGCCCTAGGTGCGGTGGAATGACGTTATTGAGAAAGTGAATCCATGTAATGATGAGTGTGAATTGGGGAGGAAGGAGGTCTCCTTGAAAATTTTTAAATATGCCGCATATGATATTGATGGAGGACAAGAAAGAAAAAAGATACAATTGGTGACCTCTCAGGTATGAGTATGTGAATTCATGAAGGACTTCGTAAAAAATACACAACATTATGTTCAACATGTCCATGTGGCTCGATGGAATGACGAGAGTTTTAGAATATGTAGAGATATATTTCCCGTTGGTATTGTGTTAACAATGGTTGATTTTGTAGAGAAATACACCCTTCAACCACAAAATGAGATTTAAATCCAATATTATCACTTAGAGTAGGTCAACATAATGGTCCTTATCACATATAGGCATGGTCCAGATAGTAACAAAGAAAACAAAGTTATATTGAAGCAGTGTCACTTCTATATAAGTGATGATCAGTGCCATGAATTATTCTACGTACAACATTGCTTTTACTTGTTTTACAATCACTTTAAAGAGAAGAACATATATATGGATCAACATTGTATTTCGTCAGATGGTTGTGCGGGCCAGTTAAAAAATGCTCATGCATTTCAATGGTTGTGTATGTTTCACAAAACACTCAAGGTACCACACATTTGGAACTACTTTGAGTTTGAGCATGGGAAAGGGGAGCACGATGGAGTAGGTGCATGCATAAAATGAGCGTTACGTAAGAAATAAATGAATTTCATAACTACTTCCCTCATTCGAGATGCAAAATCCATTGTTGAATGGTGTTCTTCAGTAATGGGAGAGGGAATAAGAACCCGTGAAGACCAATCACACAGGAAATGACATGTACATAGTTATTTTTGGGAGGTGGTCTATGTATATCGATCACAGTGGTATGAATGAAAAACAATCCAGGGCACTCCTAGATTCTATTTAATAATAAAATCAGACAAAACGATAGTTGAAATATGGATGATAAAACTCTCTCGCTTATGTGGTCCATGTAGCAGTAATGAATGGGATGATTGTGAATAGCCATACTAGGTTGGTAGATGGGAGCATGTATCACTCCCCATTGGTCAATGTATAACTATCGAATTATCCCAGTTGGAGGAGGACCAATCAATTATTTCAACAGATTTTGATCATGTCTTAGATCTCGTACTGCCAGGTTCATTAAAACCTTCTATCAAATTTTGAATAACTAGCATCAATGTTTTATTCTTTGGTCATTTATTGGGCTCACATTTTGGCACTCCATTTTTCCCAGGGAACATATACACATTGGTTTCGCAAAGATATAATGAATGGGGCATTGATTATTGGTTGGAACGTTGCTTAGAGGGAAAGAATACCCTCATGCAATCAGTAACATACTCTGAAGGAATTGAATTTTCGATTGGGTCGATGGTTATTAAAGGAGAATATCTGACACATGATGAAAGAAGACAGAAGAAAGGTTGTTATGTATTTCAAGATTATAAAACAGGTCAAGTTGTATACCACTTTATGAACTCGGTTGTTGGTACAAACCTCCAACTACAAACAATGTCAAGTAAGAACTCATCAAAGGCACGCTACTTATTTCCTTACTTTGAGAATGAGAAGTTAATGGATACCATCAATATTAGAAGTGATCTCGATGGTATACTTGATTGACCATAGGTATGCAAAAATAATAATTGAACAAATATTTCAAATTTATGAATTATTGAAATTTTGGCTTCATTTTATGGTTGTTATAGTATTCTTGTCTTGCTTCATTGAAATGCCATGCCTTTCCTTTCCTTCACTTTCCATACCATTCCATGCCTTTCCTTTTCATTCCATGTCATTCCATGTGTTTCCTTTCCATGCCATGCCTTTCCTTTCCTTCACTTTCCTTGCCTTGCCTTGCCTTTCCATGCCTTTCCTTTCCTTGACAATCCATCCCTTGCCTTTCCTTTCCTTGCCATTCCATGTCTTGCCTTTCCATGCTTTGCCTTGCTTTCACGTGCCATGCAATGCCATGCCATTCCTTTCCTTTCCATCCCATGCCTTTTATGTCCTTTCCATGCCATGCCTTGCCTTGCCTTGCCATGCCTTGCCTTACCATGCCATGCCTTGCCTTACCATGCCATGTCATTCCATGCCTTGCCTTGCCATGCATTTCCTTTCCTTCATGTGACATGGCATGCCATGCCTTGCCTTTCCTTTCCATGACATGCCATCCCTTGCCTTTTCATTCCATACCATGCATTGCCTAACCTTTCCATGCCTTGTATTGCCTTTACATGCCATGTCATGACATGCCTGGCCTTGCCATGCCTTGCCATGCCATGCCTTTCCATGCCATGCCATGCCTTGCCATGCCATGCCGTACCTTTCCTTGCCATCCCATGTATTATATTTCCTTTCCATGACATGCCTTGCCATGCCATTCCATGCCTTTCCTTGCCTTTCCATGTCATGTACTTCCATGCCATGCCTTTCCTTTCCATGCCTTGCCTTACCTTCACATGCCATTCCATTCCATGCCTTTTCATGCAACACCATTTCATGCCTTGCCTTGCCTTTCCATGCCATGTCATGACATGTATTTCTTTCCATCCTATGTCTTGTATTTCTTTGTCATGCCTTTGCTTGCCTTGCCATGCCATGCCTTTCCATTCCGTGCCATCATATGCCTTGCCTTGTCATGCCTTGACTTGCCTTCACATGCCATTCCTTTCCATGCGATGCCTTTCCTTGCATTAACGTGTCATACCTTTCCTTGCCTTGACTTTCCTTCATGTGCCATGCCATGCCTTGCGTTTTCTTTATGTGCCATGGCTTGGAAAGGCCTGTAAAGGGCATGGCATGGCATGGCATGGCTTGACAATTGCATGGAAATGTCTTGGCAAGGAATAAAATTGGAATTAAAATGTCACGGCATGGCATGGAAATGACATCGCATGGAAATGGCATGGCATGGCATGGCTTGGAAAGGCATGGAAATGGCATGGAAATAGCATGGCATGGAAAGGCATGGCAATGGCATGTCGTGGCATGCCATGGAAAGGAAAGGCATGCCATGGAATGGCATGGAAAGAAATAGCATGGCAAGGAAATACATGGCATGGAAAGGCATAACATGGCATGGAAAGGAAAGGCAGGGCATGGCATGGAAATGCAAGGAAAGGTATGGCATGGCTTGGCAAGGAATGGAAATTTTTTTACCTACACTTAAAATTTCATAAACACTTCATTGGATGGAAAGGAACTTTGTGATATAAATTTAAGTCATATGTACCTTGAATTATTATTTTTTATTTCTTTGGATGAGAAAGGTTTATTTTTTTGTTATTCTTGTTTCAGTTCAATCCACATTCTGATTTGAATTTTTCCTTGCATATGGTTATGGAAAGTTATATTTATTGTTGTATAGGTTTAAATGGGAAGCTACATGACGAGACATGGGAGGCTACATGACAATGACATGTCAATGCATGGCTTAGAAAGGGATGGAAATGGCATGTCATGGCATGGATCGGAAAGGAATAGCATTGGAATGACAAGGCATGGAAATGACATGGCATAGAAATGACATGGCATAGAAATGCATGGAAATAGAATGGCAAGGCATGGCGTGGCAATGGGATGCAATGTCATGGAAATGGAAAGGCATGGTGTAGAAATGGGATGCAATGGAATGGAATGGCTTGGAAAGGCATGTAAATGGCGTGGCAATGGCATGGAATGGCATGCAATGGAAAGGCAAGGAATGAAAATGACATGACATTCCATGGCTTGGAAAGGCATGGCAATGGCATGGCATGACAAGGCATGGAAATGGCATGGAAATGGCATGGCATGACAAGGCATGGAAATGGCATGGCATGACATGTCATGGCAAGGAAAGGAACTTAAAATGTCATAAACACTTCATTGGATGGACATGAGCTTTGTGATATAAATTTAAGTCATATGTCCCTAGAAAAAATGTTTTTTATTTCTTGGGTTGAGAAAGTTTTCTTTTTCTATTATTCTTGTTTCATTTCAATCCAAATTTTTATTTGACATTTTCCTTGCATAATGTTATGGAAAGTTATATTTATTGTTGTATAGGTTAATATGGGAAGCTACATGAAAATACATGGGAATATACATGACAATGTCATGGCATGTCATGGCTTGACAAGCCATGGAAATGACATGGCGTGACAATGGCATACCATGGAAACACATAGCATTGGCATGGAAATGGCATGGTATGGCAAGGCATAGCATTGGTATGGCATGGAAATGGAAAGGCATGGAAATGGGATGCAATGGAATGGCATGAAAAGGCATGGAAATGGCATGGCATGACATGGCATGGCTTGGCAAGGCATGACAATGGCATGGCATGGGATGGCTTGGCAAGGCATGGAAAGGCATGGAAATTGCATGGAAATGACATGCCATGGCATGATAGTTTCATGTAAATTGCATGGCATGGCAAGGAATAGAAATGGCATGTCATGGCAATGGAATGACATGAACATGTTTGTGGTATTGGATTTGGGAGGGTTCTTTGTCTCCTTGTGCACTCTAACCAAAACATTGGGTAGGAATGTGAAATAAACTCTCATATAAAGTGAAGGCAAAAGAATAATGGTTTCAAGTCTCCCTGGAGGAATTTTGGTAGCATAGCATTACTTTCTATGGAGTGTCATGAAATGTAACCTCAAAACCTTTAATTGTAGGTGGAAAATGATACCCATTCTAAGATCTAGTTTTCATGTGAAATCTCCCATTGTATTGATCAAAATCAATAAGTTTAGTGGACATCATGGAAGATTGAATAAATGTTATTAATCTTTGATGGGTTTAACAAAATTTACATATGTACCCACTACACAACCTAAACAAACATGAGTGCATTAATGAATCCTTGACTAGTATTTTTTCCATTTATAAAGGTTTACACTTAAATCAAATGATTTTATATATGTCATGCATAGAAAAAGGGGAATAATGTGTGTTCCTTAGAAAATGGTCAAATTATGGATTGAATCAACTAAGAAACTAACAACTAGGCTTCTCAAAGGAATGTCAAGGGAAGACTAGGGTCAATTTTTTTCCTAAGGAGACTAGGAATATTAGGACTTATACCTAGAGGAGAAAAGAAAGACTTTTATCATGTAGCTATGGTAAGAGAAGAAGTTAGGGTTTTGTTTCACTTGAAAACCCTAGTTGTACCTAATGTGCTTGTTATCGAGAAGATAGAGGTATTTGATCTTGTACAATTGTGGGATACAAATGTAGGTTCCAAAAAGGACTTACCACTGTATGCTATCTTGTTGATGATCTCTAATGGAGTGGGCTATTGGCTAATGTTATCTTATGGTTTCCCTCGCTAGGGTTTGAAGATCCTGACTTGTAACAAGCCGTGATAAGATATTGGTAGGTGCATGTACTTCATATTATAAATATATACGAAGTGTTTGGGTTGTCCAAATGTTGTGTACTTGCATAATTGAATTTTAGCTTATGTCATCTTCATAATTGAGTAATTCTAGTACTAGTTATGGAGGTTAATTTGACATAACATTGAGTTGAGATTTTTAAGTGATTTACAAATATGTAGAAGATAAATGAGAAAATTTATTTCTATAATAAAGTATTGTAATATGCCATTTTTTAGGTCACAATATTTTCAAGTGACCATTATTTGAGGTTGGATTGTCATTGGATTTAGATGGAGATAATTCAATAGGTAGTCCATATTGTTGGTTGTGAGTTAGAATATGGATATCCACAACATTCATGCAGATAATTCAAAAGAAATGATCTATTGATGATGTAGAGATACATGGTTGATTAGAAAGCAATGCTATTTGAGAACCATTAATTGCTTATGGATTTAGCACTTAGCAATCTTTTCAACAATAACATATTCGTTAATGCGTAACACAAGTATTTATAATCACTTTAGAAAAAAATCAAGGGATTAATACACTTTGAAATTCATATATTCATCAACTTAAAATGCAGAGACAATGAGATTCATAAAAAAAGTGTCTTGAAACTTATATATATATATATTCAACATCATCTAAATTGTACACTTTTTACAAAATGGCAGTAGTTGGTCAATCATTGACCACCTCCACCCTCACCACCCTCAGAAGCATCCAAGAAATCTATTTTTCTTCTCTTACTTGAGAAAGCACCTCGAATGGTTCTAGGCCTGAGCGTGCTTCGACACTCTAGAGACTGCACAAAGAAAAAAAATTGTTATAAGTCTTTTGCCTCAATGAATTAATAGACATACAAAATGATACTTTATAATTTAACCCAAGACAACTCACCACATATCCTACTATCAATCATGAGGGTGTTACCCTCCTCCGCAATCCCAATCTCTCTGTGATTCCACCCTACATCAGTTACAAGGATAAATTAAAGAAAAGTAAACAAATATGCGTAAAATCAAATTCATGATACATAAAAAACTATCATCAACACATTCTCTCACCGTGAATATCTCAGGCCTTGATGGAGATTCGCTGGCAGATGGAGCACTAGGATGTACAACCTTCTTCGAGGAAGCCTCTACTGTGGTAGCCTCGGTGGATGGGGTCGATGGAAATGGTGGTGGGGGTGGGTGGCATACAGGTGCATCCACTGTGGATGGATGCAATGGAAGAGGTGGTGTGGATGGGTGGCCCGCCTGTGAATACATTGAGGATGCATGAAATAAGATAGATGTTGGGGGTCAGCTGCGATAGACCCTCATAGGATGTACAAGTGATTGCAACTCCCTAGTCATAGAGAAAGATAACCCAAAAGAAAATCCTAGGTGCCTAGGTAGTGCAATAGTACTATAACTAGCAAATATGTCAACAACCTTCATCCATATTAATAACATTGAACTATTAGTAGCAAATAGTAAAATTCAAAAACATAAACACAAAAAATTTGAGAATTATAAGATATTTAGTTGTACACAAGATACTGATGATACAGGTGATTTTTCCATCCCAGATGGACATTCCCCGACATCACCTAGTTTCAAATCCTATAGAAAGACAAAAACATTAAAAATTTGAGGATGCCATCAAATAAAGAAATGACTATGGTGAATTTATCAAATGTGACACATGCCTGTGTGTGGGGTGCAACCAATGTGTAGACTACCTCTATTGCTGCATCAATGGTGGGGCTAGGCACTGATGCATCCATGGGCATAGAGGGTCTACTACTCAGACGTAACAACTGGAAAATAACATACAATAAATATCAATATAAATACATAGAATACAAAATAAATATATAACGATGAAGAACATATAGAGGGTTAAGAGACTAACCTCCTCCATGAAGCTATGTTGTCCACTAGAATCTATAGGCCCGTAGCATATCTTCCCACAGCTCGAGCATCTGTGAGGTTGGCATGGACAACATCTATGTCCATGTTCCCTCTCCTCATTGTATTATGTTGTGTATGTTGAAGATCCAACACCTCTATCAATGACACTAGCACACACCTCCTATCAAGATAGTGCAACAAAGATATAGTGTTGCACAAGGCTAAGGTTCAATGATGAAATGGCTAGTTGTACATGTTGCAAGCTCTCTGCAATAGGAGGATGTTGGGTATGGGGGTTAGGCCTTCGCCTAGGGGGACAAGGACCTAACATGGGATCGCGCTTGACATGCTCTTGGTCCTGTGTGGACCCTTGACCCACCCCCTGGAAGTCACCCATGCCAAAGTAGTTGACATGCTTACCCAAAATAAACTCAACCCATAATTTTATAAGAAAATATAAGGGCACCTCCCTATTATTGTATGGAATTTTATCATATACCATATACCACCTATCCATCCAGTTTTGACTAATCTTGGTATGGATGCACCAATCAATGGAGATGTGTTTCTTGGTCAATGGTAGCTCTTGTCCATTTTTAGGATCCCTAAAAATAGACAATATTTGTTGTTTTGAAATGCCCAAGTCTCTGACTTGGTTTCTATCCAAACTAGTGCTATAGTACTCATACATTCTTTCCCTATAATAAAAAATAGAGGTCAATTTCCCTTGGGCAATTTCAATGGACTTCACAATGACGTCCAAAGAAGTGGCCAAGGAAACTATGCTAGGCTCTCTAGTGTCCCTTAATTGTTCCTCAAGGGTTCTTAATATAACCGACCCCTCATCAGTTTGAGTGTTTACATTGGGTGGTTGTGGTGAGTTGGGGTTTTTCTCTCCTTGGTTTTCTTCTGAGCATTTTACATTGTCTCTAGGTTCGATTTTATTATATAGGTTGCAATTTAATAAACCATGACATGTAAATTAGGTTGGTTTTTTTAATTAAAATAGAAAATTACAAATTTCGTTAATTTAGATTCTTGGGAGCAAAAGACTAAATTGGAAATGAATAAATTGGGAGAAAAATAAGAGAAATCAAACATACCTAGCTTGACTGGGACACAGTGGCAATATCCTCACCTTGTTGCTCCTCTTTAGCTCCTCTTTATTTTCTCAATGAGGGTAAAAATATGAGTGTGATTTGTGAAAATGAGGACAAATCACGCTTGTGGCCCTTTAAATAATGTTTAGCAGAGGAACATGCACACGCTCCTGGCAACGTGCACGCGCTATTAGGAACGTGCTCGTATTCCTGCCACTAAACCTACGTGGCAAGTTGAGTGGAGGTTTGGGCACTCCCAAACCTATAGGGTTAGGAACATGTGCACGTTTCTGAGAACATGCACGTGTTCCTGCGAGTGCTAATTTCTGTTGACCCCCTTGCACTTTTTGAGCCCCCAACTTCATGCACACACCCTTATAGACACAATTACTATTTTCTATAATTTATTTTATGAAACTTAAAAAATTATATATTTAAAATATATTTTTAAATATCTCTTTTAAGATATGTTCTTAAATCTCTCTTTTAATGTAAATATTTAATTTTCAAATATTATTTTTAAATTTTAAAGAAATTTATAGCAAATTACCTAATTTATATTAAAAGCACATGAAACCTATAATTTTGTAAATTCTTTTTTTCCAAATTAAAAAAATTAATAGTTATTTATTAATTTGTAAATATTTATAAAAACACTTTAAACATAAAATTATTACATTATTATATACAATGTGAAAAGTATAACTATCAATTATTATTATATATATCAAAATTAGAAATAAAAACACTTTAAACATAAAATTACATTATTATATACAATGTGAAAAGTATAACTATCAATTATTATATATATCAAAATTAGAAAGTGAATATGAAATGGAATAATAAAATTATATTAACTTCGATTTCTAAATTACCTAACACAATGACATATTACTATTGTGTAACTTCATCTCTTAACTTATATTTTTGCAATCTCATTGCAATTCGTTTCTATCACTCTTTCATGTAAGAAAACACAAAACTATATTGTATAACTTCATCTCTTAACTTATATTTTTGCAATCTCATTACAGTTCATTTCTATCACTCTTTCATGTAAGAAAACACAAAACTTATATTTTTGCAATCTCATTGCAGTTCATTTCTATCACTCTTTCATGTAAGAAAACACAAAACTATTGTGCTTATTGTGCTAGAGTAATGGGTTGGGGGTGGGCTTCTTCTTAGAGAGCATAATGGGTTGGGGATGGGCTTCTTATTAGAGAGCGTGAAGATGATATTTAATTTAATTAAGGATAATAATTAAATATTACATGGAGGTGTGTTTAGATAAAGAAGTTTAGCTATATTCATGATTACTTATGTAGTTTTTTGTCATAATGCTAATAAAATGATGTTAAAGGTGAAAATGATACATAATTAAGGATACTGATTAGATATTACATAGAAATGTGTTTAGATAAAAAAATTTAGCTATGTTCATGATTACTTACGTAGGTTTTTGTTATAATTCTAATAAAATAATAAAGGGTTGTACTTTCTTGATTAAAAGAAACAAAATGGGTTATG
>JZKD02S2376794.1:330321-343353 GCA_000966675.3 Picea glauca
CTCACTCTCTCTCTCAATCTATTTGTCTTCCCCTCTCCCCCTCTCTTTATTCCACTCTCTGCACCCCCCTACCTACATCGCAAGGAAAGAAATGGCCTTGAACTAGACATGTCAATACCTAGACCTAGACCTAGACATGGAGATACCTGGACCATGACCTAGACCTATATGATGACCATGATGTAGACCCTGACATAGACCTAGACCATGACCTAGATGACGAAATAGAGCTAGAGATAGATTTAGACCATGACCTAGAGCTTGACATAGACCATGACCTAGAGCTTGATGCAGACCATGACCTAGACCCCCCTAACTCCATCTAATCCTTGGAATAACCTATACTCAAACCTTAACCCCCTCTACACTCGAACCTTGAGTGCACTATCTAGATACCTCTTGTTAAAGGCCTCACAACCCTTTCACCCACATCACCCACATCTCGGTTCTCTAACCATTGCTCTATTATTGAAAACACTTTCAATCCTAACCCCTTAGGTCCTAGTCGTCCCCATACCCCTATACATATTTATTCATAAATATGTTTGGTCTATAATAAATTATATATCCATTGCATTAAGAGAACACACATGCTCTTATGACTTGATAGCCTTATAGTTGTCTCTTGTTTATGCCATAAGGAACGCGTCCGCGTTCCTAGAAGACACACACGCTTTAATGCAGACACATTATAGGAACGTGTTCATGTTTCTACTAGGAATTTTTTAGTTCCAAGCACACTCCACTGCCTCATCTATCTGAAGCCCAAAAAATAATTCCCGACATATGCACACAAAAATAGTGCGCAAAGACATATTTTTCTTATTTTAGTCTTGTTGTTTGATTCATAAACAATTTTGTGCTATTGCAATACCATTGTGGGAAAAATTAGAAGACAAATTTTTCCAAGTGGAATTGGAATTGTTTTTTGTGTCTTCTTGTGTATTCTTGGAATTGGAAGACAAATTTGTCCAATTAGAATTGTTGTTTTTGTCTTCTTAGAATTGGAAGACAAATTTGTCTAATTGGAATTGTTGTTTTTGTCTTCTTGTGTCTTCTTAGAATTGGAAGAAAAAATTGTCCAATTAAAATTGTTAGTTGTGTAATACCAAGACAAATTTAACCAATTGGAATTGGAATTCTTAGTTTTCTTCTTGTGTAATACCAAGACAAATTCGTCCAATTGGAATTGGAATTATTAGTTGTCTTCTTTTGTAATACAAAGACAAATTTGTCCACTTGGAATTGGAATCGTTAGTTGTGCCTTATTCTGTAATACAAATACAAATTTGTGGTGGGGTGTTTGGAAGCCAATTTTTCTCTTTAAACATGGGGAACCGACGAATTCGAGAAATAATTTCCTCGAGAAAAGAGAAATAAATCAAAAAGGTAGAAGAAGAAATAGAAAAGGAAAAGTTATGTATGTCAAAGCATAAGCTTTTAGAAGAGGGAAATCCAATTTTTAGCTGAATAGATGTCATTGTTGTTTCTCCTCCATCACCACAAGCAAAGAGAGAAAGTTTAGTAGAGACCAATCTATCTAGTTTGTCATCAAGACATTTTTTTATGGATGACCAGATGATGAAGAATTTGCTTGGATCTGATTATACAATGGATGAAATTAGAGAGGCAACTAGTGTACAACATTGTGGTGAAGACATTATTGTGGTGAAACATCTTGTTGGATAGTCAAATGTTCCAGAAAATAGCCAATCCCATGTACACTCTCCTCCTAGATTTGATCCACCAATGATTGAAGGGGAAAGAACTGCAACATTGTTAACTCCACAATAGGGAGGTCAAGAGTGCCAGAATAGTGATTCATTGTCCCTACCTAGATTGAGAATTGTGCGGTGAAGAACTCCTAAATGCATTCAAGTCGATGAAAGTGGTCTAGTAGCACTTGAAGATAAGTTACCTAACCTCACTATTTGTTATCATTCTTATAAAATCATTAAAAAATATTTTGAACCAAAATATGATGCTGCTAAATGTCAATTATTTTTGGCTTTGTTAAAATCTAGAAGTTTAATTGTTGGTAGGATAATTTCATCCATTAAAATAGTCAAAATTTTAGAAACAAGTCATCATATTGTTAGAGACCTTGTAGATGTTTTTCAAAGAATTGGTAAGAAATATCATTCTAAAGACCACAATGCATCTTGACGTGTCTTTTCACAATCAATTGTTAGCACGATCACAATAAAACATAGTTTTCTACAACAAACCTCACACCTCATGAAATGCAATGTCAAAACCCTTAGAAAGTATTTGCATAGATGAGATAGCCTTGGCACAGGTGGCCCAATAGATTTGTGGGCCTTCACTGCTAGGCTACCTCATTCTAACATGAAGTTAATTGGAACAGTTAAGGGACGAGTACATGATTTCTGGCATTAGAACACTAGGCCTTGTTCCAAAAAAAAATATGTTCTAAAATTGAGAAGGGGATCTAGGGACCATGAACCCCATATTAAAAAATTTCTTGGCATTACACAGACAAAATTGAATGAGATATTCAAGACAATACATAGTGCACTTAACTTGGGTCAAAGATATTTCCATAAATTCAAGCCTTGGTATATTTGAATAAACACAATTCATAACACATGTTGTTGTAGATATCACACTGAGTATAGTTATTATTATCACACACACACACACACACACATATTGTGTTTTGCATAACTCCCTTTTTCCGGAATGCTTAGTTATATTTCCACCATCGTCATCTAGAGAATTTATTCACAACATATTGTGTATAAGACCACAGGGTTGTACATTTTATCAAAAATATTTCTTAGATGGGACATGCCCTAGGTGTGGTGGAATGACGTTATTGAGAAAGTGAATCCATGTAACGATGAGTGTGAATTGGGGAGGAAGGAGGTCTCCTTGAAATTTTTTAAATATGTCGCATATGATATTGATGGAGGACAAGAAAGAAAAAAGATACAATTGGTGACCTCTCAGGTATGAGTATGTGAATTCATGAAGGACTTCATAAAAAATACACAACATTATGTTCAACATGTCCATGTGGCTCAATTGAATGACGAGAATTTTAGAATATGTAGAGATATATTTCCGTTGGTATTGTGTTAACAATGGTTGATTTTGTAGAGAAATACACCCTTCAATCGCAAAATGAGATTTAAATCCAATATTATCACTCAGAGTAGGTCAACATAATGGTCCTTATCACATATAGGCATGGTCCAGATAGTAACAAAGAAAACAAAGTTATATTGAAGCAATGTCACTTCTATATAAGTGATGATCGGTGCCATGAATTATTCTACGTACAACATTGCTTTTACTTGTTTTATAGTCACTTTAAGGAGAAGAACATATAGATGTATTAACATTGTATTTCGTCAAATGGTTGTGCAAGCCAGTTAAAAAATGCTCATGCATTTCAATGGTTGTGTATGTTTCACAAAACACTCAAGGTACCACACATTTGGAACTACTTTGAGTTTGAGCATGGTAAAGGGGAGCATGATGGAGTAGGTGCATGCATAAAAAGAGCATTATGCAAGAAATAAATGAAGCTCATAACTACTTCCCTCATTCGAGATGAAAAATCCATTGTTGAATGGTGTTCTTCAGTAATGGGAGAGGGAACAAGAGCCCGTGAAGACCAATCACACGGGAAATGACATGTACACAGTTATTTTTGGGAGGTGGTATATGTATATTGATCACAGTGGTATGAATGAAAAACAATCCAGGGCACTCCTAGATTCTATTTAATAATAAAATCAGACAAAACGATAGTTGAAATATGGATGATAAAACTCTCTTGCTTATGGGATCCATGTAGCAGTAATGAATGGGATGATTGTGAATAGCCATACTAGGTTGGTAGATGGGAGCATGTATCACTCCCCATTGGTCAATGTATAACTATGGAATTATCCCAGTTGGAGGAGGACCAATCAATTATTTCAACAGATTTTGATCATGTCTTAGATCTCGTACTGTCAGGTTTATTAAAACTGTCTATCAAATTTTGAATAACTAGCATCAATGTTTTATTCTTTGGTCATTTATTGGGCTCACGTTTTGGCACTCCATTTTTCGCAGGGAACATATACACATTGGTTTCCCCAAGATATAATGAATGGGACATTGATTATTGGTTGGAATGTTGCTTTGAGGGAAAGAATACCTTCATGCAATCAGTAACAGACTCTGAAGGAATTGAATTTTTTATTGGGTCGATGGTTATTAAAGGAGAATATCTGACACATGATGAAAGAAGACAGAAGAAAGGTTGTTATATATTTCAAGATTATAAAACAGGTCAAGTTGTATACCACTTTATGAACTTTGTTGTTGGTACAAACCTCCAACTACAAACAATGTCGAGTAAGAACCCATCAAAGGCACGCTACTTATTTCCTTACTTTGAGAATGAGAAGTTAATGGAGACCATCAATATTAGAAGTGATCTCGATGGTATACTTGATTGACCATATGTATGTAAAAATAATAATTGAACAAATATTTCAAATTTATGAATTATTGAAATTTTGGCTTCATTTTATGGTTGTTATAGTATTCTTGTCTTGCTTCATTGAAATTCCATACCTTTCATTTCCTTCACTTTCCATACCATTCCATGCCTTTCCTTTTCATTCCATGTCATGCCATGTGTTTCCTTTCCATGCCTTGCCTTTTCATGCCATGCCTTTCCTTTCCTTCACTTTCCTTCCCTTGCCTTGCCTTTCCATGCCATCCCATGCCTTTCCTTTCCTTGAAAATCCATCCCTTGCCTTTATTTTCCTTGACATTCCATGTCTTGCCTTTCCATTCTTTGCCTTGCTTTCACATTCCATGAAATTCCATTCCATTCCTTTCCTCTCCATACCATGTCTTTTATGTCCTTTCCATGCCATTCCTTTCCATGTCATGCCTTGCCTTGCCTTGCCATGCCTTGCCTTACCATGCCATGCCTTTCCATGCCTTGCCTTACCATGCCATGCCATTCCATGCCTTGCCTTGCCATGCATTTCCTTTCCTTCATGTGACATGGCATGCCATGCCATGCCTTGCCTTTCCTTTCCATGACATGCCATCCCTTGCCTTTTCATTCCATGCCATGCATTACCTAACCTTTCCATGCCTTGTATTGCCTTTATGTGCCATGTCATGCCATTATTTGCCTTGCCATGCCTTGCCATGCCATGCCTAGCCTTGCCATGCCTTTCCATGCCATGCCATACCTTTCCTTGCCATCCCATGTATTGTATTTCCTTTCCATGACACGCCTTGCCATGCCATTCCATGCCTTTCCTTGCCTTTCCATGTCATGTATTTCCATGCCATGCCTTTCCTTTCCATGCATTTCCTTTCCATGCCTTGCCTTGCCTTCACATGCCATTACATGCCATGCATTGTCATGCCACACCATTTCATGCCTTGCCTTGCCTTTCCATGCCATGTCATGACATGCATTTCTTTCCATCCTATGTCTTGTATTTTCTTGCCATGCCATGCCATGCCTTTCCTTGCCTTGCCATGCCATTCCTTTCCATTCCGTGCCATCATATGCCTTGCCTTGTCATGCCTTGATTTGCCTTCACATGCCATTCCTTTCCATGCGATGCCTTTCCTTGCATTAACGTGCCATACCTTTCCTTTCCTTGACTTTCCTTCATGTGCCATGCCATGCCTTGCGTTTTCTTTATGTGTCATGGCTTGGAAAGGCATGGCGTGGCATGGCTTGACAATGGCATGGAAATGCCTTGGCAAGGAATAACATTGGAATTAAAATGTCATGGCATGGCAATGGCATGGCATGGAAATGACA
Source organism: Picea glauca (assembly GCA_000966675.3). NCBI lineage: Eukaryota > Viridiplantae > Streptophyta > Pinopsida > Pinales > Pinaceae > Picea > Picea glauca. The sequence goes on from JZKD02S2376794.1 coordinate 336,140, forward strand.
TTGCATGGAAATTGCAAGGCATGGAAATGGCATGGCATGGCATGGCTTGGAAAGGCATGGAAATGGCATGGAAATAGTATGGCATGGAAAGGCATGGCATGGAAAGGAATAGCATGGCAAGGCAAGACATGGCATGGAAAGGCATGACATGGCATGGAAAGGAAAGGCAAGGCATGGCATGGAAATGCAAAGAAAGGTATGGCATGGCTTGGAAAGGAAAATTTCATAAACACTTAAAATTTCATAAACACTTCATTGGATGGAAATGAACTTTGTGATATAAATTTAAGTCATATGTACCTTGAATTATTATTTTTTATTTCTTGGGATGAGAAAGGTTTATTTTTTTGTTATTCTTGTTTCACTTCAATCCACATTTTGATTTGAATTTTTCCTTGCATATGGTTATGGAGAGTTATATTTATTGTTGTATAGGTTGAAACGGGAAGCTACATGACAATACATGGGAGGCTACATGACAATGACATGTCAATGCATGGCTTGGAAAGGGATGGAAATGGCATGTCACGGCATGGCTCGGAAAGGAATAGCATTGGAATGACAAGGCATGGAAATGACATGGCAATGACATGGCATAGAAATGCATGGAAATAGAATGGCAAGGTATGGTGTGGCAATGGGATGCAATTTCATGGCAATGGAAAGGCATGGCGTGGAAATGGGATGCAATGGAATGGAATGTATTGGAAAGGAATGTAAATGGCATGGCATGGAAAGTCATGGAAATGGCGTGGCAATGGCATGGCATGGCATGCAATGGAAAGACAAGGAATGACAATGACATGACATTCCATGGCTTGGAAAGGCATGACAAGGCATGGAAATGGCATGGCAAGGAAAGGAACTTAAAATGTCATAAACACTTCATTGGATGGAAATGAGCTTTGTGATATAAATTTAAGTCATATGTCCCTAGAAAAAATGTTTTTTATTTCTTGGGATGAGAAAGTTTTCTTTTTCTATTATTCTTGTTTCATTTCAATCCAAATTTTGATTTGACTTTTTCCTTGCATAATGTTATGGAAAGTTATATTTATTGTTGTATAGGTTAATATGGGAAGCTACATGAAAATACATGGGAATCTACATGACAATGTCATGGCATGTCATGGCTTGACAAGGCATGGAAATGACATGGCATGACAATGGCATACCATGGAAACGCATAACATTGGCATGGAAATGGCATGGTATGGCAAGGCATAGCATTGGTATGGCATGGCAATGGAAAGGCATGGAAATGGAATGGCATGAAAAGGCATGGAAATGGCATGGCATGACATGGCATGGCTTGGCAAGGCATGGAAAGGCATGGAAATGGCATGGAATGGAAATGACATGCCATGGTATGATAGTTGCATGTAAATTGCATGGCATGGAAAGGAATGGAAATGGCATGTCATGGCAATGGAATGACATGAACATGTTTGTGGTATTGGATTTGGTAGGGTTCTTTGTCTCCTTGTGCACTCTAACCAAAACATTGGGTAGGAATGTGAAATAAACTATCATATAAAGTGAAGGGAAAAGAATAATGGTTTCAAGTCTCCCTGGAGGAATTTTGGTAGCATAGCATTACTTTCTATGGAGTGCCATGAAATGTAACCTCAAAACCTTTAATTGTAGGTGGAAAATGATACCCATTCTAAGATCTAGTTTTCATGTGAAATCTCTCATTGTATTGATCAAAATCAATAAGTTTAGTGGACATCATGGAAGATTGAATAAATGTTAATCTTTGATGGGTTTAACAAAATTTACATATGTACCTACTACACAACCTAAACAAACATGAGTGCATTAATGAGTCATTGACTAGTATTTTTGCCATTTATAAAGGTTTACACTTAAATCAAATGATTTTATATATGTCATGCATAGAAAAAGGGGAATAATGTGTGTTCCTTAGAAAATGGTCAAATTATGGATTGAATCAACTAAGAAATTAACAACTAGGCTTCTCAAAGGAATGTCAAGGGAAGACTAGGGTCAATTTTTTTCCCTAAGGAGACTAGGAATATTAGGACTTATACCTAGAGGAGAAAAGAAAGACTTTTATCATGTAGCTATGGTAAGAGAAGAAGTTAGGGTTTTGTTGCATTTGAAAACCCTAGTTCTACCTAATGTGCTTGTTATCGATAAGATAGAGGTATTTGATCTTGTACAATTGTGGGATACAAATGTAGGTTCCAAAAAGGACTTACCATTGTGTATGCTATCTTGTTGATGATCTCTAATGGAGTGGGCTATTGGCTAATGTTATCTTATGGTTTCCCTCGCTAGGGTTTGAAGATCCCGACTTGTAACAAGCCATGATAAGATATTGGTAGGTGCATGTACTTCATATTATAAATACATACGAAGTGTTTGGGTTGTCCAAATGTTGTGTACTTGCATAATTGAATTTTAGCTTATGTCATCTTCATAATTGAGAAATTCTAGTACTAGTTATGGAGGTTAATTTGACATAACATTGAGTTGAGATTTTTAAGTGATTTACAAATATGTAGAAGATAAATGAGAAAATTTATTTCTATAATAAAGTATTGTAATATGCCATTTTTTAGGTCACAATATTTTCAAGTGACCTTTATTTGAGGTTGGATTGTCATTGGATTTAGATGGAGATAATTCAATAGGTAGTCCATATTGTTGGTTGTGAGTTAGAATATGGATATCCACAACATTCATGCAAATAATTCAGAAGAAATGATCTATTGATGATGTAGAGATACATGGTTGATTAGAAAGCAATGTTATTTGAGAACCATTAATTGCTTATGGATTTAGCACTTAGCAATCTTTTCCACAATAACATATTCGTTAATGCATAACACAAGTATTTATAATCACTTTAGAAAAAAATCAAGGGATTAATACACTTTGAAATTCATATATTCATCAACTTAAAATGCAGAGACAATGAGATTCATAAAAAAGGTGTCTTGAAACTTATATATATATATATATATATATATATATATATATATATATATTCAACATCATCTAAATTGTACACTTTTTACAAAATGGAAGTAGTTGGTCAATCATTGACCACCTCCACCCTCACCACCCTCAAAAGAATCCAAGAAATCTATCTTTCTTCTCTTACTCGAGAAAGCACCTCGAGTGGTTCTAGGCCTGGGCGTGCTTCGACACTCTAGAGACTACACAAAGAAAAAAAATTGTTATAAGCCTTTTTCCTCAATGAATTAATAGACATACAAAATGATACTTTATAATTTAACCCAAGACAACTCACCACATATGCTACTATCAATCATGAGGGTGTTACCCTCCTCCGCAACCCCAATCTCTCTGTGATTCCACCCTACATTAGTTACAAGGATAAATTAAAGAAAAGTAAACAAATATGCGTAAAATCAAATTCATGATACATAAAAAATTATCATCAACACATTCTCTCACCATGAATATCTCGGGCCTCGATGGAGATTCGCTGGCAGATGGAGCACTAGGTTGTACAACCTTCTCCGAGGAAACCTCTACTGTGGTAGCCTCGGTGGATGGGGTCAATGGAAATGGTGGTGGGGTGGGTGGAATACAGGTGCATCCACTGTGGATGGATGCGATGGAAGAGGTGGTGCGGATGGGTGGCCCACTTGTGAATACATTGAGGATACATGAAATAAGATAGATGTTGGGGGTCAACTGCGATAGACCCTCATAGGATGTACAAGTGATTGCAACTCCCTAGTCATAGAGAAAGATAACCCAGAAGAAAATCCCCGGTGCCTAGGTAGTTCAATAGTACTATAACTAGCAAATATGTCAGCAACCTTCATCCATATTAATAATATTGAACTATTAGTACCAAATAGTAAAATTCAAAAACATAAACACAAAAAATTGAGAATTATACGATATTTAACTCTGCACATGATACCCATGATGCAGGTGATTTTTCCATCCCAAATGGACATTCCCCGACATCGCCTAGTTCCAAATCCTATAGAAAGACAAAAACATTAAAAATTTGAGGATGCCATAAAATAAAGAAATGACTATGGTGAATTTATCAAATGTGACACATACCTGTGTGTGGAGTGCAACCAATGTGAAAACTACCTCTATTGTTGCATCAATGGTGGGGCTAGGCACTAATGCATCCATGGGCGTAGAGGGTCTACTACTCAGACGTAACAACTGCAAAACAACATACAATAAATATCAATATAAATACATAGAATAAAAAATAAATATATAACGATGAAGAACATATAGAGGCTTAAGAGACTAACCTCCTCCATGAAGCTATGTTGTCCACTGGGATCTATAGGCCCGTAGAATATCTTCCCACAACTCGAGCATCTGTGAGGTTGGCATGGACAACATCTATGTCCATGTTCCCTCTCCTCATTGTATTATGTTGTGTATGTTGAAGCTCCAACACCTCTATCAATGTCACTGGCACACACCTCCTATCGAGATAGTGCAACAAAGATATAGTGTTGCACAAGGTTAAGGTTCAATGATGAAATGGCTAGTTGTACATGTTGTAAGCTCTTTGCAATAGGAGGATGTTGGGTATGGGGGTCAGGCCTTCGCCTAGGGGGGCGAGGACCTAATATGGGATCGTGCTTGACATGCTCTTGGTCCTGTGTGGACCCTTGACCCACCCCCTAGAAGTCACCCATGTCAAAGTAGTTGACATGCTTACCCAAAACAAACTCAGCCCATCACCTCCCTATTATTGTATGGAAGTTTATCATATACCATATACCACCTATCCATCTAGTCTTGACTAATCTTGGTATGGATGCACCAATCAATGGAGATGCGTTTCTTGGTCAATGGTAGTTCTTGTCCATTTCTAGGATCCCTAAAAATAGACAATATTTTTTGTTTTGAAATGCCCAAGTCTCTGACTTGGTTTCTATCCAAACTAGTGTTATAGTACTCATACATTCTTTCCCTATAATAAAAAATAGAGGTCAATTTCCCTTGGGCAATTTTAATGGACTTCACAATGACGTCCAAAGAAGTGGCCAAGGAAACTATGTTAGGCTCTCTAGTGCCCCTTAATTGTTCCTCAAGGGTTCTTAATATAACCGACCCCTCATCAGTTTGAGTGTTTACATTGGGTGGTTGTGGTGAGTTGGGGTTTTTCTCTCCTTGGTTTTCTTCTGAGCGTTTTACATTGTCTTTAGGTTCCATTTTATTATATAGGTTGCAATTTAATAAGCCATGACATGTAAATTAGGTTGGTTTTTTAATTAAAATAGAAAATTACAAATTTCGTTAATTTAGATTCTTGGGAGCAAAAGTCTAAATTGGAAATGAATAAATTGGGAGAAAAATAAGAGAAATCAAACATACCTGGCTTGATTGGGACACAGTGGCAATATCCTCACCTTGTTTCTCCTCTTTAGCTCCTCCGTATTTTCTCAATGAGGGTAAAAATATGAGTGTGATTTGTGCAAATGAGGACAAATCATGCTTGCGACCCTTTAAAAAATGTTTAGCAGAGGAACATGCACACACTCCTGGCAACGTGCACGCGCTATTAGGAACATGCTCGTATTCCTACCACTAAACCTACGTGGCAAGTTGAGTGGAGGTTTGGGCACTCCCAAACCTATAGGGTTAGGAACATGTGCACGTTTCTGAGAACATGCACACGTTCCTGCCAATACTAATTTCTGCTGACCCCCTTACACTTTTTCAGCCCCCAACTTCATGCACACACCCTTATAGACACAATTACTATTTTCTATAATTTGTTTTATGAAACTTAAAAAATTATGTATTTAAAATATATTTTTAAATATCTCTTTTAAGATATATTCTTAAATCTCTCTTTTAATGTAAATATTTAATTTTAAAATATTATTTTTAAATTTTGAAGAAATTTATAGCATATCACCTAATTTATGTTAAAAGCACATGAAACCTATAATTTTGTAAATTCTTTCTTTCCAAATTAAAAAAGTTATTAGTTATTTATTAATTTGTAAATATTTATAAAAACACTTTAAACATAAAATTATTACATTATTATATACAATGTGAAAAGTATAACTATCAATTATTATATATATCAAAATTAGAAATAAAAACACTTTAAACATAAAATTACATTATTATATAGTTATTTATTAATTTGTAAATATTTATAAAAACACTTTAAACATAAAATTATTACATTATTATATACAATGTGAAAAGTATAACTATCAATTATTATATATATATATATCAAAATTAGAAATAAAAACACTTTAAACATAAAATTACATTATTATATACAATGTGAAAAGTATAACTATCAATTATTATATATATCAGTGAATGTGAAATGGAATAATAAAATTATATTAACTTCAATTTTTAAATTACCTAACACAATGACAAATTAATATTGTATAACTTTATCTCTTAACTTATATTTTTGCAATCTCATTGCAATTCATTTCTATCACTCTTTCATGTAAGAAAACACAAAACTATATTGTATAACTTCATCTCTTAACTTATATTTTTGCAATCTCATTGCAGTTCATTTCTATCACTCTTTCATGTAAGAAAACACAAAACTATTGTTCTTATTGTGCTAGAGTAATGGGTTGGGGGTGGGCTTCTTGTTAGAGAGCATAATGGGTTGGGGATGGGCTTCTTATTAGAGAGGTGAAGATGATACTTAATTTAATTAAGGATAATAATTAAATATTACATGGAGGTGTGTTTAGATAAAGAAGTTTAGCTATATTCATGATTACTTATTTAGGTTTTGTCATAATGCTAATAAAATGATGCTAAAGGTGAAAATGATACATAATTAAGGATACTAATTAGATATTACATAAAAATGTGTTTAGATAATTTTTTTAGCTATGTTCATGATTACTTACGTAGGTTTTTGTTATAATTCTAATAAAATAACAAAGGGTTATTAAAAGAAACCCTTTCTTGATTAAAAGAAACAAAATGGGTTATGTTCCATAACTATATATTATATATGGAAAAGTTGAGTTAGTTAGTTATCTCTCTCTCTCTCTCTCTCTATTAAAAGAAACAAAATGGGTTATGTTCCATAACTATATATTATATATGGAAAAGTTGAGCTAGCTAGCTAGCTAGCTATCTATCTATCTATCTATCTATCTATCTATCTATCTATCTCAACTTTTCCATATATATATATATATATATATATATATATATATATATAT
>JZKD02S2376794.1:350787-361374 GCA_000966675.3 Picea glauca
AAAGATCCTCCTATGCCTTGAAAATATTTTGAAAATAACCTACAGCTTCCTCTTCAAGTTCATGACTGAAAGTGATCACAGTACCATCCTCTTTGGTAATGTCCCAAATGGTATTGTTCATCTTTCTAGAGCTTGCAAAATCATAGAAAAACTTTGTATTTTTATCTCCTAAAGCCAACCAGTTTAATCTACTTTTTTGTCTCCATGTCTCTTCCCCCTATTTCAGAATGTCCAATTTTCTACTCTCCTTCTCCAAAACCAACAATTTATCAACCTCCTTCTCAAAAACCCCCAGGATGATTAGAGTACAGGGTATCCAAATCCCTCTCTAACTTTACCAACTCTTCCTTAGTTCCTCGTTTCTTATTTCTTTCCCAATTTGCCGCTAAAAACTTAAGTTTCTTTAGCTTTTTTGCTAGAGCATCCATTGGACTTAAGATCTCATTTCGCAGTAACCCATTCCAATTTGTTCTAACAAGATCTACAAAATATCGATCCTTAAGCCACACCGAGTTGAATTTAAAAGGATAGCTTACCTTTTTTATATCATTTTCCACATGTAAGACACAAGCATGTGATCCAAGATCTTTGAGTTACAGACCCAAGATCTGTATCTGATCCATGACATCAATAATTCCTCGGATAGAAAAAACCTATCTAATATTTTTGCAATGTAGTCCAAACCTCCTCTGCCATTCCTCTAGGTTGGGATTAACTTTAGCGGTTCAACATCCACCAACCCCTCACCCTATAACAATTGTCTAAAAAATGGATGTAGCGGATCAGCTCTAGAATATGCTCCCCACATTTCTTTGCTTGAGATGGTAAAGTTTAGATCGCCCCCCAATATCACATTTTGTTCTTTGAGAAGTCCATCTCTTTTAGTTGACTCCCAAAAAACTTCTCTATCAACGTAAGGACCGTAGACGTTTATCAGTTTCAACCTTTGGTTTAAATCTTTTACAAAACCTTCTAGTACAAATAGACAAAAAAATCAATTTTTTTTTGGTCCTAAGCCCACAAGAGCCCCCCCTAGACCCGTAGAGTCCACTCCACTAAAATACCAGTTTGGTAAAAGCTTCACTAAAAAATCTCTATCTTTTGTAGTACAAACCATAGTTTCTTGGATTAATAGCACATTTGGTTTAGTGACCTCAAGGAAAACCCCTTTTCTTTCTTTTCTGTAACAGGGTTGAAAGGGTCTCTCCCATAAAAAAAAATCAGCAATAGGGTGCGGGAAAGTATGTCTCGGTAAGAAGGAATGTAATCAGTTATAGACTCTTCTATCACCGATTGAAAGGTCCTCTCCTCCTGTGCGTATATTCTCTCTACAAAAGTAGTAACTCCCTCAGTATCCCGTGACTCGGATACCATAGTAGTGTCACTAGGAGTTCAATCTCGTCCCTCACCTCCCGCACAAAGAGACAGAGTCAAGTTTTCCTCCTGCTAGGATGAGACTGTACTCCTTACTGTCCCATGGGAAAGGTTGGTAGAGGATACCATTTCCTCGTAGAAAACAACATTTATGCCCTTCCCAGGGGATGGCCTATCTTCCACTAAAACAACATCCGACACAGACTTCTCCAACGGCTCTACCCTATGAACAGTCTCACAGGCTTTAAAAATCCACTCCCCTCCCCTCCAGTAACCCCCCTTCAAAGCTAACCGACTGTGCAAAGGAGGCTTTTGGCTTCGAGGTAACCCACCTCCCCCGAGGAGCACCCTGCTCCATCCACCACCCCCTTCTTCCCGCAACCAAAAAGTCACTCTAAGGGCTCAAAAACCACAGCCTCCCCGCTCAGGAAATTTGTCAAGGTCTCGCAAACCGGAATATCCCCTACCCCCAACATCCCCTTCACAGGAGGTTCCCTTGGAGCTTTCCCTTTTACCACATATTTTTTCCAACAATCATTAATAACAGGAACCTTAGAAAATATTTATGAACTGGGCAGTTTTAACTTACCGATCCCGGAATCGCTATTACTATTACTCGCATTTGTTTAAAGAAAAGGAGAATCGTCATAATAACATGTTTAGGAAAACAATTCTATTTATCTCCAATCCAACGGGATCTGATCTCAATAGATGTTACAACATATTTCTAAAAATAATTGGTAATGTTTTTTAATAATGTCAAGAAAAAAATATATTTACATTAACCTTACATAAAAGGTATAAAATTATGTATCCATATGGAAAAGTTTAAATTCACCTATGAAAGCATCCCTTGGTGTATTAAAAAATACATAACATTTGAATATGATATCTCTATAATGACATTTAGTTGTAATCCCAATTGTGTGCCTTTATAATTGGCGTCGTTCTACCTTTATACGTTTCCCAAGTTGTAATTTGGAAGAAAAACAAATCAAATGGACGGTATGCTAATTGGTGCTCATGGCAACAAAGGTTACCAATAGTTGAGGGCTGGTCACTTCATGCTTTGCCTATAACTGCATTTTCGACCACTTACACTTTTTTCTCTAATGTGAGCTTTAATTGTAACAACATTCTCCTTCAAGGGCTGGTCACTTCATGCTTTGCCTTCATTTTCCACAAATGCTTTTAGTTGTAACAGCATTGTCACAATTTCCATTGGTTAGAGGGTTGGGCTGGGTTGGCCACTTCATTGTCTTTATTTTCCAAAGAACTTTTAGTTGCAGATCTGAAGTTAAATCGATTGCATATTTCCCTCATCCAACGGTTATGGAGCATAGTAAACTGTTGACCACAGTTGACTTTGCTCCATTCCCGAATCTGCAATTGAGATAATTGAGATAAGGATTGCACTGCATGTCAACTTTGATGATGGCTTACCAGTCAATGATTTTCTTTACGCACTAATGAAGGGCTCTCATTGTCGCAACATCGTTTCAATATCCGTTGTCACGTTGAGGCTGGTGAAGAATAATAATATCCAAGAACGTAAATAAATGGTGCGCAAGCCAATAGAAAGTCCCAGAACATAAAGGCTTATGAAAACCCCAAAATTTTCATTCTTTCCAATTCTACCCATTCCAAATATTGATACCTCATCACAAATTCTGCTTCTTCCCAGATAAAAGTGATGAGAGATATTTCTCACACAAGTCGAGCAATAACAGAAATAAAAGCTCTGCAAACTCACCATTTTAGACATTAGAACTTAGAATTAAGACTATTCAAACTCGTTACAGAGAATGATCGACCACGAATGAAAACTTGAGTCTGGGCAGCAACTTTCTGGCTTGATATAAATAAGTTTGAAGCTCTTTTGTGGTCATGAAAATAGTGTGCTCTGCCTCATAGTTGTTTAGAACAAGAACAATATCCCTTGTGACTCCCCTAGTACAGAAGCATCCTACGCTTCACACGTTTAGTGCCTCTTCCACCTTTCATGTGTCCAACTTCATCACGCAAAGTGCGTTTGTAAACTTGTGTTAGTTACAAACATTCTATTTGCGTTGAGTGTAAACTTGTGTTAGTTACCAACATTGTATGTCGACATGGCATTGGAATAAAATGTCAACACAATGGAGTACTGGTGGCTAATGATTAAGTAACTTCAACTTCAAAATTAGTTGTTAAAATTAAATTTTGAGAATTAAATATTTATTTTATTTATATTTTAAAATAGCTTTTTCAAAATTTTATTATTGAACAATTAAAAATAAAAATAAATAATGCGTAATATTTTATTTTTATTATTGAAACAATTAAAAATAAAAACAAATACTGCATAAGATATTCATTAAGAAAGGATTTAGTAAGACTTTAATAAGAATTTAAGTATGTTATTTAAATTGTTTTCATTATCGTTCATTTGTCACAACAAATTAATGAAAATCTATCAAACTTGGTCTTGATGTGATATTCTTAAAACCTTGATGCATTAAAAAGGCCAATAGTATTGACAATGTGAGTGTAGAGGTCATGCTCTTACTCCCTTGATATGGCTAGATTTGTGTTGTATAGGGTTTTAAGAGTTGGATACGAACGCTTGATCTCATGGATTTAATTGAAATCTCCATTTCCCTATTTTGAAGTTGGTTGCAACTAGAATACCTAAAGACAAAGTTGATTTAATGGTCGAGACACCTCTAGGTCATGGTTTCTTGAGATTTTCTCAAGAAATTAAGAGTAACCTTTTAGTAGTGATTTATTGAGATTGGATTTTAAATAATAGATCCTGTAGAATTAACCTTAACCTTAAATTTGAATTTGAGCCTTAGGATATATTCAGTGACTCACAAGAGTATGTACAGTGGGGTAGAGGCCATGGAAACGTAGTTAAAGGGTGGAAACGTTAATTTTATTGCTAGCTACAATGCCTCTCAGTTCTCTAGGAATAATATGTGTAACTATGTCTGTAAATAAGTTACCTTTGGGTTGGTTAGAGGTAGTGTTGGCCCTTGGTTATGGATTAAGGAAGAAAGTGAAGAAAAAGGAAGAGAAAAGACGAAGTNGGAAATTTGTCAAGGTCTCGCGAACCGGAATATCCCCGACCCCCAACATCCCCTTCACAGGAGGTTCCCTTGGAGCTTTCCCTTTTACCACATCTTTTTTCCAACAATCATTAATAACAGGAACCTTAGAAAAGATTTATGAACTGGGCAGTTTTAACTTATCGATCCCGGAATCGCTATTACTATTTCTCGCATTTGTTTAAAGAAAAGGAGAATCGTCATAATAACATGTTTAGGAAAACAATTCTATTTATCTCCAATCCAACGGGATCTGATCTCAATAGATGTTACAACATATTTCTAAAAACAATTGGTAATGTTTTTTAATAATGTCAATCCAACGGGATCTAATCTCAATAGATGTTACAACATATTTCTAAAAACAATTGGTAATGTTTTTTAATAATGTCAAGAAAAAATATATTTACATTAACCTTACATAAGGTATAAAATTATGTATCCATATGGAAAAGTTTAAATTCACCTATGAAAGCATCCCTTGGTGTATTAAAAAATACATAACATTTGAATATGATATCTCTATAATGACATTTAGTTGTAATCCCAATTGCGTGCCTTTATAAGTGGCGTCGTTCTACCTTTATACGTTTCCCAAGCTGTAATTTGGAAGAAAAACAAATCAAATGGTCGGTATGTTAATTGGTGCTCATGGCAACAACGGTTACCAATAGCTGAGGGCTGGTCACTTCATGCTTTGCCTAATTTTCGTCCACTTACTTTTTTCTCTAATGTGAGCTTTAATTGTAACAACATTCTCCTTCAAGGGCTGGTCACTTCATGCTTTGCCTTCATTTTCCACAAATGATTTTAGTTGTAGCAGCATTGTCACAATCTCCATTGGTTAGAGGGTTGGGCTGGGCTGGCCACTTCATTGTCTTTATTTTCCAAAGAACTTTTAGTTGCAGATCTGAAGTTAAATAGATTGCAGATTTCCCTCATCCAACGGTTATGGAGCATAGTAAACTCTTGACCACAGTTGACTTTGCTCAATTCCCGAATCTGCAATTGAGATAATTGAGATAAGGATTGCACTGCATGTCAACTTTGATGATGGCTTACCAGGCAATGATTTTCTTTACGCACTAATGAAGGGCTCTCATTGTCGCAACATCGTTTCAATATCCGCTGTCACGTTGAGGCTGGTGAAGAATAATAATAACAAAGAACGTAAATAAATGGTGCGCAAGCCAATAGAAATTCCAAGAACATAAAGGCTCATGAAAACCCCAAATTTTTCACTCTTTCCAATTCTACCCATTCCAAATACTGATACCTCATCACAAATTCTACTTCTTCCCAGATAAAAGTGATGAGAGATATTTCTCACACAAGTCAAGCAATAACAGAAATAAAAGCTATGCAAACTCACCATTTTAGACATTAGAACTTAGAATTAAGACTATTCAAACTCGTTACAGAGAATGATCGACCACGAATGAAAACTTCAGTCTCGGCAGCAACTTTCTGGCTTGATATAAATAAGTTTGAAGCTCTTTGGTGGTCATGAAAATAGTGTGCTCTGCCTCATAGTCGTTTAGAACAAGAACACTATCCCTTGTGACTCCCCTAGTACAAAAGCATCCTACGCTTCACACGTTTAGTGCCTCTGCCACCTTTCATGTGTCCAACTTCATCACGCAAAGTGCGTTGAGTGTAAACTTGTGTTAGTTACAAACATTCTATGTGCGTTGAGCGTAAACTTGTGTTAGTTACCAACATTGTATGTCGACATGGCATTGGAATAAGATGTGAACACAATGGAGTACTGGTGGCTAATGATTAAGTAACTTCAACTTCAAAATTAGTTGTTAAAATTAAATTTTGAGAATTAAATATTTATTTTATTGATATTTTAAAATAGCTTTTTCAAAATTTTATTATTGAACAATTAAAAATAAAAATAAATAATGCGTAATATTTTATTTTTATTATTGAAACAATTAAAAATAAAAACAAATACTGCATAAGATATTCATTAAGAAAGGATTTAGTAAGACTTTAATAAGAATTTAAGTATGTTATTTAAATTGTTTTCATTATCGTTCATTTGTCACAACAAATTAATGAAAATCTATCAAACTTGGTCTTGATGTGATATTCTTAAAACCTTGATGCATTAAAAAGGCCAATAGTATTGACAATGTGAGTGTAGAGGTCATGCTCTTACTCCCTTGATATGGCTAGATTTGTGTTGTATAGGGTTTTAAGAGTTGGATACGAACGCTTGATCTCATGGATTTAATTGAAATCTCCATTTCCCTATTTTGAAGTTGGTTGCAACTAGAATACCTAAAGACAAAGTTGATTTAATGGTCGAGACACCTCTAGGTCATGGTTTCTTGAGATTTTCTCAAGAAATTAAGAGTAACCTTTTAGTAGTGATTTATTGAGATTGGATTTTAAATAATAGATCCTGTAGAATTAACCTTAACCTTAAATTTGAATTTGAGCCTTAGGATATATTCAGTGACTCACAAGAGTATGTACAGTGGGGTAGAGGCCATGGAAACGTAGTTAAAGGGTGGAAACGTTAATTTTATTGCTAGCTACAATGCCTCTCAGTTCTCTAGGAATAATATGTGTAACTATGTCTGTAAATAAGTTACCTTTGGGTTGGTTAGAGGTAGTGTTGGCCCTTGGTTATGGATTAAGGAAGAAAGTGAAGAAAAAGGAAGAGAAAAGACGAAGTNCATTTAGGGTTTTGACACCTAGGTATCGGCCCAAGGTTGTCTGAGAGTCATTGTAATGTATAAATAAAGGTCTAGAGGACCTGGATGGGTTCATTCTAATTTCATTATTGGTGAGAGTTGTGTTGTGATATCGAGTGGTTTTTGTTGCGAGTGAGAGAAGTGTTGTGTGACAGCACTCTGGTATTGTAAGATATTTAGCTAGGTGCAAAGATCAACCCTACAGCTGGGTGCACAGGGAGGGGAGAGAAGAGGAGAAAGAGAGAGATATCTGCAAGCTAAGAGCACAGATAGAACTATATGTTTTCACATAATATCAAGAAATGTAGTTTTGTGGATGTAGCCCTAGGGAGAGGGTGAACCACGTATATTTTTTGTCTCAGTGGTTGATGTTGTATTCTTTGCTTATGTTATTCTGTTGTTGTGTTATTATGTTAGATCTGGAATAAAAACTGTGTGAAGTAGGCTAGAGTTTGATAAAGCATAACTAGATCTATGTGTGTGATCCTTTTGGATCCACTTGCATTTCCTCTGGTTGTAGACACCTGTGTCCTGCAACCCCCTATTGCTAATTTGGGTGAGACTGCATCTGCTCCACAGGTGTGTTGGCAGTGAGTATATAATTATCATTTTTATAAAGCTACCTACATAGGGTCTATGCAATTTTACTACTCTTCATAAGCATTTCTCTAAACGACAGTTGTAAATTGTCGCATTTTACCTATCATCTATTCATGCATTCATTTTCATGACTGAAAGCATGAAAACTCACAACTATTGTTATCATTCTGTTTTAAAAATTTCATTGAAAGCATATCGTTTATTACAGAATTACGATTTCTTGCTATGAACATGTTGCTCTAATTATTTATGATCTTTTCAATTCTGAGAGTGCCTAAGAGATTAGTGGTTGCATGAATGAAAGACCTCCACCATTTGATATTCTATTTTTTATATTGATTTTGGTTTGATTTTTGACCATATTTCTTTCATGAAACCTTTGGCTATTCAATTTTTGTAAATCACCTATCTTTGCAATCAGACTTTGATGCACGCACTATGTTTTCAAGTACTCTATGTACCCAATGNTTATCTTTTACAAGTGGAAAGGATCTAGAATCCTTATCCATTTTTCAACTCTTTAATGAAAATAAAGAAATTACATTTCAACTCTAGGTCTTCTCTGATTTTCTTGACCTTGATCAAGTCATGAATGAACTCATCTTCCCTGAGCCTATGCTCCTGCATCAGTAATGTTTGATTTTGTTTCCATTGCAGGATTGGAGTTACTCCGATGGCTACATTGGAAACATGACTTCACGTAGTATTTTGATTTGTTTAGTAGTTAGGGTAGGTTTAGGAATAAGTTTCTTTTAGTTTTATTCCTCATTATTTCTCTTTGTAATAATGTAGTCATGAACGCAAGTGGGCACACCACGAGAACCATAACATGTTTATTGTCAGGGAAGTCCGAGTAATCCTTTTCTTCCTGCTTTTCGTTGAATATTTCTTTTCAAAGCTAGAGTATTATTATGAAAATTTTAAATGGAAAGTAAAAAGATAAATAAATCTGAATCGTAAATTCAACCCTGACCCAAGGTACCATGAGTAGGACTTCTTTCACATCAAACATGAATTTTCTATTTTCTTTCAGTCTCCCAAGGGATTTTTTGCATGTTGTTTTTAGATACACCCTTTGTAAATATTTTCTGTTTTGTTTTATTTACTGTGTGTTTTTCCTTTTCTGGTTTGTTTTAATTTCTGCTTTTCGGTCTTTCTTTTGAAACACATATGCCTGCACCACAGGCTAGCTCAGACAAAAATAACAGAAAAATTTCCCCTCGAAAATGACTGCTGAAAGTTGTTAAAACATCAATTGTTGTATTTCTCTGAATTTGCAGCCATGTTGAAGATGACTTATTGTTTGAAAAGCGTTTCTTGATTTCAATCTGCAATTGAAGGTATTCACGACCATCTATAAAAATCCTTTTTAGGTTGTCCCTGTTCTTTAAGATAACAACTCAATGATGTCTCCCTACTCTTGAAAGTCGGTTTTATTCATAAACTATTTCGAGATCTTGATGAAGGACAGCTGAATTTTTTTTCAAGATCTGTGACATACTAAGATGTGTTAAAAAACAAGAATTTTCAGCATCACCCCTCTCTATTGAATATCTTTAAAAACCAATATAAATTTTCAGAGAGCTATGGGAAGTGCTTGTAAACCCATCGGGACACTGAACAGGTCTGCTAGCAGCGGGTAAATACATGCATGACACCAAGGTAATTTCGTCGGTGTATTGAACAGGCCTGCTGGCAGCGAAGCAATGTTAGGTAAAAGAAAATTCTTAGATGTCGATTCTGTTTTGACCTTAAACGTCCTTCGTTCTGATCTTGAATTTCTTGACAGGATATGGATATTAGAGTGGGTTAATTGACATCCCTATCGAGGCTATGGACGCATGCTGGAAGTAGCAGCCCTGTCAACAGTATTGAAGATTTTAACTTTAATATCGTGGCTCTCTTTTGTTAAGATTGTCATCATTTTTCGTCTCTTTAAAAATAACAGTTGTTTGAAACTTGAATGCATTATAATTATTTGCGATGCTCAGATAGCTTTTTGGTTGTTTTCGATTCGAAGTTTTTTCTGATCATTCTAATCTGAACTCGTTCATTTGGTAGAGATAACTGCTTCTCCCAGCATGTCGCCATTGTTGGCAGCGAGTATATAATTATCATTTTTATAAAGCTTCCTACACAGGGTCTATGAAATTTTACTACTCTTCATAAGCTTTTCTCTAAACGATAGTTGTAAATCGTTGCATTTTACCTATCATCTTTTCATGCATTCCTTTTCATGACTGAAAGCATGAAAACTCGCAACTATCGTTATCATTATGTTTTAAAAATTTCATTGAAAGCATATTGTTTATTACAAAATTACGATTTCTTGCTATGAACATGTTGCTCTCATTGTTTATGATCTTTTCGATTCTAAGAGTGCCTAAGAGATTAGTGGTTGCATGAACGAAAGACCTCCACCATTTGATATTCGATTTTTTATATTGATTTTGGTTTGATTTTCGACCATATTTCTTTCATGAAACCTTTGGCTATTCAATTTTTGTAAATCACCTATCTTTGCAATCAGACTTTGATGCACGCACTATGTTTTCAATTACTCTACGTACCCAATGCCAAGGTGGCATATGACGTACAACATGCCATCACTCCTTAGCATGGTCTCGGGCTTCATGAATTTTCTCACACACATTGTGATTAACACCTCTGCCCACCATTTGAATCATCACAACTTGCATTGATAAGGCTTGGGGTTATGGCTCTGTGGCCTCTTTCCAAACCCTACCTGTGTATCATGTGTTAATAACCCATCCATTCAGCATGGCTCCAGTAGTAAGGGTCGAACTGAACAT
>JZKD02S2376794.1:382160-395941 GCA_000966675.3 Picea glauca
TGCAATGCCCACCAAACTACCTTCTGACATACCCAAGTTTGAAGGAAAGGCAGGAGATGACCCTACCAACCATGTCATGACTTTTCACCTATGGTGCTCTTCCAACAACATTATGGATGATTCTACCAGACTGCGATTATTTCAACGCACACTCACTGGCCCATCGACCAAATGGTATGTAGATGAAATATCAGGGTCCCATGCGACTTTTGAATCCTTGGCCAAAGCATTTTTGACCTTCTTCCAATTACCAATCCTCCATGACAATGGTATGGAACTACTCTCTAATTTCACACAAACCTCAACCACACATATCAATGATCACATTCACGAGTGGTGTAGGTGACGTAGTTTTTGCAAAGCAGAAACCACCAAACAACAGTGTCTTGACTGGTTCCTTAGATCACTTGTCTCTCTCCTCAGTAAGGATGTTGCTTCCACCTTCCCTCAATCAGAAGAAGAAGCCATCAATAAGGCTCAACAATACGACCTCATCTATTCACAGTCATGGTACTTATACATTGTACTTCCTGATCTCCCAAAACTTGTGTCGTTTGGCCAAGACAAACCTGGGATGTCTCACTCAGTAGACAGATTGATTGGTAATACCACTCACCATGGTCCACAACCCCAATTACCACCCATGTATGGAACACCTCAATATCTTCTAGCATATGGGGGCACCTCTTATTACCCCCCACCTCCTTATCAACAACCATACCCTATTGCTATGCCTCCACCCATCAGTGGGCCACCGCCGACAGCCCCCATACACCCACCTATTCAAACGAGTTCTGGTACCCTCTTTACCTCAGCTTATAGTACTAGTGAAAGCACCACACCTTCCTATGTACCTTACAGATTGTTACCCCCACAGAATATGTACTTTCCATTTTCTAGTCCCCTATAACCCATGGCTCCCCCACATCCTCATGCCAGGGTGAATTTTGTTCAACCCTCTCCCGTTCAGCAATATCAAAATTTCGAATAGTTGAATATGGAAAATCCAACCCATCCGTCGAACAATGCCAAAAAGAAAGGGCGAAATAGGAACAACAACAACCCAGGTCACGATGGGAATCAACCCCAACAGAACGAACCTACTAGGGGCAACCAGAACCAAGGCAATCAGAACCCCTAGGGGGGCAATAATAATAGGTGTCAAGGGAGAAATAACAATACTGTTAAAACCAACTTCCCTTGTTCCCTTTGTGGTGAGTTCAGTCATTATACTCATCATTTCCCCCAAATCATTGATTTCAAATGACTGAAAGACTCAGGCAGTCTACCTCATCCTCCAACCCCACCTACCCCTAAACAAGCTCCACAACAATACATGCAACAACCCCCCCCTGTCGTGCTGCAAAATCCTATTCCACACCAAGGTGTGATAAAAACCCAATAGGACACACAGCCTCCCCCACCTCAGGTGGGATAGTACCTCAACCCAAACAATCTAGCAGATTGCATGATCCTCCTCACAAGTGAGGAAGAAATCCTTCTGCAAACACGTAATCGTCAGTATCATGCACCCATTGAGTCTCCTCCCATCCCTCCAGAGACAATCCGTGCACTGACGGTACCCCTGTTGGTAATCCCTTGCCCTAACACAGAGCCACCTCTTCGCATCCCTCACATCCCATTACACAAGAATGTCCACAACCCACAGGCCAGGGCTACTCATAATTACAGTTTGGTTGATGACTTAGCATAATCCCTTGCTTCCATGTCAGTCTTAGAAGTCCTCCAGACTTTTCCCACTCAGCAGAAATCATTACTTTCCACCTTGGGGGAAGTCAACCCCGCAGATACTTGCCTCATTACATTTGATCTCGACAGCAAAGAACCTCGCCTTCCCGCCTTGATTTCTTTCCAAATCCCAGTAAAAATATAGAACATCATAGTTCATCGGTGTATCATCGATGAAGGTGCATCTACATGCATTATGTCCAAATCTGTATGGAAAAAACTTGGTTCCCCCGAACTCATACCCTCTGCCATTGCCTTACGAGCTTATGATGGATGACCATCATCTCCTGAAGGTATCTTCCAAAATGTCCCCGTAGAACTCGGGGGCAAGACTATTCTCATCAACATTGAAGTTATCGATGCCCCACTCGATTATAATATCCTGTTCAGTCTTAGCTACATGTATGCTATGAAGGCACTTGCCTCTTCCGTATTTAGAACAATGATGTTCCCCCACAATGGGAAGATCGTTACCATTGACCAAGTCTCACATTATGAGCCTAACTCATCTGCCAACATCAATAACATTCTTCCTCTCATCCACACGAGTCATGACGCATACCCACTCGTCAAAATGGGTCCTGGAATTTTCAAAGATCCATCATTGTTAGGAACTTACCATGGAGCACCATTTCTCCTTCGTCCTTCCAATCAAGTATGCATTTTATCATCTAATGAAACTAACATAGAAGATACCCTTCCTCCTAGGGAGGCTTCTATGATATCTGACGTCCCACTAGTCACAGAACTTCCTCCTCATGAGCCTCCTGCGAACTCGTTGACCCTGCCAGTCCACGATTTCACCCCTCCCCAAAGTCATATCCTAGTTTGGGAGACAGTTCCCCAAGACATCACTCAAATCTCTTTCTTTTACCCTCCACCTGGCGTCGAAGCTTTCCAAGTAGCCGAAACACTTACCCTTCCTAATATGGTGTTAGAAATTCCAGTTTGGTATTTACATCCACTAGAGATGGTCCCTCGACCATCCCTTCCCCCCCAAACGGAAGGAATCCCAATGATGATTCCCATACTTAATCCCACCATACCCTCTACACCCCCTCTCACTACCCCCCCTACCATAGTTGGGGGCAAGAGAAAGAAGAAGGATCCCACAACTCTACTTCCACCATGTGTCCAACCCCCTTGCGCTCTATGTGAGAAATATGGACACCAAACCAACAATTGCCCATCTCTACGAGAGTTACGGAATTTGATTCCACTCAATCAAACTCCCTCAACACTCGCCACTATAGCTAGTACTGTCGCTACCACCCCCCATTCAAGTAGTAAAGGGTTGCAAACCAAATTTTCTTGCGCTATATGTTTAGAATATGGCCATTATACCCACCATTGCCCAGCATTTCCACACTTCCAGTAGACATTAGCCACAGTACGCCAAAGATTCCAGAGTGAACCCAATTCAGCCATGTCATCCTTACCAACAATCACCGACATCCATTATGTCACAACTTCAGTCAATGAACGCATGAGATGCCCTTGCTCTCTATGTGGATCCTTAGATCATTTTACATACCAGTGTCCTATGATCATTGAATATAGGCAATGCCAATTGACCTTGCTTCAAAGACCCACATAATCGATAGTTGGCCTTACCTCGTCACTAGAGGTTCTTCATTTCATTTCTCCCGAATCCGAGTCCCTTCCAATGCCTCCATGGTTCTTGGATGAATTATTTGAGGATTCACCCCCCAATCCCCCCAACTCTCCTACTCATTTCCCTACGAAAATTTTACATCCAACTACCATAGGTACTCCTCAGTACTTCGATATTTGGTTTATGTTGAGCGAACCATCGCAATTTTCTCACGTCGTTCCCCCTGCTTCTTCGTCACCAAGGGTCAGCCACATGACAACAATCACCGATATAACTCTTCACGACCCCTTGTATTCCCACCAATTCCACTGTGATGAGGAAATACTAGAAGAGTTAAGAAACCCTGACTACCCATGGGATGTGTTACACCACCGCGCACTCTTCTTTCCATAAGAAGCCTCCATGCCTCCTAACCAACACCCCTTATATGTGGTCAAAACCAAGGATTTTATCCCATCAGGGCCTATCGATTGGTTCAATAACCCCATTCATGCCCTTGACTCTTTTGAAGAAGGCAACATGGCCAACATTTCCTCGACCATTAAAATCGACATTTCCATAAAAAATGGCGTCATCGAGGAAATCACCATTGGAGCCACTTGCACTCCTCAAGAAATCACCACCTATAAAGCCCTCTTCCAGGAATATCAGGATATTTTTGCCTATTCATACACAGAAATGCCTGGCCTCGATCCCTCTATAATTGAACATTGCATCGACAACTAGCCTGACATTACACCAGTTCATCAAAAACAAATACTGCTACACCCATCCAAGCAGCGACCATCAAAGCCGAAATTGACAAATTACATGCTGCTGGGTTCATCTACCCCATCGCCTATACCTCCTGGGTTTCCAACCCTGTACCTATTAACAAAAAATAGGGCACTATCCATGTCTACACGGACTTTTGTGATCTCAATCACGCATGTCCCAAAGACAACTTTCCAATGCCTTTCATCGATCAAATTATCGACGAATACGCAGGGCACAAGGCTCTATCCTTCATGGAGGGTTTCTCAGGTTATAATCAAATACAAATGCACCTAGTCGATCAGTACAAAACCACATTCACTACCCCTTGGGGTACTTTTTCATACCGTGTCATGCCTTTTGGCTTAAAAAATGCTAGCGCAACTTTCCAATGGGCTATGACATACATTTTTCATGATCTGGCTCATATCATCCTCGCATACTTGGACGACCTCACAGCTCGATCCAAGAAACATGCCCAATATCTTGATGATTTACGAATCATCTTCCAACGGTGTCGTCAATACAACATCCGCTTGAATCTCGTCAAGTGCATATTCTGTGTCACTGCGGGGCGCCTCCTCGTCTTCATCATTTCCCAAAGAGGTATTACCGTGGACCCCCTCAAAGTCCAAGCTATCACTGAAATTCCACCTCCCCGAAATTTACGTCAACTTCAAAGCCTACAAGGCAAGGCTAACTTCCTACGATGATTTGTCCCTGACTACGCCATTCGCGCAAATGGTTTCCTTCGCTTACTATATCATGACATCCCATTTCTTTGGGATGAACATGCCCAATAGTCATTTGACGATCTTAAAATTGCGGTCTCCAATGCCCCTTTAATTAGTGCACCTCACTACAATCACGACTATATCCTCTACATATCATCATCAACTATTTCAGTAGCAGGAGTTCTCGTTCAGCTAGGTGATGAAAATCATGAGCATGTCATTTATTATGTTAGTAAAAACCTCTCAGGGCCATCTTTGAAGTATAAACACGAAGAGAAACTAGCTCTTGCAGTCATACTTGCTGTCCAGAAATTGTGTCACTACATTCTGCTTCACACAACTAAGGTTGTAGCAGATTCCAACCCTATGCAATACTTTCTCAGTCGTCAGCAAATTAACGACAAATTTTCTTGATGGATCGTTATCCTTCAGTAGTATGATCTTGAATTCTCAACACCCAAGAGAAAGAAATCCCTCATTCTCATCGAACTTGTCACATCCCTCCCCTCTGACACAACCAGTGCCCCCGTCAATACCAACTTTCCCAACGAACACCTCTTTTACATCACTTCGGATGATCCTTAGTACGACGAMCTCCTCATCTACCTCCGAGMTCAAAAGTTCGGTAACCACCTTTCATGAGATGATCATCGTYGTATTCACCACTAGGCCCCCTGCTACCTCCTCATYGGAGACATCTTATACCGGCGAGGGGTCGACACCATTCTTTGTCGATGCCTGACCATTGACRAKGCTGATGGAGTCTTGAATGACTRTCGCAGCGAYGCATGTGGGGGCCATYRTTCRRGACTGTCCACTACTCAGAAKATTATCCGATCAGGTTACTTTTGGCCTACCTTGTTTCACKATTGCATTGATGCCATGAAACGATGCGAGAAGTGTCAGATTTACGCCAACAAAGCMCGAGCACCACCTGCTCTTCTTCATCTAGCCATCACTATTGACCCTTTTTTTAAATGGGGCATCGACTTCATGACTTGTAATCCCCCCTCCAGCAATGGACACAAATACATTKTTGTCGCGGTCGATTACTTCAYCAAATGGGCTGAAGCTATGCCCRCCTTCAAAAATATTGCTGACACCRCAGTGTGTTTTTTCTTTAACCACGTCATATCTCGCTTTGGAGTACCACTCCAACTTGTTTCCAATCATGGGAAACACTTCGAGAATGAKATTTTCATCGAACTCTCATCTCGGTTAGGATTCTCCCACGAGTTTGCCTCACCATATTACCCTCAGTCTAATGGACAGGTCAAAGCAGTTAACAAGGTCCTCAAGACCATGTTACAGTGCACAGTTAATAAACATAATATCAATTGGCATCATATGTTATTTTTCGTGCTATGGGCTTACCGCATGACTGTGAAAATAGCTACTGGTTTCACACCATTTCATCTAGTCCATGGGGTTGAGGCCACTCTTCCCATCGAGTGGGAAATTCCCACCTTACGCTCTGCAATTGAGCTATTACCTGACACTGCTCCAATGGAGTAGTGCTTGCTGAAATTAGAGTCCCTGGATGAAGATCATCGATCGTCATTACAGAATAATGAGACAGCTAAAAAACAATCAAAGGATACCTTTGATCGACATGTAAACCTTCACTCATTTCGTGAAGGAGACCTCATCCTTTCTTATGATATTTCTCATGATACCTTTGGCCATGGTAAATTCGAGTCACTATGGCATGACCCATACATTATCCAACATTGCCTCACCAAAGGTGCATACATCCTGGCCTCTCCCAAAGGCCTCTCTCTTAAAGAACCCGTCAACAGGTTATACTTAAAGAAATTTTATGCTTAAACATAGTCATTCTACTTTATGTTATTTCTTTTATAGTGTTTTTAATCTTTTTTCCATCCCTCACGTCTAAACTATCATTTGTGCTATTGACAGATGCTTTCTCCACTGGACTACCACATCAGTTATGCCAATGGTGCTAGCTGTTGGACACAAAATCTCACTTCAGCTGCTTGGGATCTCTACACCCCCTCACATGAAATGCTCCATTCGAGTGGCATATATTTGGGTTCAACAAACAACAACCAAGCCAAATACACTGCTGTCATTGGCCTCCTGGCCGATGCCCAGCATCATCGTATTCGTCACCTTAGCATATTTCTTGACTCTCAACTAGTCGTTCTCCAGCTCAACAATGTGTACCGCATACACGACCCTTGTCTCTTTCGCAAATACCTGCAGGTTATAATTTTATCTCGACATTTTGATTCCATTACATTTACACATATTCCAAGACAATTGAATCAAGTTATAGATAACCTAGCTAATATTGTGTTAGACTGGCATATATCACATCAAACTACCTTTACACATAAATAAACACATCAACAACATGTCACAACATATATAGATTAGACATCATCCACACATTAACAAAACACATGTAAACACCACATAGATCTCAAAATGTATACTCATGTATATAAAAAATGGTCCACAGTGCCATCCAAATGTTTACATACAAAAATACAAGTATCTGCAGGCTAGTGAAGCACCTCGGTACAAAATGGGCTCACCAGCCTATATACAAAAATACAACAATACATAGACCACCACTCAAGGTGCCTCTAGAGCACCACCTCCTTCCCCTCCCTCAGGCAGTGTTCTCCCACCCACTACTGGTCCCTCCTGCCCTGGAGGTAGTCGTCCGGTCATCGCAGCACCTGCTACTGCTGCCCATCGTACCACGGCCTGCCATGGTGGCAGAATCCCCACACACTTTTCCAGGATTCCCTCATCCTGGATATGAGACCACATGACCTCAGGCACACCTTCTAGCACCACCTCCAGGTGACGGCGTATGTCCTCAAAATCTACTCCGACATCCACCAGAGGAGCATGTGATGGCCCGACACTAGGGTCATCAAACCGACGTCTCCTCACTGCTCTCTCTGGATCAGCTGGTCTTGCCTCGACATTCTCATGCCGACATCTCTCTCCAACCCGTGGTCCTCCTCATGGCAATCTCTCCAGCTCCTGACGAGACGGTGCTCTCCGCAACTCAACCTCGCACCCGCGAGGTGCCACATATGCACATACAAAAAAGCAATAGATAGTATCAACATCTATATCATATACAAATGTCATGCTATCTCAAAAAACATATATATCAAAATCATCAACATACCTCGACGGTCAAACACCTCCCCTGGAGGTAACACCATGTCCAGATCCTCCTGAAAGTCAACCCCAGGATAGGGGAACTAGAATATCACCTGCGACATCTTCTGCCACACCTGTGTCGCCTCAGTGGTAAAGAAGTGGCCGCCCTCGCCACCACCATGGCAAAGAAAAATAGTCGACCATCACTTTAGTTTCATCTCTCACACCCCAGGCACCCCTAATAAAATCCTAGGGTGCAACATAGGCATCCTCTCCATAAACCAGGCCACTAGGATGGACCCGACGAAAAACTCTCCTATATCCATGGACCGATAGTGGTCCAACTTCCCTACCATCCTGGCATGCAGTGTAATCCCCCAGGCGAAGTGCTCACTAGATAACACCCTCTCCATCACACATAACTAACCACCACTGATCCGCTACATCTCAAGAGACCCATAAACTCTCACAATCATCGTTGCTATACATCGATGCACTAGGGCATCCATCTCCCCAATGCTCATGACAATGCTAGACATAAATTTCTCCCCCGAACAGTACCTCCGACCAACTGTCGCTAGCGACACATCCCTCGGTAACACCGACTCCATCGGTAGGGGTGTTCCCCGAAATGGGAGCCCAGTCAAAAAGTATACGTCCTCCACCACAGTGAAGGCAATCTACTCTCCCCACACTATGAAACAATGTAGGTCTAGATTCCACATCCGGATAAGGAACTACAAAAGATACTCCTACGCTCGTATCAATGGGCACTCAAAGAACTTCAACAGCCCACAGGCTGCCAAAGTCGCACGTACCCCTGGCTCCTCAATAGCCACGATGCCTCTTAGCTAGGACCAATCCTGCTCTCACCAACCAATCGGCATCGTACACAATAATCACCTACAACCACATAAAACAATCCTAAGTCATCAAAATGGACCATAAACAATATTAAAAAGATTAGTTTTACACCCGTCAACCTTGCCTCCAAGGTGCGACTGTTTAACCCACAGGCGCACACACGTGCGTGCCTGTTCACTCTAAAGGCATGCACGTATGCGTGCCTATTCACTCCATAGGCGCGCACGTATGCGTGCCTGTCCACTCCATAGGTGCGCACTCAGGTG
The DNA here is from genome assembly GCA_000966675.3 of Picea glauca. Classification (NCBI taxonomy): domain Eukaryota; kingdom Viridiplantae; phylum Streptophyta; class Pinopsida; order Pinales; family Pinaceae; genus Picea; species Picea glauca. Next base: position 391,289 of record JZKD02S2376794.1, read on the forward strand.
TGCCTGTCCATCCTTCAGGCGCACACGGGTACGTGCCTGCTCAACATACAGTCACACACACATGTGCAGCTGTGCATCCAACAAGCGCGCACATAGTGCATGTCGTTGTCCCCCTTACAGGAACCCCCATGAGCACCTATCCGATGGGCAGGCGCACACGTGTGCACGCATACTTCTAGATCTCCTGTGCACGTGGGGGCCCACACCCATAAAACCCCCTGTACGACCCTCTGTACAGCCCCTGCCCAAAAAAGGAAACCCTAATTCTATGTAGGAAGATCAGACTACTAACCTGATGCTTGCGAGTCCTTGATTGGATGCCTTGTCCTCCCCGAATCTCAAAATCTCCTATAAATACTTCTCGTCCAATCACTATTGCAGCAAGTACAAATGAGGTGGCAATGTGGGCCCTACAACTAGATATAGGCCTTTTCGCCAAACTTCCACTCACCATTCCGGGAGCTCCGTGCATGTATTTCTCGTTCCGTCTTCAGCCACGGGATCAACATCCCGTCATCTACATCATGAAAGTCCCCGGGCCTCTTTTCATCTTGAGCCCCTGGGACGCCATTTTTTTTTCATACCCTGACCAGGTACGCATGCGCATATTCAAAATTATCAAATAAATGCTCATATGTTCGATTCTCTTCAGATATTGTTCACATCAGATATTTGGTTTTCATGTGTGTAGGTACTTGGTCATCATACATTAATGCAACCCCTTTAGGTATATACTCACTACCGGCATGTAGTCATTCCCTCTGAATATTACTTGCATCTCTAGTCACACCCTCTAACATTTACCTCTAGGATCCCCATTTCCGTCTCTGTAGTACCAACACCTCCATTTCCATTTTCGGTACTGTCACCCGGTAGCACTCTTACCCACATGAGTTGTCCCATTCATAGCACCCTTTTGTGCCTTTGACACTCATGTTGTTTTTCAAAACCCTTTAGGGATGGGAGTCCCGATAGTCTTACATCATGTCGCGAATCAGCCACATACTCTTCTCCTCATTTTGCTAACTTTCCCAATGGACTCCCATATTATCTCTTCACGGTTCTATTTTTTGCACCTCTGCAGTATCCTGAACCCTCCATTTCATCCACAATTAGCTTGCTCATCTGCAAATTTCCCTTCATTTCACCCACTTCATACAAAAACCCACCCATGGGGCCCCCACCCTCCACTAATTCTCCAAGAAATTTGCACCCTACCTGGGCAAACCATATTACATTGGGGCACCTGTTTCTATATTTGTACACTTATCCCAAATTATTCTTTATTTATTATACAAATGCCTTTGTTTCCAGCAGTTACATTACCTTTTTGTCATCACCTTTGGTGACCTTCTTTCCTTTTTGGCCAATGCAACCCATGTCACCCTTGGTTGGGGCACTACTTATCATCTACCATTGATGACATTGTTCATATCTCCAGAGTAGCCCACAGAACACTTACCTCTACCCTCTGAGTTTATTCACTTTGTCTCGCCTCTGGTACAACTTATCCCCCGTCTTGTTGTCCCCCTGACACTTGAATTAGTTGAATGGTTGCGGCCACTTATACTTCACATATACCCCCAACCAAGGATAGTATTGAGTCTTCCTACATCTTGACTTCATCCATGTACCTCCTCAAATTCCTAACCTCACCTAGTTGATTTCACGAAGCCCTCTGCTTCTAGGAGTTGCGTCCCCCTTTTTGTTGACATCAACACAGTTTTCCAGAAGGGCGACAGTATCTTGATTCTCATTACCTATCCAATGAGAGATCTCAGACAGCACAGGGAGAACCACAATTGCTCCCTCCTATCATTGACCCCCATAACATTCGACGTCAACAATTTCTCATGTTACGGTGGGTCTTACTTTGCGACTATTGCAGTTAGTTCTTATACTTGTCGAAGACCTCTGAACTTGGCTAGGCTATCAATGCCTACAGAATCCGTGATACTTCTTATAGATGTCACTGCCTACTATTCATAGTATGTTCATCCACAGAATTGTCTTCTTCCTTTATCACGACCACCCCCGAGGGCGCTGCAGTTGTCTACATCAACACTCCATTCCTCTTTTTGAGTTCCATTACACGAGCATGGGGCATGCCTGCCTCGTTTGTACATGGTTTATTTTTTTACACACCTCATGAAAGGTTGGGTTCTACAGGTTCCTTTTTCCCTCCAACAGATTTCTTTGGATGATCCCACTATTTTTCTCTCTTCCAAAAACACTCTCAGTAGAAGAAACATTGATGGATTTCAGCTATACGTATGCCCCTAACCTCATCCATCAGGGGGCATCTATTATCATTGAAATTTCGTCTGCAAATGGTTACAAGAATTCAGCATCATCAAACCATTATGAGGTCATCCATGGACCTGAATTAACACAAAAGCATTTACAAAGGGTCAAAACTATACAACTAGTGCAAAAAATAAATGGCGCTATGAAGACACTGGGTGCATGTGCACATGCGCAAAACAGGAACGCAGAAATCACACACATGCGCGATGCAAAATTGTTGTCGCAAAAAGCCACGCACCTGAGAAACGACACATTTATGAGAGTGGTCGGCCTCTCACCCACTTTTGGTTCAGCTTCCAAGTTTATTTGACACTCAAATATGGATTGGCTTCGACTAGGTGGCTAGTCAAAGACCTAGAAATGCCCTAATTAGCCTCTTTACACACTACAAACTAGTTGGACAATAACTCAAAGGAGTGCTATAAAAAGGCCATGGATACACTTCATTTTTCAAGGAATTCAAAGAAAAGTTATGCTGCCATTATTCTCTTGAGGACTCTTCTATCCTTGCCAAGAGTATATTTTCATCATTGCATTGGGCAATCCATCTCACCCCTTGAGTGGATTAGCAAAGAATTCTTTCACCATTTTCATTTTCATTTTCAAAGTTGTAAGAAGAGATTATTTGTGGGGGTCCAAGAGCTCTCCCTTGGAGGAAGAAGGGACTCATTGTCCCCTTGCTTCTCAATGTTTTCTTTCACTAATATCAGCCTTATCATTGGTGACATGGATCTCATTGTTTCTTTTGTCCTTATGTCCCTATGTTTATAAATTTAGTTGTTGTTTTATTTCTTAGGTATTGTTTTATATTTCTTTTTCTAACCCTTTTCCTTGCAGTTGTCCTGCTTAGAAAACCCAACTAAGATTGCAAGCACCTCTATTTTTCTCACTAAGGTGACAGAAGAGGTGCAACACCAGTGTTGGGGGGAAATATATGCATATGGCTACTTTTATTCCAGGAATATGATTTTGAGATTTTGGTCAAACTAGAGAGAATGAACAAGGGACTTGACCACTTTTCTAGGTTAGAACATGGAGAGGAACCTACCAGTTTGGAGGATACACTACCAGATGCACAATTGTTGGCCATTAGGAAGGTTGATGATCACTTTTACGAGATAGTCCATTCCTGTCTATAGGGATGGAACCTCACGAATATATAGTCATTCAGAAGAAACAATTGGTAGTTCGTGCTGTAGATTTTTCACTTATAGTTGGACATCTATATAATATGGGACCTGATGAGATGTTGAGGAGTTGTGTTATGGAGGCATAAAGACCACTGATTCTAGCAGAATCACATGAAGGCATCACAAGAGGACACTATGCAGGAAAAGAAACAACACAAAAGGTTCTTAGAGATGGCCTCTAGTGGCCCACTTTACAAAAAGATGCTAAGGAATACTACAAAGCCTGCGATGTATGCCAAAGAGTTGAGAAACCTTCCAGAAGAGATGAGATTCCTTTAGCACCCCAACTAATCTTATAGGAATTTGATAAATGGGCGATTGATTTCGTGGGACCTATCAACCCACCAGGAAAGCACACAGGAGCTCGATACATAATCACTGCGACATAATATTTGATTAGATGGGAAGAAGCAAGAGTAGTTAAGGAATGTAGTGCAACTACAACTGCCCGATTCATATTTGATGATATCATAACCAAGTTTGGATGCTCGAAGATCCTTATGAGTGTTCAAGGCACACATTTTATTAATAATACTATTGAAGCCTTGACTCATGAATTTGAAGTTCACCATCATAAGAGCACACTTTACCATCCACAAGCGAATGGTATAGTTGAAGCTTTCAATAAGATATTGGAAACAATGCTGGCAAAGATTTGCAGTGTGAATAGAGATGATTGGGATTTGAGAGTACCAACAGTGTTATGGGCCTATAGAACCACTTGCAAGAAGATGACAATGCAGACTCCCTTTAAGTTGGTTTATGGTATCGAATCAGTTGTACCTATGGAATATTTAGTTCCTAGCTTAAGAATTGCAACATTTACAGATATGGATGACACTGGTGTTGTTCAAAAAAGGATTGTGCAGTTGGTAGAACTAGAGGATGAAAAATTTACTGCAAGATTCCATTAGTAGGTACAAAAGGAATGAGAGAAGGCTTACCATGACAGACACATCAATAAGAAATCCTTTAAGCAAGGAGATATGGTATTGGTATATGACAGTAAGTTCATGAAGCATTCGGGGAAGTTCAGGACACATTGGCTTGGGACATATGAGGTTGCCTATGTTATAGAAGGGGGAGTTGCATAGTTGAAGTTTTGGAATGAAGAATGGAAGGAAGGTTTGGTGAATGCGAGTTGGTTGAAATTGTA
>JZKD02S2376794.1:395951-410847 GCA_000966675.3 Picea glauca
CCCTTCATACTCCTCATGTTGCATATTCATCAACAAATTCCTCCCACACTTGAGTAGATAGTGCAGCTAGATTGGTTGAATGGATCCAACCCCTCCAACAATAGGTTCATAACAACCTTCAACAAGCTAAGAAAGACAACTTCTGCAACAAGGAAAGCAACTCACCAAGGTTCAGATTCAGCAAAATCTTCCCCATCTCCCATGGGAATTTAATGCAATGGGGAACATTTCTTCCCAAGGTGGAAGGATTGATCGAGATGGATATTGGTGGCCACCCACCTATTCCACTGTCTGAAAATATGGTTTTCCATCTTGGCAAATCTTCTATAGTTTTTTAGGTCATGAACTATTGGGGTCGTTTTGAGGCCTTAAACGACATTGTTTGCACTTGACAACAACTATCATGTAGACAAAGGAATATACTAGGTCAAATGGAATGTGTTTTCCTCGTATAGACCTTTCCAAATAGCTATCATGCACCACAAATGGAGATCATATACAAAGGTTATTCCCTCAGTAACTTGACATATCAACTACTGCCATCGGGGCCCACAAATCTTTTGGCATTTCATATTCCGAAGTTAGGGATTTTTATTTTCTTTATGTTAAAAAGGCATATGGATCCTCATTGTAAACATCATCTTATTGTGAACAAGCGTAGCCATCACATCTCTTCTCAGAGATAAGATGCCACCATTCTAACAAGTTCATTCACTCTGTAATTTTATAGTTTCTATAAATTTCTTTCATTAATAAAAACTATGCATTACTGTATCTTTGTGTTTCTTGTAATATATCTGTGTATTTAATTTTCATTTTTCTATCTTCATTTTTTTCTCAAAATAATATAGATCAGTGGTATAAGAGAAGGATACTCCTAGTCATTTCTTAGTGCATGTCATCGACGAGGTCAAGGTATAGAGTGTTGGGTATTGAGCTAGTTTCTCTTGAGGAAAACTTCTCTTGCCAGCCCAAGCGACTCCCCTTGGAGGAATAAAAGAGAGATGAGGGAGTAGAAGATCCCATCAATTTGTTGCTCGTGGAAGACCTTGTGCAGCAAAGGAATGAGATGTTGGAGAATTTTTCTGAAATCCTTCAACAATTGCTGACTATAGAAGGCGCGTCATCATCAAACAATAGCTCTGGAGACACGACCCCATTCAAGGTACACATTAATTTTGATATTCTTTTATTTGAAGGTCAGATCAATGCAGATGATTTGGAAAAGTGGTTAAATTTGCTAGAATTTTATTTCTCTGCTCACAATTTTTTCGACAGATAAAAGATCACCTTTGTGCTCTTTAATTCTATCCACCATGTCAAACATTGGTGGGAAACTTACTGGGAGGAAAATTCCACAGAGGAGTCTGGAATATTTGGGGCCAAGCCCATTTGGGATTTTTTTATGGATGTGGTCAAGGAGCAATATTACCCCATGGGAAACTATGATGACCAGTACATGAGATGGACCACACTGCATCAAGAGGGGACAAATAGTGTTAGAGTTCAAAAATACCTTTCGTAACTTGCACACCAAGCTAGGTATCAAAGACTCTGAGCGACATATGGTTCTAAAATACCGCACGAATCTACACATGTACATCCAAACCAAAATGGAGATTTTGGACATCTCATCACTGGGAGCCACTTATCGATATGATTTAAAATTGAGTAGAAATTTAAACATCAAAACAAGAAGGAATTTGGGTCTGGAAATATGCAATAACCAAAGTATGGTAAAGGTATCCCTAATTCATAGAATAGACAACCTCAAGACAACCAGTCCAAGTTGCAGGAAAAGAAGAGAAACATGAAGAAGAAGAAGGACACTGGGAAGTGGTGTGACTTCCACATAAACCCTTGGTACAAAACTGATGAATGTGGCTCAAAACAATCATTGGTAGCCAATATCAAAGAAACATATTTGATCCCCAACTCAGACTATGATTCAAACAACAATTAAAGGAGATATATAATTTATGTAGAACCCACTGCTACTATCACGACCACAAAATCCAAGTAGAAGAACCAGAATATCCCGAGGAGGGGAAGAACCTCTTCCATTCACAGACATGGTTGAAGTGAACCCCACTCCATTTTATTGTTTATAGAGGAATCCAAAATAACCTAACATCAACAAAGGTCATCAAGAAATTGGATTTGCCGAAAAAACCACACCTGCATCCATACAACATTAGGTGGCTTTAAGAGGTCAATATATTTGTGTCAGCCAATAGTGTCGCCTCTCCTACGACATCAAGCCCTTCAAGGATGAGGTACTATGTGATGTTATCCCAATTGAAGTCTGTGATGTTATGTTAGTCCAACCCTATATGTGGAAGCCTCATGTTGTTTATGAGTCTCGACCCCGTAGCATCATTGTTACTCTAGGGGGTCAAATCTACATGATACCAGAGGTATTTCTGACTACTATCCCGAAAAAAAAATGTTGCAAAGTAATCTCTCATACCACAAAGTTTATCCTCTTCATGATCTGGTCAGAATATGAAAAAAATAAAACAACAACCACTGCATCCTTGGCCCAAGACCTTTCTATCCAACAAAAGCATATTGTAGAAGGGCACAAAAATGTTGTTGCTTTACCTACAAGGGTGCTTCCACACTATTTAATCAAGAAAAGATATAAAATACCCCTTCATACTCCTCATGTTGCATATTCATGGAAACATTCCTGCCACACTCGAGCTCGAGAGTCTTACAACCTCAGTACATTTTGGTCTTGGCCATCAACACTCTGTTTTCTGAGAATTGACCACCTTTTGTTTGGAATTTTGATGTTTTTTCCTTACCTTGAAGTCACTCGTTGTCTTTGACGATTTAGAGTCAACTTCCGGTTTTCCTCTCACTTATGTGACTAAGTGGAAGCCTTTGTGAGGAAATTCAAAGGTCTATGCACCATCCCATTTGATCTTTGAGGTCATCTTGTCCAAACCTTTTTTCCTTCTTTTTGAGTTTTTGGTTTTATTTTTCCAGGTTTTGTTATCTTTGTCTTTCTTGTTTAAATCACGATGAGAGTGTGTTTTTGTTTGTGTTAAACTTGATTTTGATTGTCCGAATCTTGTTGATATTAAAGTCCGAATGACATAGGGAGATTTACATCAGATTGATTATCATTCACACATAATGCAAAAGGATACATTTTTTATGATTGTTTTTGGATATTAGAACAACATTCTATGAAATGTTTAGCATTATGCTGGATTTGATTGAGAAACAATTGATTGAGGATTCTGCATCTTAGTGTTTGACAGTGAAAACAACATTCTTCTCTTTCCCTTAAATAGGAATTCATTGAAATAAAATATTTCTTATCATTTCTTATGCATTTTTTTGGGATTGAGTCATAATACCATCAGTTTCACTTTCATACACCCTTGAGTAAAGAACAGATGCAAAATTAATGTTAATTAAAATTTATCTAGAACATTTTGTTTTTAGAATCTTCCACTAACATTAGACTAGGATTAGCACTTTGGATTAGGCTGTGAGTACAACTCTCCAAAGTATTCAAAAAACACATTATCATTTTGCGATAGGGAGAGAAAATCCAATTGTCATATAGGATTTCTGGGATGTCCCTCTCACACAAGAGTTACGCACAAAGTCGCATTCGAGAGAGTTATGGATATTATCCCTCCGTGGTTCAACCGTTTGTAGTGGTTGAATCATATATTGAGGGTTCTTCTTGAGGTTCAACTGGTTTCATTTGGTCTCGGTGCTTCATGAACTCCGAATCCATTCAGGGTCCTATGAAGTTCTACCAGTCCACTTGTCTTTAGTTCTCTCGAAGGATTTCAGACTTGTTATCTTGCTCAGATGTTCAGACCGGACTATCGATTGTACCTGCCCAGGGGATGACTACGATTTGGTGTCCTTAGTAGCCATAATATTTAGGTACTTACACAAGGTGACGGTGAAGGGAAGTCTCACCGTACCTGGAACATACGTTGGTCAAAGTCACTCGGGCTCCTTGGAGAGTAAATCCACAATTATTGCGTGGAAGCTTGCACCAAGGTGCAATTCTATTAAGAAGGTTGCCATCGTAATTATTCCACAATATCCTAGCCCCTTCTTGATTTGATCACGTGATGTTGGATTTCATCACCAACTAGTACAGTCATCGAGAGAAGGTTTTGTTTGATTGGTTTGATTCCTATATTTGATAAGTGCATGTTGTTTCATTTTCGTTAGTTGGACATAGATTTTTTTCATCGACTTTTTTCCACCAACATCGACCCTTTATGTTTTTCACGTAGGGTACAGGTACTTTCCCCCAAAAATATGGAAGATTCTACCCCTTTATCCCCTCATTCTATGGAGGGATCTCCTCAATAGAGCGAGGTCCACGGCATTATAACCTTACAGGAGGAAGTTTCCACCTCTTTAGAAAACTTTGTAATTGTTATAGATCCCATGCAGGCTTTCCACATTCCTGTGGGATATGAAAGGTGTTTTCTCCAGCTGAATTCAACTAGAGAATTTGTTTTCATTGATCCTTCTGACATTACGACCGAGTCTCATTCGTGCCCTCAAGTCGGAGACCCCCTTTAGACTGTTGACATAGTTCAAAGCTCATCTCGTATGATGTGAGACCTTTATGGATTAGGAATAGGTGTTGATATACCTGTCATATCCCAAATACCTGAAACATCTATTACCTATACCGTACCTTTAGATCATTTTACTGGTACAACCGTTAGTTCAATCACACCATCTGTTGGTCCGAACACATAGTCTATTGGTCCAAGTTCCACTATTTCTCTCCATATGGCCCATGCTACGATGGTTCCTCATGATGTGACTATTCCCACCAGTAATGTGGTGGTTATCCAAGATCCCATTGGTACATCACTCTCATATAGGCCTTCCTCGTCACTTCCCCTTGGGTACATAGCACTTAATTATTCCATTGTCAACACTACCTAAGTTATACCCAGAATTTCTATACCTATACAACAACTCAGAGGGACCAGTATTGGTGGCTCTAATCCATTAAGAGGCATTGGTCAGTCATTTACATTTGGTTTCCAAATTCCAGGGACTCAACCTCGTGATGGGGGGAAAACTCCTTTTGGATGGAAACCTCCATTTGAGGGGCAACCTCCTTTCGGAGGGAAACCTCCATTTGGGGGGAAACCTAATGCTGGGGGGAAACCTCCTTTCGGAGGGAAACCTCCATTTGGAGGGAAACCTCATGTTGGGGGGCAGCCTCAAACTGGAGCCCATCATCAACCTTCTAGATAGAATGCATCTACAATGCCCAATCCGTGGAACATCCCTTTCCCAGGAAACCCACAGTTCTCTTGGGGACATAATCCTCAAGGTCTACAACATCCTAAGATTTCTCAAGGGACTAATCTATATCCTCCTTATGGAAAAATAAATTACTCCTATGGGCAAACACCAAATCCAAATTATAATCCTCAAAACCCATCCGGTTATCCTTCACTCGCACATTTTTCTCAACCCTCCTCGAATCCTGTTTACTCTGGTTAGAAACAACCCTATGCAGGAGGACCCATTGGTTACAATTATCCACCTAACCCATTTTACGGTCCTACTGGTGTCCCTATGCCACACTAGTATCACCCACAGGTCAACCGACAACTACCGTTTCTTGCTACTCTGGATCTCCCATACTTGTCTCAGTTGACCAGTGATACTATCCTAGATTATCCTTTTTAGCCAGTGATTCCAGCTAAACTCTCTTTTGATATTCCAAAATTTGACGGTAAACCTGGAGAAGACCCAAATAACCATGTGATGACTTTCCATTTGTGGTGTTCATCAAACTCCTTAATGGACAATTCTATATGTTTGTTTCTTTTTCAGCGAACGCTTACGGGCTCAGCAGCCAAGTGGTATATTGAAATGCCACATGGTTCTTTCCAAGACTTCAACTCCCTTTCCATGTCCTTTCTCACACACTTTAAACTACCCATTCGATAGGAGACGGGTACTGAACTCTTGACCTCCCTTTGTCAAACCAACTCTGTGCATATCTCTGATCATATTCATGAGTGGAGACGACGACGAAGGTTGATCAAAGAGATCATTCCTGACCAATTATTGGCGGAATGGTTTACCAAATCACTTTTACCCCTGATTTCTCATGACGTCACTATGGCTGGTGTAGTTACCGAAGAAGAATCCATTGATAGGGCCCAGTACTTAGATTTGGTTTATTCACAGTCTGGTACTTTATATGAGTTGATTCCAAATTCTACCTGTGCCACTAATGATCCATCCAAACCTTCATCCTCATCACATGCGGATGGCGTTATTGGTTCTATCAAAACTCAATTTGCATCCCAGTTGACTGGATTTGCACCTTGATCTACTTCCACATCCACTCCTAGTTCAACCGCACCCTCCTCTAGCTCCTCTCATACCCAAATCTCCGAGGTGAATGAAATTCAGTCTACCCCTTCACAACAATATGGAGGTAAGAAAAAGACAAAGAAAAAAAACAAAAAGAATAAAAGCAATGAACAATCTAAAGCTCAAAACCCACCACCTTCTAACGAAAAGAAACCACAGTGGAAACTGAAGTTCCCATGTCTTATTTGTGGTGATGATCACTACACTCGAGAATATCCACATCAGGATGAAGTGGCCAAATGTTTCAAGGGGAATTCCCAGCCTGCCGTGCTTACTCAGCCTTTTCCTCAGCAACAATCTATGGTTTCTAAAACCCCCTCTCTAGGGGGCAGTTCCAGCCACCGTTCTCATGATAAAGCCTCAAAAAGTTCCCATATATATCTATTTAATAGGATTGATTTAACCACCCTCTCTACAACTTACGACACACTAGTTAAACCTGACAAAGGAAAGGTCACTAACGGTTCTTTACTGGATCCATCACCATCATCCATTAGCCCTCCATCTGCCAGTCCTCCAACTGGATCACTTCAGATAGAGAAACCTACATTCAACTCTATATTACGCCCTCCTAAGATCACTATCCATAAATCTACCTTTAATCCTAGTTTGTGTGTTTCCCAAAACTACAACATTGTTGAAGATTTGACTCAAGCATCATGTGCTATGTCTGCATTAGAAGTTCTATAGCACTGCCCCAATCAACGTAGAACTCTCTTGGCTAATATTATCACTTTTGATCCTAAGTCTTCCAACAATATCATGTTTAACATGGATTATTTTACATATCGACTCTCTCACCAACTTTCTTTCCAAGTTGATGTTGTTTTTCACAATCAATAAATTCACCGAACTATTTTGGATGAGGGAGCTTCTACTTGTGTCATATCTTTAGCCTACTGGAAAAGATTAAAATCACCTGCACTTACCAAATCCCCAACAATTTTGCGTGCATTCGATGGGTGAGGTTTTCATCCTCAAGGAATATTACAGTCCTTAGTTGTTCAGTTAGGTGGAAAAATTGCTATTGTTGATGTTGAGGTGGTCGATTCTCCTCTCGATTACAACCTGTTACTTGGAAAAAGTTGGTTTTATGCTATGAATATCGTTGCTTCATCAATATTTTGATGCGTGCAATTTCCTCATCAGGGAAAAATTGTCACTGTCGATCAGTTAGATTTCTGTACATCCGACGCTTGCGCTCCTACTACCAACAATATTCCATTCTTGGGAGATCACAAGATCACGTATGAAAATGTTGGTGTTGGCTTGTTGAAAGACTCTAACCTTATGGGTACCTTCCCTACAACACTTCCACCCACCACACATCATTTTTCCACAATAAATATGATTTCGACTACGGTTTACCAATTCTTGGAATCATCTGACCCTTGGATTGTACCTAGTCCATTGGAATTTGATGCACTAGGTGACACCATGCCACTTAGTCCAGCAAAAAACTCATACATTTCTATCCAATATTCCTCTCCCTCCTCAGATGACCAACATCTCTTGGCACCCGACAATTACTCGATGTCATCTTGGTTAAATTCCTTGATGTTTGCGTTCAACTACATTTCCCAAATTTTTCCTTCCGATGAATATATAATGGAAATTATTATTATCGACGATGTACCTTGGGATGATAGCCATCATTGATCCTCTTTTCTTCCACCTCTCGAAGAAATTCAGGAATACATACACTCTATCTTCTCTCCTGATGTTGACGATTTTCCACAATCTCCCATCCTCACACAAGATACTCCTTCTGAGGGGAATTTGGGAAACATTTCATCTACGATTGTTATAAACATTTCGATCAAGGAAGGTGTCATGGAAAACATCAACCTCGGTGCTAATTGTTCACCTGATGACGTGGTCTATTATACCGCTTTATTTAAATAATTTTACGATGTCTTTTCTTGGAGCTATGAAGAGATGCCAGGGATCGATCCATCGATCGTTGTGCATGAGATTAAAACCTACCCAAGTTTCAAACCTATTCGACAGAAAATCTTCCCAGTCCATCCTAAAAAGACTGCAGCCATTAAGGAAGAAGTTGAAAAGTTATTGAAATCTGGCTTCATTTATCCTGTCCCCTTGACAGAATGGGTTTTGAACATTGTTTCGGTAACTAAGAAACAAGGGACCATTCACATCTGTTTTTATTATAGGGATCTAAATAAGGATTGTCTAAAAGACAACTACCCTATGCCCTGCATCGACTAGATTATTGATAATTGCACTGGTAGCATAATTTTCTCTTTCATGGATGGCTTCTCTAGGTACAACCAGATTGACATTTTACCTGTTGATCAGCATAAGATGAACTTCATCTACATGTGGGGAAATTTCACCTATTGGAAACTACCATTTGGCCTTAAAAATCCTAGTGCTACATTCTAGTGAGCCATGTCATATGTTTTCCATGATATCAAACATATTGCGGAACCTTACCTCGACGACTTACCTGCCCACTCCTCCAGTCGATCAGATGATTTTTTTCATCTATGGACAATTTTTCTTCGATGTCAGTTCTACAGTATTCATTTGAACCCACATAAATGTATTTTTGATGTCGAATCAGGACGACTCCTCATATTTTTTGTCTCCAAGGAAGGGATTCGGGTGGATCCCTTAAATATTAGAGTTATCCTAGATTTAACTCCACCTAATAATCTGACACAACTCCAAAGTTTGCAAGGGAAATAAAACTTTCTTCATTCTTTCATTTGTAACTACACTAAGATTACCAAAGGATGTATGCGATTATTGCAGAAATACACCCCTTTCATTTGGTATGACACTGCTCAACGATCTTTTATTGCTCTTAAGCATGCATTGACCAATGCACCTCTGTTGCATCTTCTAAATTATACATAGGATTATATCCTTTACTTAATAGCCTATACTTCCACTATTTCTATGGTGTTAGTTCAAGAGTACCCTATCGGCGAGGAACATGTGATATATTATTTGAGAAAAAGTCTATCTGGTCCTGAACTCCGATATTCACATGTTGAAAAGTTGGCTTTGGTAGCCGTCATCGATGTCCATAGATTCCATCACTACATTTTCCTAAACACCACCACATTTACGGCGGACTCAAACCCCATGTATCACATTCTGACACATTAAGTTCTTGGGGGAAAATATTCTAAATGGATCGTCATCCTTCAAGAGTTCTATCTTGAGTTTGTTAAGTCAAAAGCTAAAAACTATTTGGTGTTTACGGAGCTTATCTGCGACTTTCCCCATGCTGATGAATATACTAAGCCCAAAGTTTCTGTCCCCCATGAGATTTTGTTCCTCATTAGCACGTCCAACCCTTGGTATGGAGATATACTTCTTTATCTCCAGACCCAACGTTTCCATCCTGATATCTCTCGTGAAGAGTGTTGTCATATCTGCCATAATTCTCGTCGATACCTTATCGTCGGTGACACTTTGTATCATCGTGGTATTGATACTATCCTACAATAATGTTTGACTCATGAAGAGGTTGAACGCATCCTCAATTACTGTCACCTTGGAGCCTATGGCGGTCACCTTTCTGGGATGGCTACAACCCACAAAATTTTATGTTCCAGTTACTTTTGGTCCTCAATCTTCAAAGATTGTATAGAGGCCATCAAAAAGTGCCCACCCTGCCAAGTTTTTCAAAACAAGGTACGCACCCACCCCACTCCACTGCATCCCATTATTGCCATCGACCCCTTTGCCAAATGGAGCATTGATTTCATGCATTGTAAGCCTACCTCAGTCGGGGGGCACGGTTATATAATCGTCGTCGTCAATTACTTTACAAAATGGGCTGAAGCTATGCCTACCTTTCTAAATTATGGTTGTACTACATATCTTTTATTTTTTAACCACATAATCACTCATTTTGGTGTTCCACACACCATTTTCACTGATTATGGTTCACACTTTCATAACTATATGATGAGTGAGTTTCATGCCAAGTTGGGTTTTCGCCATGAGAACTCATCCCCATACTATCCTCAAGCTAATGGACAAGTTGACGCTATCAACAAGGTCCTTAAAACCATGATCCNCTCTGATCATATTCATGAGTGGAGACGACGACGAAGGCTGATCAAAGAGATCATTCCTGACCAATTATTGGCGGAATGGTTTACCAAATCACTTTTACCCCTGATTTCTCATGACGTCACTATGGCTGGCGTAGTTATCGAAGAAGAATCCATTGATAGGGCCCAGTACTTAGATTTGGTTTATTCACAGTCTGGTACTTTATATGAGTTGATTCCAAATTCTGCCCGTGCCACTAATGATCCATCCAAACCTTCATCCTCATCACATGCGGATGGCGTTATTGGTTCTATCAAAACTCAATTTGCATCCCAGTTGACTGGAGTTGCACCTTGATCTACTTCCACGTCCACTCCTAGTTCAACCGCACCCTCCTCTAGCTCCTCTCATACCCAAATCTCTGAGGTGAATGAAATTCAGTCTACCCCTTCACAACAATATGGAGGTAAGAAAAAGACAAAGAAAAAAAACAAAAAGAATAAAAGAAATGAACAATCTAAAGCTCAAAACCCACCACCTTCTAACGAAAATAAACCACAGTGGAAACTAAATTTCCCATGTCTTATTTGTGGTGATGATCACTACACTCGAGAATATCCACATCAGGATGAAGTGGCCAAATGTTTCAAGGGGAATTCCCAGCCTTCCGTGCTTACTCAGCCTTTTCCTCAGCAACAATCTATGGTTTCTAAAACCCCCTCTCTAGGGGGCAGTTCCAGCCATCGTTCTCATGATAAAGCCTCAAAAAGTTCCCATATATATCTATTTAATAGGATTTATTTAACCACCCTCTCTACAACTTACGACACACTAGTTAAACCTGACAAAGGAAAGGTCACTAACGGTTCTTTACTGGATCCATCACCATCATCCGTTAGCCCTCCATCTGCCAGTCCTCCAACTGGATCACTTCAGATAGAGAAACCTACATTCAACTCTATATTACGCCCTCCTAAGATCACTATCTGTAAATCTACCTTTAATCCTAGTTTGTGTGTTGCCCAAAACTACAACATTGTTGAAGATTTGACTCAAGCATCATGTGCTATGTCTGCATTAGAAGTTCTATAGCACTGCCCCAATCAACGTAGAACTCTCTTGGCTAATATTATCACTTTTGATCCTAAGTCTTCCAACAATATCATGTTTAACATGGATTATTTTACATATCGACTCTCTCACCAACTTTCTTTCCAAGTTGATGTTGTTTTTCACAATCAATAAATTCACCGAACTATTTTGGATGAGGGAGCTTCTACTTGTGTCATATCTTTAGCCTACTGGAAAAGATTAAAATCACCTGCACTTACCAAATCCCCAACAATTTTGCGTGCATTCGATGGGTGAGGTTTTCATCCTCAAGGAATATTACAGTCCTTAGTTGTTCAGTTAGGTGGAAAAATTGCTATTGTTGATGTTGAGGTGGTCGATTCTCCTCTCGATTACAACCTGTTACTTGGAAAAAGTTGGTTTTATGCTATGAATATCGTTGCTTCATCAATATTTTGATGCGTGCAATTTCCTCATCAGGGAAAAATTGTCACTGTCGATCAGTTAGATTTCTGTACATCCGACGCTTGCGCTCCTACTACCAACAATATTCCATTCTTGGGAGATCACAAGATCACGTATGAAAATGTTGGTGTTGGCTTGTTGAAAGACTCTAACCTTATGGGTACCTTCCCTACAACACTTCCACCCACCACACATCATTTTTCCACAATAAATATGATTTCGACTACGGTTTACCAATTCTTGGAATCATCTGACCCTTGGATTGTACCTAGTCCATTGGAATTTGATGCACTAGGTGACACCATGCCACTTAGTCCAGCAAAAAACTCATACATTTCTATCCAATATTCCTCTCCCTCCTCAGATGACCAACATCTCTTGGCACCCGACAATTACTCGATGTCATCTTGGTTAAATTCCTTGATGTTTGCGTTCAACTACATTTCCCAAATTTTTCCTTCCGATGAATATATAATGGAAATTATTATTATCGACGATGTACCTTGGGATGATAGCCATCATTGATCCTCTTTTCTTCCACCTCTCGAAGAAATTCAGGAATACATACACTCTATCTTCTCTCCTGATGTTGACGATTTTCCACAATCTCCCATCCTCACACAAGATACTCCTTCTGAGGGGAATTTGGGAAACATTTCATCTACGATTGTTATAAACATTTCGATCAAGGAAGGTGTCATGGAAAACATCAACCTCGGTGCTAATTGTTCACCTGATGACGTGGTCTATTATACCGCTTTATTTAAATAATTTTACGATGTCTTTTCTTGGAGCTATGAAGAGATGCCAGGGATCGATCCATCGATCGTTGTGCATGAGATTAAAACCTACCCAAGTTTCAAACCTATTCGACAGAAAATCTTCCCAGTCCATCCTAAAAAGACTGCAGCCATTAAGGAAGAAGTTGAAAAGTTATTGAAATCTGGCTTCATTTATCCTGTCCCCTTGACAGAATGGGTTTTGAACATTGTTTCGGTAACTAAGAAACAAGGGACCATTCACATCTGTTTTTATTATAGGGATCTAAATAAGGATTGTCTAAAAGACAACTACCCTATGCCCTGCATCGACTAGATTATTGATAATTGCACTGGTAGCATAATTTTCTCTTTCATGGATGGCTTCTCTAGGTACAACCAGATTGACATTTTACCTGTTGATCAGCATAAGATGAACTTCATCTACATGTGGGGAAATTTCACCTATTGGAAACTACCATTTGGCCTTAAAAATCCTAGTGCTACATTCTAGTGAGCCATGTCATATGTTTTCCATGATATCAAACATATTGCGGAACCTTACCTCGACGACTTACCTGCCCACTCCTCCAGTCGATCAGATGATTTTTTTCATCTATGGACAATTTTTCTTCGATGTCAGTTCTACAGTATTCATTTGAACCCACATAAATGTATTTTTGATGTCGAATCAGGACGACTCCTCATATTTTTTGTCTCCAAGGAAGGGATTCGGGTGGATCCCTTAAATATTAGAGTTATCCTAGATTTAACTCCACCTAATAATCTGACACAACTCCAAAGTTTGCAAGGGAAATAAAACTTTCTTCATTCTTTCATTTGTAACTACACTAAGATTACCAAAGGATGTATGCGATTATTGCAGAAATACACCCCTTTCATTTGGTATGACACTGCTCAACGATCTTTTATTGCTCTTAAGCATGCATTGACCAATGCACCTCTGTTGCATCTTCTAAATTATACATAGGATTATATCCTTTACTTAATAGCCTATACTTCCACTATTTCTATGGTGTTAGTTCAAGAGTACCCTATCGGCGAGGAACATGTGATATATTATTTGAGAAAAAGTCTATCTGGTCCTGAACTCCGATATTCACATGTTGAAAAGTTGGCTTTGGTAGCCGTCATCGATGTCCATAGATTCCATCACTACATTTTCCTAAACACCACCACATTTACGGCGGACTCAAACCCCATGTATCACATTCTGACACATTAAGTTCTTGGGGGAAAATATTCTAAATGGATCGTCATCCTTCAAGAGTTCTATCTTGAGTTTGTTAAGTCAAAAGCTAAAAACTATTTGGTGTTTACGGAGCTTATCTGCGACTTTCCCCATGCTGATGAATATACTAAGCCCAAAGTTTCTGTCCCCCATGAGATTTTGTTCCTCATTAGCACGTCCAACCCTTGGTATGGAGATATACTTCTTTATCTCCAGACCCAACGTTTCCATCCTGATATCTCTCGTGAAGAGTGTTGTCATATCTGCCATAATTCTCGTCGATACCTTATCGTCGGTGACACTTTGTATCATCGTGGTATTGATACTATCCTACAATAATGTTTGACTCATGAAGAGGTTGAACGCATCCTCAATTACTGTCACCTTGGAGCCTATGGCGGTCACCTTTCTGGGATGGCTACAACCCACAAAATTTTATGTTCCAGTTACTTTTGGTCCTCAATCTTCAAAGATTGTATAGAGGCCATCAAAAAGTGCCCACCCTGCCAAGTTTTTCAAAACAAGGTACGCACCCACCCCACTCCACTGCATCCCATTATTGCCATCGACCCCTTTGCCAAATGGAGCATTGATTTCATGCATTGTAAGCCTACCTCAGTCGGGGGGCACGGTTATATAATCGTCGTCGTCAATTACTTTACAAAATGGGCTGAAGCTATGCCTACCTTTCTAAATTATGGTTGTACTACATATCTTTTATTTTTTAACCACATAATCACTCATTTTGGTGTTCCACACACCATTTTCACTGATTATGGTTCACACTTTCATAACTATATGATGAGTGAGTTTCATGCCAAGTTGGGTTTTCGCCATGAGAACTCATCCCCATACTATCCTCAAGCTAATGGACAAGTTGACGCTATCAACAAGGTCCTTAAAACCATGATCC
>JZKD02S2376851.1:9246-29969 GCA_000966675.3 Picea glauca
GTGTAAATTTTAATTATTTCAAGGTACATTTTTCATTAGTTTCAACTATTTTACTATAATTTCATTATTATTTTAAACATTTTAGAATAATTTTTACCATATAATTTGAGTTTAACCTTAAATTAGGATTAGTGTTTCAACTACAATTTCCACAAATTTGTTTTAACTTTATATTATTTTTCCTGTAATTTCATCCTCTAAAAGAAGAGTTTAGATGAAAATGAAATCGAAATAGGTTGAAATATTAGGTAGTGTGATTTTTCATTAAAAAATGATGATGATGATGATTAATGTCTAGTGAGACCTAATTTGGTCTATCGAACCTTAAGAAGGTAACCGATTACTTAGCTTTCTTTAGAATTTTATTTATGTGCTAAAAAAGCATTAAGAGAAGCATTCCAAGATCACCATAGTTTTGCTAAGTTAGAAGGTTAAGAAAGTTACTACTTTGGCAGATCTTTTGAAATTGAGATCTAATATGGGTATAGGTTGGACACTCTAAGAGAGAGTGTTTTTTATCTTCAACCCTCTTAGTGTCACAAAGATGACCAATTCTTTCCTCCAACGACATTTTGGGAACTGTCCAATGCCTAGTTTCACTATGGAGCTTGTGAGAATTGGTTCTTATTTAGAAATGTTGATTTTATTCTTTACACTAGTCAAAATAGAGAGATACTTTTGTTATTCTAGATTAGGGTTGATCACCTTATAATATCTTAATTTTCTTTTTCCCTCTAGCTCTTTATCACACCACATTGTCTCCTTAAATTTATATGTAATGATATTTTTAATATTATCCTCATTCTGCAGAATGATTTCTTTCTTTATTCCCCAATGGTTTAGCCAAGACTGGACATCCTTATGGCATCCCTGCTTGAGCCGAATGTGGTTTTGGCTTTAGTTTGAATAATTTAGGAAAGACTATTGTCTTCCATTTTGTTTAACTAGTTCTTATACATTAGGTACATGGTCATAGTTGTGCTCTTGATGGGGAAAAGGATCGCTTCTGTGAGGATAGGATAAGGTGTATTGCGTTTAATTTTGATATTATAAGTTATAAAATTATTTAAAATCTACTCTATCTTTCTCCACTACTCTCTAGAGATACTACATCCCCAAACTTCACATCCATATAAAATAACAAGAGTAATGAGAGCATCAAAGGAGGTTTTTCTTATCCCATATCCATAGGTCCATTGACTTACAATTGTTTTCAAGTCCGTAATAAGTTTTCCACCCTCCATTTAACTTATGATGAATATCTATTCTGAGATATTTGTATGAGGGCACTTCCTCCAAGTTGTTGTTGTTGTCATATATGAAAGTATCGTATGTGATCTTTTTGGATTTAATTATCATATAACTTTCGTTTTGTCAGTATTAACAATCATACCCGTATTAGATTAGAAATCCTTGAGGATTCTTAGTTGCTTTCCAAGGTCATAGGGACTCCTTTCCATAAGAATAATATAATCAGGACACAAAAGAATAATGATGACTATACCAACGAGAATTGGGTCGACACAACCTACTTCTTCCAAACAATCTTCTAGCTTGTCAATGTACATGTCAAAAAGGGTTGGGGACAAGGGACAATCTTGCTTTTAACTCCTATATTATAGTTAATTTCTTCCAACTAGCCCTGAATGTTCCTAAAGTTGGAAATAATGTTCTCACACGGCCTTTCTGCAACAAGCCTCAACTCAAAATGAACTTTTAACTCTTCCAAACTATTCTAAAGGTTTCTTTTGGGCACTGTGTCAAAAGTTTTTTTAAAGTCAACAAAACAACGAAGAAGATTGGTTTTATTATTGTGGCACACCTCAAATGATCCTAAAGGTAACAAGGTCGTCCACAATTGAATGATAGTTCATAGCTCCAACTTGGCCTTTATCTCTTTTACCATGGATTTCTAGCTATACTATGATCTTCTTTTATAAAATAATTATGTACATCTTGGCTAAAATGGGGTTAATCATAATGGTCCTATAGTTAGAGGGATTATTTTTATCCCTACTTTTAAAAATAGGTACAATGAAGCGTTGCATCTAAGGTTTAGGGAACCCCTGCTTGACTACTAAATTGAAGAGCTTTTGTATGTGAGGGATGAGGATAGGCTCTCCAATTTTTAATATTTTGACTTTTTAGCCCTCAATGTCCTTAGCTTTACCATTTGTGAGCTACTTAACCCTAAACTCTATGTCTTTTCCATAGAAAATTTAATAATATTCGGGTTTTTTTCAATAGTTTTTATAAACAAAATATTAAATAATTTTAAAATTTTATTTTATTTTATATAAATGTTCAAATATAATTTAAATTATATTAATACATTATTAAATATAAGCTTTAAGAAAAAAATTCCCAAATCACCATAGTTTTGATGAGTTAAAATGTTACAAAGGTCGATATTGTAATAAATATTTTGAAATTGTGATTTGATGTGGGTGCAATGAAGGCATTTTAAGAGAAAGTGATCTTCATCTTCAACCCTCTTAGTGTCACAAAAATGACAAATTCTTTGGACTTGTGGTGCAGACCCCTTCTGACCCTCGGGCCAAAGTCCGCTCACAGGATTGTTCAAATTCCCCTTGAGCCGAAGCGACTCTATTGATTCCCTACTGGAATCTCAATTTCCGATCCACAGGTCTTTCCTCTTTCCCCACAGTCACTGTACAAGACCGTGAACTTTTTTCCGAAATGGAATTTCAGGTTTCAGAACCCTCAGTGTCCTGATCTCTTGAGTCCTTGACTCTATGACCTTCCGATCTCTGAAATGTCGATTTGCCAAAAAGGTTTTTCTTGCATTAGCCCCTATGGTTATGCCCCTAGTCCATGTGACCACAGTCTTATTTCGGGGTTTATCAATACGAGAGCCCGACCTCTTGTCAACAGGTCCCGAATTCCCGATTTATGATTTCCTGATAGCTCAATTATTTCGGGACTCTCGTCCTCTGCTCTACGCTTAAGTATTACACCATGCGCAACTTCCTACCGATCCAACGATTGTCGGGTATTCTGAACGAGATCCAACGACTCAGAATCTCTTCTATCCCGCGTGCTCCTTCACTGCTCCCTGGAAGTGGAAACTTCAATGGTCCAGATCTCTTCGACTGATCCGACGGTAGCTATGCTCCTCCTGAGCATGCACGTTCTTCCTGAACTTGGAAGAATTCTCCAAGTGTCCAAAGGCCTCAACCTTTGTTTCTCTGTTTCTACAACCCCTGCAGCTATGACTCTATGGGTAAAAGCACTTGCCCTCCTGAGCTTGACTTTCTCTTAAACCTTAAGAGGTTTCCATGACTCCTGCACTCCTTGCAGAGTCTCTGCGCACATGAAGGTGTTATCCCTTCTGAGCTTTCCTGTAGCTTCGACCCCTAAGGAACTCAGTCTTTTTTCTTTCTCCTTCAGATGGAGAATCTGATGCCCTCCTGGCTATCCTTACTCAAGAAACTTATTGTTGATTCTTCAGGGTGTTCAACAATCCTGTGAAGATCCTTCTCCTTGGATTCTTCTCCAATTCCAGAACTCAAAGAGTTCTCTCTGTGCACTCTGGCACTTACTCAATGCCCTCCTAACAGAGTGTCTAGAATCCTCAGTGATTCTGACTTCTGTCGAACTCACATCAGAGTTCTTCCTCAATGCATCACTATGCATATGCTCAATGCCCTCCTGGCAGAGCTCTATAGAACTCCTCAGAGATTCTGTCTTCCACTGTGTCTTCCTCTACACAGTCCTGCCTCCAAGGTGTTCAACAACCTTGAGTTTTTCCTCTGAGCCAATGATTTCAGCTATTGTTCCCTCCTAGCATGCCTTTGTCTGAACCCGCAGAATTCAAAAATGCACCCTCTGTACACGGCTATCAGAACCTGCAGCGTTCTGTCACACCCTCCTGGTGTGAAGCCTCAAAGACCTTTGACCCTGAAATCAAACAACCCCTGCAAATGCATACCTACAACATACATCTACATCATATAAAGAACACCCATAGACATTCATTCAACACATAAATACTTGCAAGAAAAACTGCTTCTGCTTGTATTAATAAAAATGCCTCTTTACAAAGGTGTTCTGAGCACGAACTTCAACAATGTCTCGGATCCTTCTCTATTCTCTAACTTACTCAACTCTCTATCTTCCTCCAAATGAGATCAAAAAGATCTTTTACATGAGGGGGCTCTTCGAGCTCTTCCCTCCAATCTACCTACCCTATTCAATTACATTGAATGAGTTGTCTAGTCCAGAATCGGATCTAGATCTCAGCCTTACAAACATTAAAGGCCTCCTTATCTACAGCCTGTGCAAAGCACGACCTCATGGCTCAATAGCCTACAACATTAATTACATTCAAATTTCAAATTTTGAAATGAGGATGTGCCTCTTCCCATTGAATGTGTGCGCTAACGTGGGCTGGCTGGATGACATGGAGAGATGCTCCTGCATCATACTCCTCATCTGCAAAATTCATGAGCTCCTGCTCATGAGCTTCTCATCTCAGCTATTGAAATCCTCCTGGATCCCAAACAATCTTCTAGAGCTATTCATCTGTTCCATCTCCCTGATGTTGCTTCTGTTGTTGTGTTGTTGTTGCTGCTTCTCTGCCCAGCTTCTCCTTGTTGGCAGTCTTTGTTGACTCTACCATCAGCTTCCTGATCTTCTCGATCACTTCGTCCAGTTGCTCCAGTGTCTGGCCCTGTTCATGCAGCTTCCTCCGCTGCAAAATTTTTCTGCAGATGGACAGATCACAACGATCTCCCATGTCATCTTCATCTGCTTCCAACCTCCCCTGTTGGATGTGCATACTCTGCACTATCACCCTTCTCTCTAGGGCTTCAATCTGTTCACACATATCAACAAATATCATGTTATCTGCATCTTATTCTTCAACTTCTGCAATCTCCAACGTTGCAGTCTTTTCAGCTCCCTGGCTGAAAATATTGAGCCACTCCTTAGAATGCTCATCTTCTTCCCCTACTTGGGCAGTCTCTAATTTCTTCTCTAATTCTTCTTCCCTGACGATCACAGCTGGTTGTCTTTCTCCTGTTGTTGTTGCTTCATCTGCAACACAAATCTATGCCTCCTCTGGGCTAAGTGGTAGGAATATCTCAATTCCCCCAATCATTAGAAGATTACTCTGATCTTCCTTCTCTGTCAGCTACTCTGGCTGATTCAAATCCACCATTGAGCTCATCTGCTCTGTCAGCTCCTCGGGCATATCTAAACTCACCTTTGAGTTCATGAGACCTTCAAACAGTCCCATTTATGTTCCCATGCCCACCTGGAAAATTGGGATTTTCCTGCTGCCCTCTTGGCAGTCCATGAGATCCCACAATGACCTCGTCTCATTTCCCTCTTGGAAACGTGAAATTTCCTGGCTGTCCTCATGAAAGTCTGTGAGATCCCGCAGAAATATCAACTCCTTTCCCTCCTGGCAATTGGGAATTTCTGGGCTGCCCTCCTGGTAGTCCTTGAGATCTTCAGCTGATCCCAATTCATCCTCACTACCGAGGTTTCTCCCAGTCTCTGGTTCACATACTTGAACCATCTCCTCAGGTCCATCAAGGTTTTCAGCATGCCTCAACCATCCTCTTAGCAGTCTACGCTGTCTTTTAGCCATCAACTCCTTGAATGGCCATTTTGTTTTCGTGCTCATGGGCCATTCATATACCCATCTCGACTTGGTATCCTGTTACATCCCAAATTCAAGTTCATCCATCCTTGCCCTCATCTCGACAAGTTCTTTATCCCATTCAACTTTGCTCATCAGCTCTGGGTCCTTCCTTCCATCGTATCTACGGCCTTCAATAGCCATCTTGTTGTTCCTGTCTGCCCTCCTGGCAAATCTGTTGTCACTTTGCAACCCTGAGTGTTTCCAACCTCTTCTATAGTCCTCCTGACTATCTATTGATTGCTGCCTACCTACCAACAATTATTACAAAGCTTCCAGTACTCTGCTTTCTTTTGCCTTCTCTCTACCTGAAATCTACAGACAAGATTCAAGCTATGATACCACAAATGGTGCAGACCCCTTCTGACCCTCGAGTCGAAGTCCGTGCTGAGTCTACAGGGTGTTCAGTAACCCTGTGCATATGCTCAATGCCCACTTGGCAGAGCTCTTGCAGAATCCCGCAGTGATTCTGTCTTCCTATTGAAATCACAACAAAGTTCCTATGTGCACTCTGTGCCTGTGCTCAATGCCCTCCTGGCAGAGCCTTACATAACTCCTCAAAGATTCTGTCTGCA
The DNA here is from genome assembly GCA_000966675.3 of Picea glauca. Taxonomy (NCBI): domain Eukaryota; kingdom Viridiplantae; phylum Streptophyta; class Pinopsida; order Pinales; family Pinaceae; genus Picea; species Picea glauca. The sequence goes on from JZKD02S2376851.1 coordinate 15,490, forward strand.
ACTGTGTCTCTCATACACAGCCCTGCCTCCAAGGTGTTCAACAACCTTGAGGTCTTCCTCTGAGCCAATGATTTCAGCTACTGTGCCCTCCTGGCACGCCTTTGTCTGAACCCGCAGAATTCAGAAATGCGCCCTCTGTGCACGGCTATCAGAACCCGCAACATTTTGTCACACCCTCCTGGTGTGAAGCCTCAAAGACCTCTAACCCTGAAATCAAACAACCCCTGCAAATGCATACCTACAACATACATCTACAACATATAAAGAACACACATAGACATTCATTCAACACAGAAATACTTGTAGGAAAAACTGCTTGTGCTTGTATTAATAAAAATGTCTCTTTACAAAGGTGTTCTGAGCACGAACTTCAACAATGTCTCGGCTCCTTCTCTATTCTCTAACTTAACTCTCTATCTTCCTCCAAATGAGATCAAAAAGATCTTTTACATGAGGGGGCTCTTCGAGCTCTTCCCTCCAATCTACCTACCCTATTCAATTACATTGAATGAGTTGCCTAGTTCAGAATCGGATCTAGATCTCAGCCTTACAAACATTAAATGCCTCCTTATCTACAGCTTATGCAAAGCACGGCTTCATAGCTCAAAAACCTACAACATTAATTACATTCAAATTTCAAATTTTGAAATGAGGATGCGCCTCTTCCCACTGAATACGTGCAATGACGTGGGCTGGCTGGCTGGCTAGCTGACGTGGAGAGATGCTCCTGCATCAACCTGCAACCTCAACTAGGAATTGTCCAAAGTGCTTTTTATCCAACTCCTTATTGTACTGCCTCCGGCAGTATATAGCGATAGATCGCTTTTGACCATGTATTAATATAGTTTGACTTAAAACATATTTTTAAAAAACCTAAAGTTAAACATATGAAATATAATTTTTTATTTTTCGATATATAAAATTTTGTAATTTTTGAACTTTTCATTGGTTAAGAAGTTGAAGGTGTTATTGGAACCTTCACATGGTTCGAGATCTCAAATTAATTGACCCAATACGCGTGAAGCACCTGCACAGGACAACATATCGGTCTGTATCCATCGCTGGCTGGAAAGGCTCGGCTTCAGAACCGTACGTAAAGCTTCCGCCTCATACGGCTCCTCCCAGGATCGGCCCCAATTTATTCCGTTCAGTTTATCTCGTAAAATAAATATAAATTCGAACCTCCAGAGCCTCGCCGCGGTCATTGTCATCATTTTCCATTGGGGAGGCAGTACACGCAGCCACGTTGCCCTTGTTTCACTATGGAACTTTTGAGAATTTGTTATATTTTTGCATTGTTGATTTTCTTATTTACAATATAATTTTGATATTCTAAAATAAGGTTGATCATCTCCATATAGTATCTTCATTTTCTTTTATATTTTAATTCTTTATTGCACCACAATTTCTCCTAAATTTAAATGTAATAATATTTTTAATATTATCATTATTTTGCAAAGAAACCTCTTTATAATCAAGACTTGACATCTTTATACCAACCCCACTTAAACAATAAGTGATTTTGAGTAGAGTTTAAAGTAATCTTAAAAAAAAACATATCTTTAATGTTAAAAAAAAACTCTCTTTTATAAAAAAATAAATAAATAAATGATAAAATAATATAAAATATATTAACTTTAACTTTAAAATTATAAATTCTTTAGATTTACTTTACTTTTCTCCACAATTCTTTATAAATATTGTAACCTCAAAGTTCTCTTCCAATTTAACAAATAATATTAAAATTTTAATAGATAAAATATTTTAAAATTAAAATTGTTTCACCTAGACGTACAACATTCCTTTTTCATTAATTTGTATTTATTGATTACCCAAAACACTAAACAATACTTTTTCTTCTTTGCTACACTTTCCGCTTTTATCCCTGGCCCTGAAGTGAAAACACCATATAATCAATATTGACTTTAATGTATATAACCGGCAGTAAAGTGAAAGCGCTATAATCGATAATGACTTTAATTGCTTATATTATATTAATTAAGTTATACTAATACATCCCTAATTAATGCTAATTAATATTCGTTTTTATGAGTAGGCTTTAGTACCCTTTGGTTTTGATTCCTGTGTTTTTATGAGTAGACTTTAGTGCACTTTGGTTTCCCTATTACTATTAGTTACAATTTTTTTTAAGATGACAAAAATATTATAATTTATTGGTTAACTAATAGTGATAAAGTTATTATTAATTATTATTAATTATTAGTTAATATAAATTGATTTATCATGATTATTCACAGAAAATCAAGTCACTTAAAATGATTTATTGATGATTTATAAAGGGGTCAAACTTTCACACTAAGTCTTTGACCATTAACTTATAAAGAGGTAAAACAAGTTTTTAGATAATCAAAATCTTAACCAATTAGAAACAATTTTACTCTTAAGGAAGAATGAACAACTTGTAACTAATCAAAAGAAATTTTAGATCTTCAAAACCAAAAACAATTTCATTATAAATAATATATCCAAGATATTTTGATTTTATATTAGGGGCGACATGTGTTGGGGGGCTTAGGAGAATCTACCAATAATCGAGCAGATTCACTAACATTGTATCATGGTTTAAATTTTATCGAATGAAGGGGAATCAAAAACTTAATTGTGATAGTATACTCAATCACAATAAAACGAATGAAAAACCAATTTATCACTCAAAATTCATACCCATCTAGACTAATAAATAGAGCTCAAGGGGTGACGAGTTTTGAGTCTATAGAATACTACAAGGTGTTAAGGGTGTTCAATAGCTTGTCTGATCTCAAAGCAAATGATGTCATTGCATTAGGCATTGAAACACTAAGTATAAATGGGGAGGTTCCCATTAACTCTTACCTCCAATGATATTAATTTTCACAAACCATAAGTTATGCATGCCATTGAAGCTAATGGACAAGTGGTGCACCAATCTTAAGTTGATGGGATATGCAATAACTTCATTCCTACCTTCTCAACTTCCCTTTCATTCTAACATGCTTAGCGAAGGGATGGATAATGAATGCGAAAGGATGGATCTGAGTAGTGAAGGTGGGATTTTCTCTTCATTAATGAATGGTATCTGCATGTGCTTTTAGATTGCAGAAGCAATTTAATTTATAGGTTTATTTGTGCTCTCTTTTTTCCATAGGTCCAACAAGGTCATGTGGTTTAGATGTGGTCTACATTTCCAGATGAATTGGACCTTCATTCTTAGCTCTCGACCCTATGGTTTGCCCTCATTTTGGTAATCTCAAGTCTGGAAGTCATTAGGTATTAACTTTGGCTCTGAGATTCGATTCAATTTGAAGGTTCTAAAAAGAATAGAGGGCCATAGGCACTCCATTCGTTGTATCCCTTGCAAAATTTTAGACCTTTGTAGAGCATAGAGGAGGAGCACACAATAGATTGAGGATTTACACGTGGATTTTTCTCACTGCAATAAGATGACAAGTCAAATTGAATCTTAGAGAACCAAGAATGTTGAGTTATGGGAAGTAATGGATTGTCAAAGTAGACAAATAGAGAAATTGGAAGAAGACTTCAACAAGCTTTATGAATTAATCATGGGTCTTGCTAGGAGCTCGCATCCACTGACTTCTCTTCCCAATATTTGTATTGGTTTCGTTCGAGCGCCCATTAAAGATGTAAAAATAGTCAAACAAATTCAAGGAGACATGGCAATTGAAAATGTATCCATGAAGTTCAACTTTTAGGTGGATATCAAATATGAATCCCTTAGTAAACATGAATTTCTTCTAAATCTAAATCTTAATATGCATTGTAAGATAATTTTGTTACTAACTTAGATTATCAAATCATATTGAAGTAGGTTTTATAATTATACTGATAGAATTATAAGAATTGCTCAAATAATAAATAATTATTTTGAAATTTTAAAACTTTTAAAAATATTATATCATATATTATATTAATATATTAACTTGTTGTACAATGTAGCCACAACATCCTTTTAATATAAATAATAATAATATTTATATAAATAACAATAATGTTTGTATATATATGGGCATGTTACATAATATTCTATAAACGGAGATGCTTATAACAATCCCTAAGGGTGAGATTTTTAGTTAGGATGTAAATGAAGAGTGGCACAATTTCTCAGGGAGATTCTATAAAGTAAAAGTCATATCCTTCTTAAATCTGAGTTAATTAATTAAAAAGACAATAATCAATAATATAAAAAAATCATAAAATAAAATAGATATGAAGGGTGAGATTTCTTAAATTTGAGTTAAATAATTAAAAAGATAACAATCAATAATATAAAAAAAATCATAAAATAAAATAAATATGAAGGGTGAGATTTTTAGTGAGGATGTAAATGAAGAGTGACACAACGTTTCAAATCAATCAAGAGAGATTCTATAAAGTAGAAGTCGTATCTTTCTTAAATTTGAGTTAATTAATTAAAAAGGCAATAATCAAGAATATAAAAAAAATCATAAAATAAAATAGATATGTATCAATAAATATATACACGTGAACTTTTTTCATAATTTCATTATGGAATAACAAAATTACATTTACAGATATGAATCAGTTGTTGTGCTGTGTTCATATTTTCCAGTCAAAAGTAAGTTGTTTTGTTTCTTATGTTTATACATATGCTTCATTTTTATATTTTCCCCATATTTAGTAATTTATGTTGGTCATATTAGTTCCATATACATTCCTTTCATAATACAAAATAGAAGTAATAAGGTCCCTTCGTATTATAGAAGCTCCTCTCATGGAGAGGTATTTTAGTTGCCAAAATTTGAGTTGTTCTGACTTTCATGAAAGGGTATGTGGTAGTATTCTTGTGCGCCATCCAGAGTGTGTTCAATTACGTGCCAAAGTCCATAGGCTAGCTGTGTGGCTTCCTTGGAAAGTTTGTCTGCCAATTGATTCATTTCCCTGTAAACGTGAGAAAAAGAGATATTGTCAAATAAACTTTTGATTCGATGCACATCCTCATGCAAAGGGAGCAAACATGATATTTTGCATCTATGTATTCCATTAGCCCAGTTGATGATAACTTGTGAATCCCCAAAGACTTGAAGAGCTTTGCAACCCTTTTCAATAGCAAAGAGTAAGAGTAGTTTAAGGGCCACGAATTCTGAGTAATTAATTTTTCCAACCCCCAATCCCTCCTTGAGGTAAAAATAATGTGATGAGGAGAAAAAGAGACATCCTCCCCCCCCAACAGTTTCTCTGGTTAGACGGGGAGGCACCGTCGAAAAAGGCCCACGGGATGCTAAGATCAAGGGATTCCTCCTGGACAAACCTTTGGCGCACTGTAGAGCCCCCAACAGAAGGTGAGAACGATTTGTAGATGCTAAAGCTTTGGGCCGCTACCCTTTCGGCTGGGATAGTTTCCCCCTACAAGATGTGTCCATTTCTAGTGATCCATAGACCCCAGGCGATAATGAATGGAAAAGCTCGAAGATCCTCTTGTCCACATTTTGTTAACCGGGCTTTTAGAGTCAGATCAAAGGAAGTGTCGTGCCAATCCGAGAGCGTGGGTATTAGTTCCTTTGCGAAAGTCCATACTTCGATGACAAATGGGCAATGAAGAAAGAGATGGTCCACTATTTCTAGATGTGATTTACAGAGAGCACAACGACCTGGCCCAATGAAGAGGCGTTTTTGTAGAATATCCCAGGTAGGAATTTTGTTTGCCAGAATTGACCAGATTAAGAGTTTCCCCTTCGCTGGGCAGGATTGTTTCCAAATATTTTACCACCACCAGAGAGGCTCCTATTTTTGTAGATCTACTGTTAATTTTATGTAAACTCGATCGAGGAGTATATTCGATGTCCCCAACACTATCCCAGAGTAATTCATCTTTCTGATCACTCAGTCGAATGGAGGATTCCCAGAGGGTTTGCAAGTATCTATTCTAGAAAGCCAAGTCATCCTCTAGAAGTCCGAGTCTGGGTCCTCCCAACCATCCTTGATGCCACAAGTTTGTAGAGAGGGAGTCGCCTATCTGAGGCAAATGAAGGAAGCCTCCCAAAGTCAGTCGTTCTCTTAAGTCCTTGGGAAGGTTATGTCCAAGTTGGCTCCCAACCTAGGGATCCAAGCCAAGATGCACCATGCGTCCATTGCCCACTCTCCACACCAGATCCGCCCCCATGAGAGAAAAATCTTTAATCAGATATTTCCAAATAATAGAGGCCCCAGTTGTAGACTTGTCAGTGGAGCAAACCCAGTCTAATTAAGTGAGTTGGGCAATATACTTCTGATGGATTACCTGGGTCCAGAGACTAGTAGTCTTTATCAACCGCCAAGAGCATTTTGTTGGGAGAGCTGTAGAGAAGTAGAAGATATTCTTCATCCCCCAGCCACCGAGGGCCTTCGGAGTAGCAATCCGTTCCCATCTTACCTAGGGTATAAAAAAAATATCCTTATTGCCCTGCCAAAGATATGTGAAGCATAATTTCCTCATTTTATCCAGAGTACCTTTGGGAATCTAGGCAAGGGACATCCAGTAGACAGGAATAACTTCTAGTACCGATTTTATTAGTACTAGTCACCCAGCTCTTGAGAGCCAGCGATGGCTCCAACATTTTAGCCTCTTTTCCAATTTTGCTACAAGCCACCGCCAGTTCGTCTTCCTGTATTCATTTGGTTTTAAAAGAAACCCAAGATATTTCAGTCCTTCTTCAATATCCAAGACCTGAAAGGGTAGTCTCTCCAAGCAATAAAGTATTTCCTCATCTTCCATCAAGGAGAAAGTGATACTTGACTTTTGTTTGTTTATTTCCATGCCAGTGGCTTGTTTGAAGAGTGAAAGTCCATCACACAGTTTTCCAATATCCTGTCTTGAGCCATTACAAAAAATTAAGGTGTCATCCACAAAGAGTAAGTGTGTTATGTAAAACCCATGAAAGATTTTGATGCCTCTGAAGCTTCCTGTAGATTTTGCTTCATGCAGAAAGTGGCTAAGACAGTCCGCGACGAGCAGAAAGAGAATTAGGGAGAGGGCACAACCCTGGTGTAGTCCTCTTTCCACCCTGAAGAAGGGGGTGGTTGTGTCATTGATCAAAAGAGAGAAGGATACTGAGGTAAGGCAAGCCATGATCCAGCTTGTAAAAGCTACACCAAATCCAAGATGGATTAGTAGCATATGAGTGTAGAGCCAGTTTACCCTATCAAAAGCCTCAGAAAGATCAATCTTTATTGTTGCTCCTTTGAGTTTTTTAGTTTTCATGTTGTGTAGACCTTCCTGTGCCACACCAATTGCTTCATGAATCTATTTTCCTTTCATAAACCCAAATTGTTCCCCTGTTATATGTTGAGAGAGAGTATCTTTTAAATGAAGACTGATAATTTTTTAGATGATTTTGTAGATGAAGTTCCAGAGAGAGATCGGACGGAAATCATCAAAGGAATTTGGGTTATCAGATTTGGGTATAAGAGCAATAAAGGTGGCATTTATAGGTTCATGTGTGCCGTGATTCCTCCACGACTTTTACAATGTCATTCCCCAATAGATCAAAGAAGCCCAGAAAGAATTCAATTGACCAACCATCCGTCCCTGGACTCTTCCCTTTCTGGAAGGTTTTCATTACAACAACAATTCTTGTTCAATAACCTGAGCCATTAAAGACTCTCTTTCTTCATCATCCACAAAACGTGGGAAGATTCTGGCAGTTTTCACTATTTCCCTGATTGAAGTTCCCGACTGTGCTTTGAATAGTTCTGTAAAATGTGAAATCCCCATAGTTGAGAGCCTCTCAAAGGTGTTGACCAATTGTCTAGTTCTCTGTTTTAGGCTCCAGATGGTGTTAGTTAGTTTCCTGCCTTTGGCATAGGAATGGAATAATTTTGTGTTCTCGTCCCCACTGGCAAGCCAAATAGCCTGGCTTTTTAGTCTCCAGAGAGCTTCCTTGTCTGCCAGGATAGTTTTCTGCCAGAGTTCTAGTTCTGCAAGTTCTTCCCTAGCTACCCAAGAGTTGTATCCTAAAGTAGGATCAGCTTGCCAATCCAATAACTTTTTTTCCAGGGCTGTTAGTTCCTGGTCTTCTTTTAATCGTTTCTCATGCACCCAAGTAATGGTGGCTTGTTTGAATTTCTTTAGATTGTCCATAAAGAGAATTGCAACATGTGTGTTGTGTAAGGGTCCAATGGGTACCCACAAATTGCACACTAAGGTCTGATACTCTGGTTCCTTTAGCCATCCTTCGAAGAATTTGAAGGGGCTAGGAGTACGCTGGGTCCCGCCCCTTAATTCCAAGATAATCAAATTGTGGTCAGATTCTCCTCCACTTGCAACCCATTGATGGACAAGTCCCAGGGAGTCCACCAGTTCCTCTGTCAGTAGAAAGCGATCCAATCGTTCGGCTATTCTAGCATCCCCGCTTTGCATATTCCTCCAGGTTGGCTGTAATTTTGCTGAAAGGAGATCCAACAAACCTAGAGTATCTAGGAGGTGTGTAAAATAATTAGTCAAGGGGTCCGGAGACAAACAAGGGACCCAAACCTCCGTCGCTCCCAAGGAGAAATTTAGGTCCCCTCCCAAGATAACCCCTGCCTGGGAAAGCAAGGGATAGGTAGCCAGAGAGTCCCAATATTGTTTCCGATCAACATAGGGACCATAAACATTGATTAGAACAAAAGTGCACCCGAGCTCCGCTGAAAATAAACTAAGGTTGGTCCTTGTGTCAAAGCCCCAAACATTATCACATTTTCCACTCTTAAGTCTCCAACCTGTGGCCAAACCCCCAGAGCATCCTTTGGAATCAATCGCGACAAAGGACCAGCCAGGGAGAAGATCTTCTAAAGCACGTGTCACTCTCTCACTGATTCCCATTGTTTCCTGTAGAAAAATTACGTCTAGGTTGTGTACAGTAATAAGCCTTTTCAGAGACGATTTTTTTGTTGGGCTCGCCAAACCCCTACAATTGAGGGAGAGTATTTTCATGAGGTAACCAACTCCTATGATTGCTTTGCTCTAAGCGCCCATTCTATGGAAGATTGTCTGCCCGAAGCCACATCTAGTTTAGCTCGATCTTGTGCCAGTAAAAAGTGTGAACGTTTGCCCCTTCCCCTCGAGGAGGACTGGACCTGAGTAAGCGATCCCAGGCCAGCCCCAAGTTGTTCTTCTGAAGAGCCTCCTCCTGTTGAGTCGGAGAATATGGCCCCGTTGCGGAGGGTGTATCGAATTATAGAGCCCTCAAATGACTGGGAATTGGAGGAAGACTGAGAAGTAGAGGGAGTCCTAGTAGGAGGGCCAGGAGGGGAGGGAAGGGAGGAGACAAGGTTCAGAGAAGAGTTTAAAAAGACGGAAGAAGGGTCCCCAAGGCTTAAAAATAAGGGGGTCGTTGAACCCCCAGGTTCTCTGGTTTGATAGTCATTTGTCACTTGTCTCTGTTTGACGACAGGTGAACTCGACGAAGGAAAGAGAACCTCAGGGGGGAGGGGGAAAAAGGCCGGAACCAACCGAGAGAGCGCAAGGGAAGAGGGAAGCCCCAATGAGGGAGGGAAGTCAATGCCCATAGTTCCCAAAGGAGGTGTCAAAGAAAAAACATTAGAAACATTCAGAGGCAAAGAAAACTATAGCTTACCCGATGACAGTTGAGTTCTTGGTCCAGCCTGCAGGGAGGATTTTTGAGCCTTTGTGAGCAGTGAGCCTATGTCCACCGAAGAAGGTCCTGTCGGAGTAGAAGTTTGTTGTTTGTTGACCCGTTCGAAGTCCCTATCCCATGAGCTCCCTGCCAGCGTGCCCCCAGAGTCCCCACAGTCTGGTCTTGTTCTGTCCAGCTCAGGCCCTGACCCAGTAACCAAAGTACCCCAGAACTTCCCTTTAAAGGGTAGAGTGCATTCCACCACACCATGTCCATAAACATGGCATCTGTGGCACCTGAACATAATGCCTTCATAATGCAATGGCTGTAGAAATATACCAGAGGTTGCTTTGATTTTTATCTCCTTTAAAAGACCCGGCCTGAGGTCCAGTCGCACCAAGATTCTAGCAACAGTCATAAGCCCCGTTTCCTCAAAAGAGTAGTTGGCCTCCAAGAAATCTCTGAGCCTATTTCAAATGGTCGAGAAGCGTGCGGGGTTCCAATATTGCATGGGAAGGCTCGGTAGCTGGACCCATACTGGAACGACATCAACATTCTCCCTCTTTGCGTCAATGTTTGGGGTCTAGCGCTTGAGTACAATTGGGGTACCCACCATCGTCCAGACCTTTGAGAGGACCCAGTCCACATCTGAGGAGGCTTTGAATACAAAGGAGAACCATCCCCTTTCCATCAAACGAATGTAGGGAGAGGAGGTAAGTTTGGAGCCCTAGGAGTTTTCCACCCAAGAGCGAAGAAACATAGTTCCCAGTCTTTTACCTCTTGCTCGCCCTACCACCACTAGCTCAAAAAACTCCACCACTCGATCCATATCGATGTCTTCTCCAAAGACCAGACAATCTGGGTTGGAGCGATCACAAGCGCACTGAGTACTCTTTGGCGTCGAGCGCTTTGAACCCCCAGAAACCTTGGGGCGTTCTCGGCTTCCTTGCTGAGTCAAACCCTTGGGGCCTTGTCCTTAAGGGGGATCAACAAGACTGGAAGCCCTACCAAGAGAGAGATCCCTACCAAAATAAGCGCCTACCGTCGTCGCAGGTTCCAAATGCGAAAAATGGGTTCCTGGGTAGTCCTCCCCTAAATCTTTCTGAGATGTGTCCCAGCCAGCTGCAATAGTTGTAGCCCCAGGTTCGGATCCAAGGCTAGCGAAAAGACCTTCTGACAAACCCGGAATTGATTCCAGTCCAGCCTCCAAGCCCACCAAAGAAGGCACCGCTGGTCCATTTGTCAGCCCTATCGAAAAAGATAGAGGAGACAGGGTGTGATTCCCTAGGAAAATGCTAGATGTTAGGGGAATGTTCAAATCCTCCGAGATCATCTCCTCAAGTCACAAAGTAGTAAAGATAGGGTTGGATGGGGACCCATTTATTGTTCCTTCCTCCATAAATCCCGGGTCCGACGCCCCACCTGGGTCCATACCGAACCTGTCGAGAGAAAAACTGAGGGTTCACAGAGAAAACCTTCAAAGCGTGTTTCGATCCAAGCTCCCACAAGTAGTTTAAAGACACCCACTCAAAACTTGCCACTAAAACCACCGATGGAGTAAAGACCAGTTCCCTACCCAGCAGTCGACCGCCGTGCTACCTTCCACATCTACCAGGCACCTAAACGACCTCCATTAAACTGTGAACCCTCTCCAATTAACTCCAACCATAATGAAACCCTAACTGTTCGATGGATTATTATATACACATGAACTATACTTATAAAAGTTATAATTTTAAATATCAACAATCAATAATATAAAAAAAAATCATAAAATAAAATAAATATAAAGGGTGAGATTTTTAGTGAGGATGTAAATGAAGAGTGGCACAATGTTTCAAATAAAGAGAGATTCTATAAAGTAGAAGTCATATCCTTCTTAAATTCGAGTTAACTAATTAAAAAAACAATAATCAAGAATATACAAAAATCATAAAATAAAATACATATGAATCAATAAATATATACACGTGCACTATATTTATAAAAGTTATAATTTTAAATATTATAATATCAATTTAAGTAAAATAGATATAATTTTAAATATAACATTGATTCAAGTATACGTAAACTAATAAATACATATATAAAATATAACTATATTTATAAAAGTTATAACTTTAAATATCCTAATATTAATTTAAGTAAAGTAGATATAATTTTAAATATAATATTGATTCAAGTACATATGAACCAATAAATACATATCTGAAATATATTTATAAAAAATATTTTAGATATCATATTAATTCAAAATATATTTACTAAAGTTCTAATCACCTAAAATTTATATCTACATAAGTACCAAGGACATGTAACCTTTACTTCATGACATTATTAATAATCATATGCATGGCATCAATATCATTTATGTTTCTTATTTTCTGACTAATGAAATAATTAGGTAAAAACTTGATTGATGAGTCCACTAATGAGTTAACGGATGAGTTGATTGACGACTGGCTTATCTCTTAATGACATTGTCATAGTTTTATTTTATTTTTAAATTTCTATTTTCATTATGATTTTTAAATTTCTCCTTTTAGATATTTTATATTGTTTATTCTATATTTTTTTAAATTTTATTTGTTTTTTTATTACAACTTATTCTAAAAGTTCTCACTTAAAAAGTATAGAATAAAATAATGATATTGTTAAAATGAATATGAATATTTATTAGCTGTATAATTAAACATATAATTAAAGACATTACATCTTATTATTATTTTTTTTTATAAAAGCAAGTTTTTTTTCCTATTGAGAATACAATTATGATTATGTATTTAATTTACTAGAATAAGATAAACAATATAAATGACAAGAGGTTCCCCAAAATTGTTTCAAACTCTAGTTAAAATCATCAACGATTTAAGAGTGGATGGCATAATGATGCTAAGTCTTGGCTAAATTATTGGGGAATAAAGAAAGACGTTATTTTGCAGAATACCGATGATATTAAAAATATTATTAAAGTTAAATTTAAGGAGAGTATTTAGTGCGATAAAGAATTAAATGATAAGGAGGTGGTTAACCCTAATCTTGAAGATCAAAAGTATCTCTCTGTTTTGAATAGCATAAGGAAAGTCAATATTGGTAAAATAAGAACTAATTCTCATGAGCTTCAAAGTGAAATTGGACATTGTATAATTCCCAAAACACCATGGCATGGAAGAATTTGTCACATTTGTGACACTTAGAGGGTTGATGTTAGGAACCAAATATCAATATAGCATAGAAAAACCTTAGAATAAGTACTCAACGCCTTGAAAAAGAGAGAATTTAAGGTAATAAGCCTCTTCGAGGGGGAAACCTCCCTATACCCCACATAAATGTCCAAGTATAAGATAATTCGAAATAAAAATGTCTCATTGGTATATATAGGAGACTAGGAGGTACAATTACAACTAATGGACTAAAACCGACATAAATAAAATAACATTACTAATGTAATATGCCCCAATTAAGGGGTAATGCGCCACTATTTAGGGCTTAACATGCCCCCCCCTTGAGACAAGTGTTGTCTGCAATGCTTGAGTAACTCTGGATGCTTTTGTATAAAAGACTCATCTTCCCAAGTGGAATCTTTAGCCGGTAGTTTCCTCCATTTAACGAGATACTCTGAAATGGATCTATTCCTCAGTTGGTGAATTTTTGTGTCAGTGATGGCTTCAGGCTCCAATATGATTTTTCCTTCCTTGTCAAGTTCTGGCAATTTAATTTGAACTGGGATCTTGTCACCTATAATCTTCTTTAAGCATGAAGCATGGAAAATTGGGTGTACTCGTGAAGATGCAGGCAACTCCAATTTGTATGCCATAGTACCAATCTTTTGCAACACCTTATAAGGGCCATAATACTTTGGTGATACTTTATTATCCCTCTTGGCTTGCTTGAGGGACATCTATTTGTATGGTTGTAGTCTTAAGAACACTCAATCCCCTACTTCAAAACTTCTTTCACTACGATGTTGATCTTCTTGTTGTTTCATGCGATTCTGTGCCATGGTCAGGTTGTCCTTTAAGATTTGGAGAACTTCTTGTTGGTGCTTGATGTGATCTTCCACTGTTTGAGCCTTAGATTTTTCTTTTAGAGAAGAAGTGATGGAAGGAGGGTGGTATCCGTACAATGCCATAAATGGTGTCACTTTTGTTGCAGTATGAAAGGAAGTGTTATACCACCATTATGCCAAGGGTAACTATTTGAACCATTGTGTTTGTTTATCATAGACAAAGCAACGAAGGTAGCCTTCCAAACATTTTTTCACTATCTTGGTTTCTCCATCAGATTGAGGATGATAGGATGAGCTATGAGCCAATTGAGTACCCAAACAAGAAAATATTTCTGTCCAAAAATGTCCAGTGAAGATGGGATCTCTGTCACTTACAATAATCTTTGGGCTGCCATGTAGCTTTTGAACTGTCTCCGTGAATGTGGTGGCAATTGTACTGGCTTTGAAGGGATGAGAGAGTGCACAAAAGTGTGCATATTTGGTGAGTCTATCAACAATCACCATGAGGACACTCTTTCCTTCAAACTTTGGTAACCTTGTTATGAAATCCATTGAAAACTCCTCCTAGTGCTGACTTGGGATGGCTAATGGTTGTAAAATACCTGGAGTCTTAATTGTTTCCACCTTATTTTGTTGGCAAACAAAACATTCTGCGACAAACCTTTGAACGTCAATTTTAAGGCCATCCCCAAAAAAATCCTTCTTGACCCTATGGTAGGTTTTCAAAAATCCCTAGTGCCCTCCTACTAGAGAGGTGTGCAATTCCAATAGTAGCTTTTGTTTCAGTTGGGAGTTCTTACATAAATATAAGTGATCTTTGTACCATAGTGAATCATTTTTCCATGTAAATGTATCTGATGCATTGGAATCCTGCTGCAACCTTTGAATGAGAGTCCACA
>JZKD02S2376862.1:0-11757 GCA_000966675.3 Picea glauca
ACTCCAAGCGGCAGCTAGAGGAGGCATGTACAGCCACGGAGGGTGCCCAGAAAGTAGCCGCGGCTCCTCCACACAAAGATCCGTGACCAGAGAGGGGGACGACAACCATAAGGCATGCCTGGCAGCTAGACTGAAGCTGAAGGCAGGTCCGGCAGCTTGGTGAGGGGCAGATCTGAGGCTAAAGATAGGTCCGGCTGCACTTTACACCTCAGAGAAGACACATCCAACAACAACTCCAAAGAGAAAAACTTCCAGCCAATAAAATCGCAGAACTGAACTTGAAAAGCAAATGGGAAGGCCACATCAATCAAGAGAGAACAGTCACTGAGGTAGCCGCAGCTAGAGGATGAGAGAGTGAGTGTGAGTGAAATGAATAGGATAGGTTCTAATTTATAGTTAGGGAGAGGGGTTAGGGTATTTAGAATAATAATTAATTATTGACATATTATTAATATAAATATTAATTAATATGTCAATTAATATTAATTAAAATTCTAATTACATATTAAAACCCCAATCACACAAAATGAAACCCAATCACATAAACCAAGAGGGAAAGCAAACCAACAAGGGGTTACTTGTTAAGAAAAAGTCAAGGGGAGGTTCCTTAATGGAAAAACATGTCCACATGAGTCTCATGGTGACCTATAAACTTTATTATCACTACATAAGGGGGTACATCACACAATGTGTTCATGCCCATCTTCATAGACTCTCCTAGGTCTCATGGACCATCCCGAGAGAGAGGAAGAGGATCACACATCAACACATCTTGGTATTACACTAAGATCTACCTGGTCAAAGAGCAGGTTGCCCTAGAACATATCTGGGGGACCTAGAACACATCTAGGGTCTTATCCACTAAGGTACAAGACCAAGGATCAACCCATGCATTAAGCAAAGGTTCCCTGGAACACATCCAGGGGCCCTAGACACATCTAGGGACTTATATCAACCACCAAGGAACACATCCAAGGATCAATCCAAGCACCGGACAAGGATTCCCTGGAACACATCCAAGGGCCCTAGAACACATCTAGGGTCTTACTGATTGGTCCTAGACCAACAACCCCAGTCATCTACTGAGAGCCCTCACAAGGGTCTTTTGCCATGGCTCTCACTGCTTGGTCTCATACCAAGAAACCCTAGGAGTGTGCTGGGGGCCCTAGTCCACAGCTAGGGTCTTATGCCATCCTCCAGGAGAATGGCTCTTGCAGCTGCACTAATTTCAACAAATTGTAATAAAGATGATGGAGGACAAAGGGGTGAAGAGGAAGACTTTCTCCATGACTAATGTCATTGTCAACAAATTCATTGCCCAGTTTAAAGTAGGATAGCTACAGCAATGGCAGAGAAGGTTGTGTCAGAACTCTTGGACTCATATGGCTCTCTTATAGTGAGCATCTATGTTCCTAGAGGCCTGGGAAAGACCTCTCTTGCATCTTGTGCAGTCTCCAACAGTGAAGTCAAGAGGAGTTTCGTTGGAGGAGTATATTGGATCAGTGTTAGCATCAGAACAGGTGTCAAATCCCTTCAATGTTACCTATGGAAGGCCATTTCTCGTTTCCAAGCTGTCTTCACACCTGTGGGGGAAGGCCTCATTGCACTCCAAAGGAATTCTTCTCAGACTGTCTCCTGCCTTCCCTCTTGATTGTATTTGTTGATGTTATGTGGGAAGCATCTCTATTGGGAAGGGTTCCTATGTTTTTGATGGTAAGGAGCGCAGAAGAATTCTTGTTGTTTCCTCCAACCCACAAGTTCTTTCATCTATAGATGCATGCATTTCTACACTCAGCTGTCTGAAACTTGTGATGACATTTGTACAAATTCGACTCCAGAAACTTACAATGACTTTTATCAGGATTGTCAGAGAGCGAGGTTTCTGTTCGCATCCCCTGGAGGCACTGTTGTCTCAGTTTTTCCCAGGTCATCCAGTTGTTTTCCTGCATTTTATGGTGGCTTATATTTAGTTGTTCTAGTCGTGGGAGTTACTTATGACTTAAACCGAAGCAGCGGCATACTAAGTGCAAGGAAGGTTGCATACAGAGACCAGTACAGAAAAAGCAAAGTTGGGATCTAATGTCTTCATTTATCACAATGGAATTTCCTTGTCAATCAAGCAAGTGTTTGTAGACGATCAAGTTTTGGCAACTGTATCTGCAAATCTAACCTTTAAATAAGATAAGGTGTTAAGCCAGGGCACCCAGGCATCTGGATTATATGGATAAGGAAAGTATGCCAGTTCTATCCAATAAATGCCCCAAAAGAATCCTTCTCAACATAAAAATTTGATTGGACAATGAAGAAGCTTTTACATACAACGCTTCCAATTACAAAAATCTTGGTAGTAAGGCCAGTTAGCGGAGGGTTCATTGCAATGCAATATGCATGCCCCATATGACCTCTTCTGTCCACTTAAACTCCAGATCTTATCATCATCTTGCAGCAGCAAAGATACGTCAAGCATGGCAATAGGGGATGGCGTGGCAGGCTCCAAAGCTCCATTTCAGACAGCTGTTCGGGAAGGATTCATCCACATATACATACCTATTTCTGGATATTCACCAACCAGACATGGCTGTGGTGTTGGTGGATCCAGTGGATAAACAGTGGACAGGGATCTTAGTCTAACAAAGGAGCTAGGCTTAAATCTGCTATATGCCATGAATGTATGTGCATGCTGATCACTTCACTGGAACTGGTCTGATAAAGACTAAAACATCAGGTGTAAAGTCTGTAATATTAGAAGTGAATAAAGCAAAAGCAGGTGTATTGGTCAATGCTGGTGACACAAGTTATTCTGGGAATCAGTCCCTGGAGGTTCGGTCCACTCCTGGTCACATCCGAGGGTGTGTGACTTGTATACAAGGTGAAGGCTCTGGTCAGCTTAATTCAAGGATGGCTTCCACTGGAGATGCTCTTCTAATACATGACTATGGTCAGATTGATTTTCAGATTCTTACCCTAGCCTGCATTTGATACCTGTTGGTTAGGAAGCATTCATGTCTTTTGTGGAAATGTTAATAAGCTAAGAGGCTATATAGCAATGGCATACTTTGACAGTCTATCCAGCAATGCCATCCATTAATATTATTTGACAAAAGGAGAGAAATGATGGAAATCTACTCCGAAAATAGAACTATTTATTGATACTCTTTGTGATACTTCTACTAATAGTGGCCTTAATAATATTTTCTATCTGTGATTTGCTTAGTAGTGACTGGCTGGATGGGTATCTAAGATAAACTCTAGGAAATTACAAGCTCCAGAATGGTTAAAGAATCTGGATCTCTTGATAAATTCAGATTTCAGATTTATTTTGGTGGACATATGACCACTGCTGTTGTTTATTTTTAATCAGGCTAGCTGTCTATTGAGTGAGTTGGCGAGTACACTTTGCAGGCAAAAGTTGGAAGAGAAAAGCTCGTCAGACTCTACTACATAACTAGATTCACAAGTCGATAGAACAATAATGCTTCTGTGCTGCCAGATTGGCATTTAGACCTCTGTAACTATGCTGCTGTAAAATTTTTATTTTTGCGGGGAATATATTTGGCCAGGAAAACAGTGGGGCAAAAAGTTGGCTCGGCTATGACAATATGGCAAAGTATGAAGATTGAACAGCTTGCAAGGCTGTGTGTTTTAGTGGCTATATTTAAGTATTTGCAGGTGCATTTGCTGTGGCATATCCAGTGAAACCAGAAGCTGAAACTGTGGTCTTCATTCTTCAGTCCACAGGCATTACTAGCATTATGATAATAAAAGATAACTAGGATACAACCAACACAATTGCAAAAGAGGTTGGAACAGAGATGCTTCTTGCTGAAACTGAACCTTCAAAAAATGCTGAAACACTGTACAGATGAGATACTGAGGTTTCAGACTTTATTTCAGTTAGCAGATCTTACGAAGTGGCATCCACAGTTTGCGTGTGCAAGCATTGAAAAAAAGATTATTTACCATTGTGGGCCAACTTACAATGGCAAGACCTATAATGCTTTGCAATGGTTCATGCAGGCAAAGAGGGGTGTATTGTGGTCCACTTCAGCATCTCACTATAGAAGTGTTTGACAAAGGGAATGAACTTGGTGCATATTGCAGTCTTCATATTGGACAACAGAAGAAGCATGTTCTATTTGCAAACCATATGGTATGGACTGTAGAAACAACATCCACTGATGAATTTTCCGAAGTTGTCATCATTGAAACTCAGATGATATGTAAGGAAGTCGAAGGATTTGCATGGGGCAGGTCATTGCTGGGATTAAAGGTTGATAAGTTACATTTATGCGAGGCCTTGGTTGTTTCTTCCTTTTAAGGGAAGCTTGTGCTGCTGTTGTGCATGTGCTAATTGAGCGCCATCACAAGAAGTTTAAGCCTTTGGTTGTCAAAGTTGAGCTGACTTTAGGAAAT
The DNA here is from genome assembly GCA_000966675.3 of Picea glauca. NCBI lineage: Eukaryota > Viridiplantae > Streptophyta > Pinopsida > Pinales > Pinaceae > Picea > Picea glauca. The sequence goes on from JZKD02S2376862.1 coordinate 4,414, forward strand.
TCCCAAAACATTCAGTCAAGGGATTGAATTGCACCTATAAGCATGGGAATCTTATGCTCATCCTATGGCATTTATGGAAGCATTGCATGGAGTCTTACAACTCTAGAGGCATTTTTGACAAGTAGGAGATATTCTATGAACTCTTAGGCAGTGTCAATACAGCTAGTATTATCATATTATGATCATGCTATTATACCTCTGGATACCTCATATTAAGGCAATGATCAAGGAGACACCTGCCAATACACAGATTTAAATTCATGATTTGAGTTGTTATTAGTAAGATTGTTATCTGTATTCACTAAATGCAGCTATTAATGCTTTTATCTGTGTTTGCCTCGTATGCATGGTGATGATTATGTCAGGGGAAGGCATATATATATGTGTGTGTGTGGATGGTGTTGCAATTGGCAATTCTATATGCATATGGTACACTATGGAACTCATATGTGTATGCACTCATTAACACTGTAGTGTTTATATGTGTTGATAAGGAGTATATCTATGGCATTGTTATCGGTTGTTTCTCTCGACATCTTTATCAATGGATGTGATATTCTTCGGTGGAATCTTTTCAATGTCATTATATGTGGATATGACCAACATCCTTATATCTTGAAATATATGAAATATACTGGAAATATTGAAACCATTGTATATGCAGTGGATAGTGTCAGGTATTTTAGTTGTAGTTTAGTTAACTAAATTCTGAAGCATTTATCTATCAATCCAGGGTAAGTAAACTTATGAGGTGTTGGCACTATATATGTAGAACTAGCTTGGTAGTCACTTAAGATTCCCATGAAAAATAAATCTGTTGCAAACTTAAAGCAAGAAGGTTCAAAATCTGACTCAGGGATTGAGAGTTATTCTTGTGACTAAAGAGACTTATTTAACCTTCAATTGGTTGAACCGCCAGTTCAGATGCAAACACTAGGTGTAGATCTGTATTCATACTCTATCTTAGTGAAATAGTGTAAAGTTGAGTGAGTCACCCTAAGTTATGAGTCATAGACTGATTTTAAACTTTAAATGAGAAGTATAGGAAAATGAATGTTTTTCAAAGAAGATAATCTGATAACATAAATAAAGGAAAGGAAAAAGAACAGGTGTAGCTTTACTTCCGAAGCAAGGGGGCCCTTCCTCTTCCAGAAGTAGGCTATGTTAAAACTCAAATGTTAAGGATTCTTCAACACACCATAATACTGGAAATGATTGCTTGTATTATATCAAAACAGAGTTTTGTGATCACAGAGTATCAATCAACTTTACATTAATATTACAACCCCTCTATTACCTACTCTGACTTTGGTTTTATAGATTGTTATAGGCAAAATCCAATATGCTCAGAATAACATTCTATTTCTAAACATGTGCAAAAATTTGGATCAGATCTCATATTGAGCATGAAGGATAGGAGATCCATGATTCTTCTTTGTTGTTATTTGATTTTATGAGTGGGAAATTAGTTCAAAACCCCTTCAGCTTTGAATCCCATCTTTGGCTGGTCGGCTAACAAACATTTGACTAGAAACAATTGCACCAGGAAATCTAGGAGGATTTGCTTTGAAGAAACGCTTGTACAACCCACATCATGCACTTTTTGGGGAATCTGCTCCCAAGTCACCTAATCAAGTTCATTCTGCACAAAACCTATGTCATGGAATCTTCAGATTTGTCTTCATCGCTCTAGAAATCACCTATGAATATCACTGTCTGTAAACTGAAGACTACACTATGTTTCTAACTAATTGTAGGAATTATAGTTCAGATCTCACATTCAACATGTAGAATATGAATTCCTCGATCCCTTTGGCTGTATCCTTGATCTTCTGACTGGTTGAACATTATTCCTCGCTTCTGGGCATTGAGTTTTAGATTATGTGAGCAAATTGGCAGATTTGCAGTTGATTCCCGTGAATTTCCTGTAACTATCTGCTGAGTTTGAGCACGCGTTGACCATTGAGTGTCAAATGCTATGAGGATGAAAAAATAGGTAATTTACCATCCTGACATCAAAGAAGAGCTTTCAAGTAGAAAATCTGAAATTGAAAGAGCGTAAGTATGCCAATCTACGATTTTTTTTAATAGTTGAGATGTCCGAGTTAATTCTTGTAATATCAAAAACTTAGGTAATTTGGTAAATAAATGTCTTCTAATAATATTTAACTGTCAAAATCAGGGGTTTTATTCAAAAGCAACTTATTACCTCAATCATGCTCATTATGCCATTATTTTGATGAAAGTGGACAAAAAGAAGAGTTTTTGGTTAAATAATGGAGGTGAATGGGTTGGATTGGAATGATTGGATTGGAATGATTAAAAGAGTCAAAATGAAAGCAAAATGTATAGCTGATGTTTTTGATAAAGATGTTAAAACTGACCAAAATTTGAATGCATATTCATTGATTCAAAAAAATGTTGACATTAAAACCCTTTTTCTTCCAATCCTATAATTAATGCCAACAACTCCTTTGAGACTGAAATGGTTATGTATCCTACCCTGACAGATTTTTCATTAAAAATATTGGCAAATGCCTTGGTCACCTAGTTGTTATGTACGTGAAATCGCTTGAACAACTGCAACAAGCCAATTCTTTGGGATATAGTTATGCATGTAGGGTAGTCCTCCAACAATGAAATTCCCTACGATTCATACCTTACCATGCTCAGGACTACCATTGTTTCTTTACTTTGCTTAAGTGAAGTATCAGGTCCCAGTTTCAAAACCCTCAGGGAAAACATAAATGAAAGGTAACATGAATGAGGCACACATGAAATTTGAAGAACAAACGAAAAAAATATATATGAGAAGGAATGAACAATTCATGGTTACTATTTGGTCGACTCATTCAAATTCACGGTGGTTTTGGCTTATAAAATCACGAAGGAGTTTAATTGATCATGTCAAAACCATATTTGTGATAAAATGATTGTATTTGGTATGAAATTTATCAAATGATGATAAACTGTGAGTATTGGTAGTGGTTATGGCGACTGTCGGTTAATCATAGGCGAAGGGTGTGGGCAAGCATGAGGAAGATCACATATAGACACATGATACATGATTATGAAATCAAAGCATAATCATAATAAATATAAAATTCGAAATAATCCCTCATGATTGTGGGATTTGGTAAGATGATAGGTTAGGAAATCATGGATGAAGGAAATAAAATTAGGATAATTATGAAATAGACATTAGGATAACTATGAAACAAATGGCAAGTAGCATATATATATATATATATATATATGAGTTGTGTTTTAAAGATTTATTATAGTTTTTGACAATATATACCAAAAACCAATTATCTTGCATACCAAACCTTACTGTTGTCAAGAATTGTTGATCTTGGAAGGTTGACTCTTGAAGATTTTTGCTTTGAAATAAGTGTTCATGTTGATTATGCAACTTCGTTTGGCTTGGATATTCTGATCACTTGTTGAATTGGTCTTCATTCTAAAACACGTCTTTATTGCTGGAATTCCGTCTTTTATTACATGAAATAACAATTTTTATCTGCTGCAGTGAATGAATATTATTATGCTGCTAAGGATGGAAGAAATACTTTGCTTCCACTGATAGAAATGAAACCTGCTGCTGTTGTTAATCACTGGTGAATGTGATTAATTTGTATTGACTGTACTGATTGTTCTGAAAGAAATTACAGGAAATCTGTACAACACTGGAATTTCTTTTAATTGTGAACTTGGCCAGCTAGTTTCCTGGTTTTCAAGCAGAGTTCATGCTTAGTTGCGCCAGTTACCTGGTTTTTACGACTAAGCTTTATTTTTATCTTTATTTATTTATTTTTCTATATTATCATACTCTTCTTGAAAAAGAAAATCCTCTTTCAAGTGTAGGAATACTTCCTATGCATCCATTCACGTAGCAAGATATCTAGTGTACTCATATCCAATTATAAAAAATATACCTTAATGAATACTGAGATATGAGAGACCAACTGCTTTTGTAGAAATGGTGCCAAGAATTGTTGAAATATGGAGTGACGTTGCAAACTAATGACTGATTGAAACCAAATTTCAATATAATCCTTGTTTCTTTGATTTCCTGTAGTTGTCATATCATAAAGTTCTTCAGAAATTTGATCATCATATTTCTGAATACACAAGGGATCCAGTGACCAACATCCAATAAATTCTTCAATTTTTGGCTCTAGTATCTGCACCTCATCTGAGATTATCCATGACTCAGAGAGCTTGTCTTCTTGTTGATAAGGATTAGAAGAAATTTTTAAGTCCTCTTCATGGATAATTTGTTCTTCAACCCCCTCATGAGATGTAGAATCTCCCCTGGTGACGACTCTGAACTTTGGGCAAGGAGTTGAGAAAATCCTTGTAGCAACACCTTCCTTGCTCAACAAATTCCTGAGCATTCTTAAGTTCTTCTTGATGTTCAAGAGGTTTTTCTCATGAATGGATTAATATATGGGGGGGTTTTCACAAAAACAAAGATTTCTCTATCTAAATCAGAAACAAACACACCACACCAAACAAACTCTATGAAAAAAACTTGCATAAAAGGAAACACACTTACAGTGCCAACACGACGAGGGCTCGGAGATACCCACTAAAGTGGATGTGTCAGACTAGAACCCTTTTAGAAATCTTGAAGTGAGGGTGCCTTTGCGTCTTACCGTTTCTCCTCCAAGTCATAAATGTTGGTGCAACAAACAAAATGCAAGAAAAAATCTAAGGTCCTAAGAAAATAAGAAAACTTCCAAGAAAAAAACTCTGAAATTTAAAAAAAGACAAATTAAGAAACTTACAACTAAAAACAACAGAAACCGTGTGACTTCCAAAACCAATTTCCTGACATGTTCCCTGCAACAACGCCAAAATGTCAGGTATTTTAGTTAACTAAATTCTAAAGCATTTATCTATCAATCCAGGTAAGTAAACTTATGAGGTGTCAACACTATATATGCAGAACTAGCTTGGTAGTCACTTAAGATTCCTGTGAAAAATAAATCTATTGCAAACTTAAAGCTAGAAGGTTCATAGTTTGACTTAGGCAATGAGAGTTATTCTCATGACTAACGAGACTTATTTAACCTTTAATTGGTTGAACCATCGGTTCATATGCAAACAAGAGGTGTAGATCCGTACTCATACTTTATTTCAGTAAAATCATGTAAAGTCGAGTGAGTCACCCTAAGTTATGAGACATAGACTGATTTTAAACTTTAAATGAAAAGTACAGGAAAATAAATGCTTTTCAAAGAAGATAAACTAATAACAGAAATAAAGGAAAGGAAAAAGAAAATGTGTAGCTTTACTTTTGAAGTGAGGAGGACCTTCCTCTTCCAAAAGTAGGCTACATTAAAACCCAAATGTTAGGGATTCTTCAGTACACCATAATATTGGAAATGATTGCTTGTATTATATCAAAATAGAGTTCTTGTGATCATAGAGTGTCAACCAACATTACATTAATATTACAACCCCTCCTATCTTACCTTCTCTGACTTTGGTTTTATAGATTATTATAGGCAAAATCCAATCTCCTCAGAATAACATTTTATTTCTAAATATGTGCAAAAATTGGGATTGGATCTCATATTGAGCATGAAGGATAGGAGATCCATGATTTTCCTATGTTGTTCCTTGATTTTTTGAGTGAGAAATCAGTGGAAAACCCTTTCAGCGTTGAATCCCATCTTTGGCTAGTCATTTGGCAAACATTTGACTAAAAACGACCGCAACAAGAAATCTGAGAGGATCTACTTTGAAGAAACGTTTGTAAAACCCACATCATGCACTTTTGGGGGAATCTTCTCCTCAAGTCACCTAACTAGGTTCATTCTGCACAAAACCCATGTCGTGGAACCTTCAGATTCATCTTCATCGCTCTAATAATCAACTTTGAATATCACTGCCCATAAATTGAAGATTACACTATGTTTCTAACTAATTGCAAGAACTATAGTTCAAATCTCATATTCAACATGTAGAATAGGAATTCCTTGATCCCTTTGGCTATATCCTTGATCTTCTGACTGGTTGAGCATTATTCCTCGCTCTCGGCCATTGAGTTTTAGATTCTGTGAACAAATTTGTAGATTTGCAGTTGATTCCCACAGATTTCTTGTAATTGTATGCTAAGTTTGACCACACATTGACCACTGAGTGCCTAATGCTATGAGGATGGAAAAATAGGTAATTTACCATTTCCTGACATCAAGGAAGAGCCTCCAAGTGGAAAATTTGAAATTGAAAGAGTGCAAGTATGCCAACTTACAATTCCTATAATCGACAAGACATTTGAGTTAATTCTTGTAATATCATAAATTCAAGTAATTTGGTAAATAAATGATTTTTATTAATATTTACCAGCCAAAATCAAGCGTTTTATTCAAAAACAACTTATTACCTCAATCATGCTCATTATGCCATTATTCTGACGAAAGTGGACAAAAAGAAGAGTTTTTGGTCAAATAATGGAGGTGAATGGGTTGGATTGGAATGATAAAAAGAATCAAAACTAGCACCCAACGGCTAGCGTTCTCATATATAATGGCAACAATGTGCATTATGATATATATGACAACCATGCATGTGTTGGGCATATATGTATGACATATCATGATGACCTTGTATGTCGACAACCTGAGTATTCTTTTATATGCTAGCTTTAACACATACATATTCCAAGGAAAATCTCAGAGGAAACCTAACATATGCTTCTCCATATTCATGGATAACATTCCTAGTAAACTTGTAGGTGTAGAACAATGCACCTCACCTAGGGGGTTTTGCATTGGGTATTGCTGACATGAAATTAACCAAATGCCCAACAACATTGGCGACAATTGGTTGAGCTAGCCCCTTGGGTTAATCTTATATATATTTTCATTGATAGTATCTATATGAATGTTATAAATTGCACAAACGACAATAATATGATTGGCGATATATATATAGCCTTAACAATTGAACACAAAGATGCTAGCGATTTCTTCTGGTAAGGATGCCCAAAAAGATTCACACATAGGAATACCAACAATAAGTCTTCCTATGATGATTTATTGTTGGTATTTGTGTGCGAACCCTTTTGGGCATCCTTACCAATAGAAACTGCTAGCATTTTTACATGCAATTGATAAGGGTTTACATATATATCGACAATCATGATATCGTTGTTTATGGGATTCATAACATTCATATAGATACATTTATGGATCTTCTTGGAGTTCCTATGTGATGAGATATGCCAATTATACTATAGCTATTGTTGTAATATCCATATCTTGGTTGTTGGTTATATGGCCAAAGTTTGTTGGATTAATGACCAACCTTGCATATGAGATATTGTATTGG
>JZKD02S2376884.1:9016-20613 GCA_000966675.3 Picea glauca
GGTGTAGAGATTGCATGTATTACGGGGATCACTCCGAGGTATACCCACAATTATGAGTGGAAGCCTTTGAGTTGGTTTCGGGCTTGATACCCTGCCCTTGCGTGTGGATTGGACTAACGACTGTTCCCCCAGGCTGCACTGTTGTTTGTGGTGACCTTAGTTGCCTATCTCTCTAGGTTCTTACCCAAGGTGACTGTGGAGGGGAAAGTCTTCACGGTACCTGGAATCGACGTTGATCAAAATCACTTGGGCTCCTTCGAGGGTATACCCACGATTATGTGTGGGAGCTTGCACCAGGGCGTAAGTTTGTTAAGCAGGTCGTCAACGTAACTTTTCCATATTAGCCCCGCTCCTTCTCATCTCGTTGTTGCGCGTTGGATTTCATCACCAACTAGTGGCTTCGATATTAGAAGGTATTGTTTGCTTGGTGATTGCTTCTAGATTTTGTTTACTAGTGTGTGTTGTTTGTTTCTCGAAGTTGACCATAGGATTTTCGTTGTGGAGCTTGTTACTTGTTTATAATTGCTCCCCCACGACGTTCACATAAGATGCAAGGTTTATCCTCGAAACATCCGGATGCTTCACAACCCTTGCATACAACAACACCTGAAGGCACCCCTGAGGGCTCTCTTCGTCAGGGTGAAATCCCCGTTGTTACTCCACCACACGTGGACACAAGTGAAGCCCAAGACGTTTCTACACCACCTCCAGATGTAGTCCGCACTGATTCTCTAGGTGATTTTTGAATTATCAATATTATAGAGGACTATCGCATTCGTCGTGGTGAACGACCTGTTGGGCGATTAAATCCTTCTCAAGAAACCATTGTTACATCTTCTGAATGAACCATTGGGCCTTCTCACGGTGTAGTAGGCCAAGATCCTTTTTAGTCGGGTGATTTTCGACGAGTCCTGTTTGGCACTGAGTCAACCCTTGTCTACGAAATCAACCCTCCTGTGTCTCCTGAACCAGAAACTACACCAGAGACCACCACTTATCGTTTTGTTCTCCCTCCCAAGATGGCCCATCTCGTGATTACTATGAGTGTCCAAACCGAGATTCCTGCGACTACTCTTGCCCCTATCAATACCCAACGAACTCCTGAGGTCAACCCGAATTTACCCCCTAGTTACCATGCGTTGAATACTTTGTTGAATGTTTCCCATCCAACACCTCCGCAAACCCCAGCCGATTCTCCAGGTGGTCCTCCGTTTCTTGGGCATATTATTCCTGGTTTCATTCCGACACTCCCTCAGTTTCCTACTAGCAATCCTAATACTAGTAGCACTATCCCGACTATTACACCAAACTTGCACATTCCTGTTGGTGGACAGGGTGGGACGGTTCCTTTCCCTTTTCCCAGACACAACACAATTACCACACAACCTATGGCTGGTACACAGCTCCTGAGTGGAACTATACCTACGGTAGGGGGACCAACCCCCCCTTTTGGACAAAACATACCTCCTGAGTGGGCCCAGTATTGGAACCAGATTTTGCAAAACTTTCCTTCAACTGTTGGGGGGCAGAAAACTGTCCCTCCTATAGGCCAACCATATCCAGGTGTCACTAATCCTATTTGGGGTTCGGGTCAAGCTACTCAACCTCAGGTCCCTACTCAAACTCAAGGTTACAATCCTTTGGGCTACTACCCTATCCAGCCACCACCGAACCAACCAGGAGCTTCCCTCTACAGACAGTCTTCTTATTCTCCTACTGGTCTGCCAACGGGGCTTCCACCCCAAAGTCATCAGTACCCACAAGTAAACCGACAGTTGCCTTTTCTTGCTACCTTGGATTTGCCATATTTGACTAGGATTCTAAACGATCCTATTCGTCACTCTCCCCAATGGCCTGCTATTCCTGCTAAGCTCCCATCGGATATTCTGAAATTCGATGGTAAGGCGGAAGAGGACCCGAATAACCATGTCATGACTTTTCATTTATGGTGTTCGTCCAACTCACTAATGGATGATTCCATTCGTCTGCGTATTTTTCAACGAACCCTTACCGGTTCAGCTGCGAAGTGGTATATTTAATTGCCACGAGGTTTCTTTTCTGATTTCAACACTTTAGCTATGGATTTTGTCACACATTACCAGTTACCGATCCGTTATGATACTGGGACTGATATTTTGACTTCTTTCAAACAAATGAAAGGTACTCACATCTCGGATCATATACATGAGTGGAGACGGAGACGATGTCTCATCAAACTTGAACTCCCTGATCAGTTACTGGCGGAATGGTTCACGAAATCTTTCGTGAACGAAATTGGCAAAGACATTGCTATGGGTGGTGTTGTTATAGAAGAGTAGGCTATAAGTCGTGCTCAGTATCTTGATCTTGTTTATTCGCAAATGGGAACACTTTATACCCTATTACCTGATTTACCTCGTCCTGGTACTTCCAACACTTCTACTGCTCCAACTACCTCACATGCAGCTGATGGTCTGATTGGGACCACTCATACCCACTCACATTTCGTTTCAACTACAACCCCAAAATCCAATTCTTCTAATGCTCAAAGTGCTCCATCTCCTGCTCCTCCCGCTGGTAAAACCTCTGAAGTGAACGTTGTTCAATCTACGCCGACCGGTAAGAACAAATCTAAGAAAGGGAGAGGCAAGAATAAGGAGAGTAAAAACAATAATCCGAATGAGCAAACCAAATCCCCTCCTGTTGAAGACCGGGATAAGTGCAAACCATGCTACCTTTTCTTTATCTGTGGTGACGATCACTACACAAAGGATTGTCCGAGACGTGCCAAGGTTAACAAGTTCCTTCAAGGAACGTCGAAACCCTCTACACCGGCAGTCTTGTCTCAACCCTTCCCGTCTCAACAACAAGCTTCGTTGGTCATCCATGACCAATCCTCTACTTCTACATCATCTTATGTTTTGATGTGCACCAGTGATTCCAAGAAAGACAATGTTGCACTTACCACTAGAGCTAAAGACTATACTCCTTCTAAGGAGAAGGTTGACGATTTACCTCCTAATCTGGTATAGCCCTCTCCTACGAATCCACCCACAAATGGTCCTCTTCATCTCGAACGACTGAGCCTCGATACAGTTATATGACCACCCCTGAAAGGTGTCATTAAGAAATCGGCATTCAATCCTCATGCTCGTGCAACCCAGAACTATAGCATTGTTGAAGATCTGGCCCAAGCACCTTCAGCGATGTCCTCCCTTGAAGTCCTTCAGTCTTGTCCTGCGCAGCGAAGGGCTCTGTTGAAAGCTATCGGTGGAATCGATCCCACAGATACGAATTTGATAGTCTTTGACTTGGAAGATCATATTCCAAGGTTACCCCCACAACTTGCGTTTCAAATACAAGTTTTTGTCGCCGACAAGAGAATTTGTCGGACTGTTATTGATGAGGGTGCCTCTACGTGCGTAATGTCTTTTATTTGTTGGAAAGCCATTGGCTCTCCTACCTTAAACGAATCACAAAACACTTTGAGAGCCTTCAACGACTCTGGTTTTAAGCCTTACGACGTTCTTCCATCATTGTCTGTTACTCTTGAAGGTAATACCGTCCAGGTTGAAGTGGAAGTTTTTGATGCTCCCTTAGATTATAATCTTCTACTTGGACATAGCTGGGTTGATTCTATGCATGCGGTTGTGCCAACCCTATTCCGTGTCGTACGATTTCCTCACCAGGGAAAAGTGGTTATGGTTGATCAACTTTCCTTCTTTAATGTCGATACTCGCACTGGCAACGTGTCGTTCATAGCTAAAACCCCGCCGGGTTACGAGAATGTTGTAGTCGGTCTTTTAAAAGACTCTTCATTAATGGAGACTTTCCCCATACCACCACCACCCGATATTCCACACCCATCAGTTGCTTCTATTAATATGATCTCTACTGTACCTCATGAACTTCCAGTGTCAGCCAACCCTTGGATAGTCCCTGATCCTGGAGATCATGTTCGTTTCGACGACGTCATGCCGTTAAGTCCGACTGAGTCTGCTTATCGAGCTATTCAATCAACAACCCTTACTACTTCTTCTTTTGATGAGTTGTCTCCTGATCTTTTCCATGTCATATTTCCCACTGACGAGATGATCATGTTCGTCATGGAGGACACCCATTGGGACAATGGGCATCATTGTTCCATACTGTTTCTGGAACCCCACACTCTTGAGAATTATCAGCGGATTTCGACCCCGTCGACCGTTGTTGTTATATCCACAGTTTCCCAATCTACACGAGATGTGTTTGCAGAAGGGAACCTCAGTAACATTTCTCCCATGGTACCCATAGATATTTCAGTTAAACCTGGGATAGTCGGGAATGTTCATATTGGAGCTTCGTGTTCTCCCAAAGAAATTGTCACCTATACTTCCTTGTTTAAAGAATTTCGTGATATCTTTGCCTGGAGTTACGAAGAGATGCCGGGTATCGACCCTGCTATTGTGGTCCATGAAATTAAGACATACCCTAGAGCTAAACCAGTCCGGTAGCGCCTCCATCCTGTCCATCCACGTAAAGAGGCAGCCATTAAACTTGAAGTTGAAAAACTTCTTAAAGCCGGTTTTATTTATCCCGTGGCATTGACAGAATGGGTTTCTAACCCTGTACCGATTGATAAGAAAGGTGGTAGTATACTCGTTTGTGTCGATTATTGGGATATTAACAAATCTTGTCCAAAGGACAATTTTCCAAACCCTTTCGTTGACCAGATCGTCGATGACTGTGCCGGCAATGAAATCTTTTCCCTCATGGATGGATTTTTTGGCTATAATCAAATCAATATCGCTCCTGAGGACCAACATAAAACTGCTTTTATTTGTCCTTGGGGTACTTTCGCCTACAGAAAACTCCCCTTCAGTATGAAGAACGCAGGTGCAACGTTCTAACATGCTATGTCTTACGCATTTCACGATATCAAGCATATCGTTCAACCTTATTTGGACAATTTGTCAGCTCACTCTTTACGTCGAGTTGGTCACCCTAATCATCTCCAAGCAATTTTCGTTCGTTGTCAATTCTATCGCATTCGCCTGAATTCTCATAAATGTGTCTTTTGCGTAGAATCCGGTCGTCTCCTTGGTTTCATTGTTTCACACCATGGGATCCAGGTAGATCCTATTAAGGTTGAGGTGATTCTTAATCTCCCTCCTCCTTCTTCTTTGCGCCAGTTACAAAGTTTGCAGGGGAAAGAAAACTTTCTTCGTCGCTTCATCCCGAATTACGCTGAGATTACTCGGGGTTTTACACGTCTTCTAAATAAAGGTTCATAGTTTGTTTGGGATAAAGTTGCTAATGATGCTTTTGAAGCTTTGAAATTATCCCTCACGAAAGCTCCTCTTCTTTTCCCTCCTGATTATAGTCGGGATTACTTTCTTTATCTAGCTACGTCCGAGTATACTATCGACATGGTTCTCATTCAAGAGGATGATGCCCACGATGAACATGTTATATATTACTTGAGTCGGAGTTTAACTTCGATGGAAATCAAGTACCAACATGTTGAAAAGCTGGCCTTGGCTTCTGTTCAAGTAGTTCAACGTTTTCACCATTATATTCTCTCCAGGAAGACTACAATGATTTCACATTGTAACCCCATGCAACACATATTGACACGTCAATTACTGGGGGGAAAATACTCCAAGTGGATTGTCATTCTCCAGGAGTTCAATTTGGAATTCGATCGCACCACGTCAAAGAAATCCTTAGTTTTCGCTGAGTTAATTTGTGATTTTCCCCACATTGCCACGGAAAAAGTAGCATTCGATTCGTTACCTGACGAATCACTTTTCCTTATCAGTACAGATGATATTTGGTACGAAGATATCATTATATATCTCCAAACTCAAACTTTCCGGCCTGCTTTGTCTAGTGCCGAACGCCGTCGTGTCTGTTATCAAGCATGCCATTATATTATCCTCAGCGATACTCTTTACTGTTGAGGCATTGACTCTGTCTTTCGGCGTTGTTTGACTTTTGACGAAGCTGAGAAAGCTTTGAATGACTGCCATTCAGGAGCCTGTGGTGGTCATATGTCTGGGTATGTTACTGCCCAAAAAATCTTACATGCAGGATACTTTTGGCCTTCCTTGTTCAATGACTGCATTACTGTTGTTCAGAAGTGTCATGCCTGCCAGACCTATAATCAAAAGATTCGGTCGCATCCTGCTCCCCTTCATCCTGTAGTTTCAGTAGGTCCTTTCGCAAAATGGGTCATTGATTTTATGACATGTCACCCTCACTCGGCCGGGGGGCATGGTTATATTATTGTAGTTGTTGATTATTTTACTAAGTGGGCCGAGGCGATGCCAACATTCGATAATACTGGGAAGACTGCAACGTTATTTCTTTTCAACCATGTCATCACTCGTTTTGGTGTTCCTCAGGCTATCGTCACCGATCACGGTAGTCATTTTCGAAATTATATGATGTCTGAACTCACAGAGAAGTTGGGACTTCGTCATGATAGTTCAACACCCTATTATCCGCAGGCTAATGGCCAGGTCGAAGCAATCAATAAGGTTCTCATAACTATGATTCGACGGATGATAGGAATTCACAAAACCAACTGGCACATGATGTTGTTTTCAGCATTATGGGCATATCGGACATCTGTTAAGTCTGCTATAGGATTTACACCCTTTCGACTAGTTTATGGCATGGAAGCCATTCTGCCAATAGAATGTGAAATACCGTCTCTGAAACTAGCTGTAGAACTCTTGCCCAATACTTCTGTTGAAGAGGAATGTCTGTTGTATCTGATGCGATTAGATGAGACTTGTCGTTATGCTACTCTTGTAATAGACGCCCAGAAAAAACGTGTTAAGGCACAGTATGACAAGCATGTCAAACCTCGTGTCTTCTCTTAAAGAGATCTTGTTCTTCTATATGAACAAGATAAAGATGTCTTAGGAGCCAGGAAATTCGAACCAATGTGGCGTGGGCCTTATATTGTTAGCAAAGTTTTGGAAAAAGGAGCATATGAGCTGGTGGATTATGATTGTTTACCTTTGAGTGAACCCAGGAATGGGTTGTACTTAAAGAAGTACTATGCATAAGTCATTTGTGCATGAGTACTTGTATTTTATGTATTTTAGTTTTCTTTTGACATTATCTGGTTTCTGCCCTTATGTGACGTTGTGTTTGATTTCCAGATGTCGGAGTATTCGCTACCTTATATTGGCTTCGCCGACGGTGCTAGTCGTAGTACTCAGAACTTAGCTTCCGCTGCATGGGCAATCTATTCCCCAACAAACGAGCTTATATCTTTACAAGGTGTATGTCTTGGTCGGGCAACCAGCAATATCGCAGAGTATAGCGTCGTTATTGAATTATTGGTTGATGCTATCTCTCTTGGAATTCGTCACTTGGTTGTGCGACTTGACTCGCATTTGGTAGTGCTACAACTAAGTAATGTCTATTCTATTCGAAGTCCTACTTTATTAAGGGTATATTGCGGATTCGCCTCTTGGAACGACATTTTGATCATATTGAATATCAACATATTCGTAGATGTCTTAATACATTGACATATGCTTTAGCTAATTATGTATTGGGCAGGCATTTAAATCATTTATAAATCAAACACATTAAATTGTACACAATGTAAAGTAAGCCGATAGAAGCCATGTATATATATATATATATATATATATATATATAACGATCAAAGTTTGTTTTTACAAAATGTTTGTCTGAAGACCAAAATATCAAAAATTGAAGCTCATGGCTTCTACATAATGACATCACAGATGATGCTCACGATAACACACTAATGTCCTAGCAACTCTGTGGAGCAGTCTACCCATAGAGGCAGAAACCCCCACAGTGTGATGCTGATCGCGTCGGGGAATCTCTTCTAGAGTCATATCTGGAACATCTGCCATCAAACCCTGTAAATTCTACTCCACCGTCAGATAATCCTCGGCGTACTGTGGAACTGCTACTACTACCTCACCTCGTTGCTGGATGGGAGAACTGCCAGCAGGTCGATATGGTCCAACGTCTGTGTTATCAACAAGTATTTGGTGTTAGTTTTCGAGTAAATCCATAAAAACAAAAACATTTAAATATAATTAAAATATAAAAATTTGTGTTCTTCTTACCGAGGTCTCCCCATTGAGCATCTTCAGGAAGTGCTAGATCCGGATCTCCTCGGAAATCCATCCCGGCATATGTGTAGTCATCCACCATGAGCATCTGGTTCTATAACCAATCGAAGAAAACATTGTCATATCTGACGATAGGACCTGCCATGTGTCGGGCCATGAGCTGACACCACCGCAACATCCTCGGATCCCTAGGACTCGGAAGTTTCCACTCAGCCTGTAGACGTAGCACAAGAACCCTCTCTAAGAAAAAGGACACTAATAAAGAACCATATCCAAACTGCTTCAAACCTCCTCCCCTGCACTTAGTCAACTATTTCTTGAGATTGCGTAATACTGCGTCAGCCCAGTTAAAGACCCGGGGCTCAGTACACTCGATGGCATACTGGAAATAACTATGCAGAGCCATATGTGGAGCCACACTTCCCTCCATCTGAGCAATGGTAAAGAGAATGGTCCAGAGAGTCAAATCAGTAACTCCCCAAATGGCCACTTTCCGTTTCTGTCTCTCTGCCTCAGGTACACAATACTGGTTACAATATTCACTCATTTTCAAACCACCTGTTCTGCTGCCAGACAAACTGACATAGGATCCACGTCTAGATAATCCAGTCAAGAAATAGATATCCTCGATATCGATGGTCAATGTATGGGCTCCCACTATGAAGACTTGTTGGTCCGGATCCCACATTCGGACTAGGTATTCCAACAATCGAACTTGGGCTCTCATGCCCGGAATGAGGAAATACTTTAAGAGACCATAGTCTCTTAGTGCTGCTATGGTTGGAGGATGGTTTTCCGCATTGGAATTATCCTCCTCATGCTCTCGTTCCCGCCACTCTAACACCATGATTGTGGCTAGTAACCTGCATAAAAAACACACAAACATGGTTAGTGATTCTATTCATGAGATAAAATTCTTGCAATTGGTTAAACGTTACATAAAATTTTGAATTTTGTGCTATTCACAGGTGGGCTATTATGTGCAGTGAGAACTTCTCGCAGGCTGCTTAAGGCCCACCTGCGAGAATGGGTCATTCTCGCAGGCCCCGTATGGGCCATCTGTGAGAATGCTTCCACGCGCATAGGGTTTAAAAAACTAGTTTAAAACTGAACTTTTTACCATTTAAATTGAATTTTTAAACCATGAAAAGTTAAGGGATGAGGCACTTACCAAAATATAGCTGACGGCACATTGAATGGTCTCTCTTAACTCCTAGAATTCGACACCAAAGATAGAGGGTAAATGAGGGTTTTTTGGCACTCAAATGGTAAAATGTGAAAATGGTATGGTAAATTGTGTTATTTCTTCATTTTATTACTTTTTACTATATCAAATGTGGGTTTTTTATGATTATTTATTGTTTAACCCTAATCACTAATATGGAAATGAGTAAAAATGACTTGCAGGTGAGAAGTATGGATGGTTATGGACATAATTTTTACTTGGTGTGGTGTGATTTTGATTGTTTGTTATGGTTTGACATCAAACCTCGAGCGCCTTTTATCCGTTCTTGCGCTTGTAAAAAACATAAGAACGTGATCGAGCGTCGTTTTATCTCTTTTTCAGGCTCGTTGTGTTTATGCGAAAAAGGAACCCCCCTGGAGTTATCTTTAATCTCTTTTCAGATTCTCTAAACGTGAAAAGATTGTTGAGCGATCTTGCTATTTTCATGCCCGTTAAAGTATTTGAATTATGCGTCTTTCGAGCGATAGTTTAACCCTTTTTCGGTGTCGTTGGACTACTGTATGAAAAAGGAACTGAGAGAGTTCACTTTTAAGTGTTTTTCCAAACTCTATAATCTTGAAAAACCTTCGAGTTTACTATCTTTGGACTCGTTAAACAAACATTGACAGACCCGTGATGGGACCGAACCACTCCTTCTTAGGGTTCGTTAAAAATACTCTGAGGGACTCGTCTGAAGGATGAGATTATATTAACAAGCATATGTGATCCTCTTCAAGCTTGCGTAAAAATAAAGAGGTACTTGCCAGAAATGGTGGAGGAAAAATTTGGGAAAGGGATATGTTTCATCTTTATGTTAATTGGCAGTAAGTGTTGCTCTTGAACATGACACCCTCTATTCATCATTTGAAGCCGGTTTGGGAAATCCATTTGTCTCTCATTCAATTTAATAACAAGGTATTTCCATGTGTCATCTTTGAGTCAATGCTGCCAAATCATTGGTCGTGTCATTCATATATTCAAGAGTAGTCCATTTAAAACCTCTATTTGAGTCGGCCATCTACAGTTATCCTTTCACTCTCTGTCGGCCTTCCCTGTGTCCAAAGTCCAACTTCCACATACTCTGTTTCACCTTCAAACTCTGTTCTTCATTTCATGTCATTGATGGGGGATACATCAAGGCCCTCCTGTGACGAGTCTTGTTTCGTCGACTTCAACACATTATCCAGAATCAAGGTTTAGAAATTATTTAGTACCTTGGAGCTTGCATGCCTCAATGGCAAGTTTCCTCGCTTTCGACAATGGGTTTATATCATTGGCCCTTGATCGAAAGATTCCCTCGATTGTTCAACATCAACTCATTTATTCACAGTCAATGGATTGTACTGCAGTACCTTGGGAGTCATTGACATCAATGGTGATTTCCCTCGCACTTGTTAACGGTTACCTTAATGACCGGTAATCAAGTGGTTTCTACCATGTTCGACTTCGACACATGTAATCACATGATTAGATACGTACTTTGGGCGATGAGGTTGAAGACCCTGGATATTATCTTTGTGATCCAGGTTGCGATGGAGTATGTATAATTTGTGACACATAGATCCACTGTGTAGGTTTCGTGGCTATGTCGTCTTGATTTCAAATTTGTCGCATAGATCCACAGTGTATTCAGGTGGCTATGTTATATTATGACGGCATGGATCCATAGTGTATGATTGGTGGCCATGACCTTTGATTACAATGTCATCAGTCTATGATCTGAGTATGGGAATGCCTACCTCAGGAATTGGTATACATGATATTCTACTGATGTTTGGATGTTTGTAGGTCTCTGATTAGATGTTCTCTTGGTTCTTGACACACACATGCAGCTTACAAAGTCTATCGACTGTCACTGATTCCACTCTCAGACTTTGGGGGGCATTATGTTATTCATAATTTTGGTCATCGTGATGATGTTATGATGATTTTATGATGATGGAAAATCAATCTCTTCACTAAGAACACTTTCTTGAGAAAAGTTACACTTGTCTGTTTCCAGAAATCATGTTTTTAAAAGAGGTTCGCAGGCTGCTTATATATTTACCTGCGAGAATGCCTGATTCTCGCAGGCTACATTAAGCTGGAGTGTGAGGGGTTTTCACTGTACCTCATTGTTAGGGTGCGAACATCTTCTTAAAGAGGAAAAAGATAAAGTTCTCGAGCGTTCTAGAAGGGAATCTTCTAGAAGGATGAGTTGGCTTTCGAATGGTTGTTCAGGTGCTGGCATTCCAGATATCTTGGGATCATTCCTATTCAAGTAACTAATTTCTCTTCTCTTA
>JZKD02S2376895.1:14454-25176 GCA_000966675.3 Picea glauca
CCATGCTCTCAATAAATATGTGAGGTGATGTTTTCGACCAGCCCATCACATGCATCTTATGATTCGGATTTGGAACACTCAAACAAGAAATAGAGGGTTCATGTATTACCCCTGTCTCCCCTAGCTTGTAATTAATCATGATTGATGATTGTCATGCAATGGTATATAAACATTTTAAATGTATTATTTTCTTATTTAAAAATGTCAGTAGCTGAATGTGGGGGTGTATCTTTGAAAGTATTGGCCATGATACCACTAGAGGAAATACTGAGGAAGCCTATTGAGGGGATTCATTGTGCTAAGATGACCCAATTCTCCTTGCTAAGATATTTAATATTGAAAATACTAAGTTATTTCCTTTTCCTAGTTTCAAGACAAACTACTTAATAAGAGGGGGATGGTAGTTGAACAACCAACCACCCTCAATGAATAAGAGTATGGAAGAACTGGCTAAGGAAGAAAAAGCTATCATCCAAAAGTACCAAATAGTATCATTTCCTACAGCCTGAGATTGACCCCATGGGTTCCTTCTGATAGAAGAAACAGGATAGGTCAAGAACCTTCAAAATAAATGACGCACAAGGAGATAGCAGGGAATTCTAATTGTTTGGAGTAGATGAACTCGGATTATGGGTCGAAGAGAAATACCTAAAGAAAAACAATTCTACAAGAAAATGTAGGGAGTGAGTGCAAAGAATTCCTTGGTGATACCATGGCTTGGCACTGAGGTGACCTACTGTCAAAGTGATAGAGAACACATAGACTATCTTTGGGTGGAAAGGCATACACCCACAATCAGTTAATTGGTTGCGGCCTGTAATAGATAAGTATACCTTACACACTATGTAAATTAATTAATATGATTGATTGTGTACCTCTATTTTTGTTTTAAATGTCTATGTCAGATTAATGGGCTCAACATTGTTCCATCGAAAAGACTTTGTACTTAGGTGACTGATAAAAGGAGCAAATTGCATGTGTGTTGCACATATGAACAGGAAAACCCTGTAATCATCTCGAATGATAGGAATACTTCATAATGAGAGGTCGGTGAAAGGGAATCTTGCATATAAATTAAGCAATGAACAATAACATATGAGAGGAATGGAATTTTACAATAATGGTTGGTTGAGGTCGAGAGGAGGACGATAGACCTTTGTGTTATTTTCCCTCTGTGTTATTTTCCCTCTATTTGATGCAAATAGCTACGGGATTCAGTTCCTCGTCCTGTGCCAAGTAGTAGGCTTAGTGCTTGCTGCAAAAGGGGGGATCAAAATCTTGGTGAAACCCTCGTGAATACTTGGTAGAATTTTGGACTTGGTTTAGTCCAAATTCGGACTGATAACCTATATAAATCCATGCAGTTGAGACAAGGATGATCTTGGTTGTTGATCTGTTCGGGTGAATAAATCTCATCCCTTCATCGAGAGAAGAATCGTCCTCGAGAAGGACCAAATGTTGGGACTTATGAAAATATCGATAATTGTTGATCGGTGTAGAGGCTAGATGGAAATCAAGTCGTATATCACCATAGATTATGTTCAAGAGAGGAAATAGAATAATGATATACTAACGACGTGGTATTCCAGCATCACAAGCATCATGTCTACGATATCACCAAGTTTCGACCATTGATTGGTCAGGGGATATAATTCTTTGTCATATTAATTGAGGACGAGACTTCCCGTGAGTGCCGAGAAATAGGTAGTGTCCACGACGATGAATAATCAAGGATAAACGAGAATTGTCGATCGTTTTTTAGGCAAGATGAAATATTATTCATACATCGTCATGGACCCCTCCTGAGAAACCAAAAAGGGTCAGTAACGTCATAAGGATGTCATGTTGACATAGAAGCACCATCGTGGCAGCCAACATGTCCCTAGGGTCAGAGGTGTCACCTATTGAATGGTTGACGTGATATGGGTGGTCACGAGAGGCCTAGAAATCGTTATGGGATGGATCATATTCTTGATTGTCGGATCTACAGGACGACAAATATTGACTGTTGATCTATGAAGCAGGCACGGTGTAATGAGAGTCGTCGATCTGTCCAAGGAAACCTCGGTGAGGTTTGAATCGTTGATTCCAGATGAATCATCATCAGGAAATATAAGTTGATGATCAAGTGGAAAGCTCAAGGAAGTACCGATGATGACATGGTCAGTGGGGCCATTAGCATTTCCACTACTCATTCACAGAATCTGGTCTTTTTCTGACAATTAGGAGAGATCATATCTTGAACATAGTTTTGTTTTGGACCCCCCTGGGTCCATGAACAAAAGTGTGAAGAAGGACATTAATTGTCGTGCATGTTATAGGCACCTAGAAGATATAAGTCGTTGATTACAAAGGTCGTAGATCCGTCATATCTAGAGCAATTTCAATAATAGATATCATCATCGAAACCGAGTTGATCGGGTAAATGATATCTCGTGGGAAAAGAAACTTCGACGACGAATAGAGAAGTGTCAATGACAAAGGTCTTGGAAAGAAACCATATTTTTTGATCAACATATAGTGGAGAACTAATCTTCATTGTAAATTGTCCTAGGCCCCGTTAGGTGAGAGAATGGAGAACAGTGATGTCATGTCACGTGGCAATCCATCATGGCATCCAAAATGACGTATGGGTTGATAGGTGTCTCTTGTTCATCATTCAGTGAAATGGGGATGATCATGGAGGGACTAGAAGTCCTTAAGTCCCCACAACCATTTTATTTATATGTTTTCATATCTCAGTCATATGTCAAAAGGATGAGATCATCGGAAGACCTCGACTAGTGACGACGATGAAAAAATTTAGATGGGACAATAACCGTTGTTCTCTTGGAAGTAATTCATCGGTTACATCTGGAACATTCATTCCAGACGTATCGTCGTCGAGGCATGAAAGGTTGTTGAATTCTAGTCTTGGCCAAGAGTGTCGACGATGACGATGGTATGGGGAAGATCTAAGTCGTTGATTGGTGGATAAGCGAGATGAAATCACCCCATAAGCTTAAGTAAGGATTAGGGGGGTCATTATMTTACAGTTCACAGTAAAAGTAATTGTATGGTTTGGGTTTAAGAGGCACGTATAATTCCCCCTTGGACGCCCTCTCCTKTGGATACTTATCCCCTATGTCTTTGTCCATGTAGGTATATAACCAACCATACATTTTATTTATTATTTTCAATATACAATGTTTACATATTACGTCGCTTGGCACATGGACATACACCCTTTTTTCGATATGCATTATTAATTTGGGAATTAAAAATGGGGACGTTATAGAGGATATCTATCTTACCGATCCATCCAACACATATTTTCTTTAGTCTATTCTTGGAAGGAAGGTGTTGCTTCTCCCTTGTAAACTCATCAACATTCGATAATCTTACCCCAAATGTACTCACTGCATTCTTGTAAAAATGCTCATCATTTTGTAAATATTTCTACAGATATTCCCTAATTGAGAAAATCATGTTTGTCATGACACCTGAATCCATAGAAATCTGACAAGATTCCAAAATTTTGCTAAGTCTTTTGTTTATGTTTTCAACCGCATACTTTTTTATGTCCATCAATAATGTAGAATCTTTCTTTACCTTTGAGTTTGATCCATATATTTCTTCAGGGAATTTGTGTGGGGTCATCATGTTCAAAGTCTCCATAAACAATGGCCTTGGAATTAGATCATATTCAAATGCACGTATTTATTTCTTTAACTTATAGTCTCCCAACTCTTGTTCAGTTATCAGGTGATCCAATGCATCACTCATGGACTGATGGAATCTAATAACCCTTGAAGGTATTAAACCTTTAACCTTGATATCATAACTCCATTTTCCTGTGACCTTCTCGTCCTTCGGATTGACTCTCCGAATCTGCAACTTCTTGACCTCTTGATCATACTTATCATGGTGTAACACAGATTCTTACTCAAAAATAGTTGGCTCGTCATGGTATAATTCCTCTACAATTAGTGTAACTTGAACCATCTGTATTGATCCCCTGGTGGGAACTTGATCAACATAATCAACCTCCATGTCTTCTATATTCACTTCCATCTCCCAAGAGTATTGAGTTTTTCTTTCACTTGTTTTCTTTTTCCTGTTGGGAACATGTGTGATCGTATGCGCTATCTCCAACTGATTAAGAGGGAGTCTCATACATATCCATCACCCACACATCCTTCATTATTCTCTCTTCCTTCTACACCAACTTCAATATTTTTATGACTCGAAGATGAAATATTGTGGGAATGATGGACATAATCGCCATCATTTCTAGTCGTGGATCAACCCCTCCATTTGTGTTGAGGCTGGTCGACTTCCTCTTGGATAGATAACGTATTTTTGTGAGTATTTTAAGTCCCTCATGTGTTTGTATCATAGTGGGTGACATGCTTCCTCTTTTTAGGAACAATTTTGGTGGTCGTAGCAACCAGCCTTGTACCGAGGTGTGTTTCTTCGTTGTCATATGCTCCCTCTGTGATTTCCTATTCCTTAGTAAAAACATAATTGTAACCGATTGAAACCATGTGAGCCGTGAAGACGCCTTCTATATCAAAACCTGTACGTGCTTCAACATCCTTCATATGGAAATAATCAAATTATCCAATGACCTTAGCCAAGTTCGATGAACTTTTCACTAAAATACCAGCAATCATAAAAGGCATGGGAATGAAATATTGCTTTCTCCTTTTATCAAAGAAAGTAGAACACTCTTTGTATTGTCTACATGGCTCAGAAATAGATAAATAAAAAAAATATATGTCACATACAAAACAGGGAAGGAGGAAGGGTTTCCCTTCAATACAAAAAAGCCTCATGTATGTGAACTTTTCCTCATTATATATAACCCTTTTCCTCAAATAAATTTTGCACCTACCTCTATGATCATGTCTCACTCCATCCAGCATACATTTGAAACCAAAGTTTTTGATCGACGGATAGGGAAGAACTAATCTTCATTGTAAACTGTTCTAGGCCTCGTTAAGTGACAGAATGGAGAATGGTGATGTCATGTCACGTTGCATTCCATCATGGCATCCAAAATGACGTATGGGATGATAGGTGTCTCTTGTTGATCATTCAGTAAAACGGGGATGATCATGGAGGGACTAGAAGTCCTTAAGTCCCCACAACCATTTTATTTATACGTTTTCATATCTCAGTCGTACGTCAAAAGGGTGATATCGTCGGAAGACCTCGACTAGTGATGACGATGAAAAAATTCAGATGGGACAATAACCATTTATCTCTCGGAAGTAATTCATCGGTGACATCTAGAACGTTCATGCCAGACACATCATCGTCGAGGAATGAAAGGTTGTTGAAGTCCAGCCTTGGCCAAGAGTTTCGACGATGACGATGGTATGGGGAAGATCTGAGCCATTGACCGGTGGATAAGCAAGATGAAATCACCCCATAAGCTTAAGTAAGGATTAGGGGGTCATTATCTTACAGTTCATAGTAAAATTAATTGCATGGTTTAGGTTTAAGAGGCATGTATAATTCCCCCTTGGACCACTTCTCTTGTGGATACTTAGCCCCTATGTCTTTTTCCATGTAGGTATATAACCGACGATACATTTTAATTATTATTTTCAATATACAATATTTACATATTACTTCTCTTGGCACGTGGACATACACCCTTTTCACGATATACATTATTAATTTGGGTATTAAAAATGGAGATGTTACAGAGGATATCTATCTTAGCGAGCCATCGAGCACATATTTTCTTTAGTCCATTCTTGGAAGGAAGGTGTTGCTTCTTCCTTGTAAACTCATCAACATTCGATAATCTTACCCCAAATGTACTCACTGGATTCTTGTAAAAATGCTCATCATTTTGTAAATATTTCTATAGATATTCCCTAATTGAGAAAAGCATGTTTGTCATGACACATGAATCCATAGAAATCTCACAAGCTTCGAAAATTTTGCTAAGTCTTTTGTTTATGTTTTCATCTGCATACTTTTTTATGTCCATCAATAATTTAGCAGCTTTCTTTACCTTTGAGTTTGATCCATATATTTCTTCAGGGAATTCGTCTGAGGTCATCATGTTCAAAGGCTCTGTAAACAATGGCCTCAGACTTAAATCATATTCAAGAGCATGTATTTATTTCTTTTACTTATAATCTCCCAACTCTTGTTCAGTTATCGAGAGATCCAATGCATCACTCGTGGACTGATGGAATATAATAACCCTTGAAGGTATCCAACCTTTAACCATGATATCATAACTCCATTATCCTATGACCTTCTCGTTCTTCGGATTGACTCTCCGAATATGCAACTTCTTGACCTCTTGATAATACTTATCATGGTGTAACATAGAGTCTTCCTCAAAAATAGTTGGCCCATCATGGGATAATTCCTCTACAATTAGTGTAACTTGAACCATCTGTATTTATCCCCTGGTGGGCACTTGATCAACATCATCAACCTCCATGTCTTCTATATTCACTTCCATCTCCCAAGAGCATTGATTTTTCCTTTCACCTGTGTTCTTTTTCCTGTTGGGAGCATGTGTGATCATATATGCTATCTCCAACCGATTAAGAGGGGGTCTCATACATATCCATCACCCAAACATCCTTCATCATTCTCTCTTCCTTCTACACCAAATTCAATATTTTTATGAATCGAAGAGGAAATATTGCGGGAATGATGGACATAATCACCATCATTTCTAGTCGTGGATCAATCCCTTCATTAGTGTTGAGGCTGGTTGACTTCCTCTTGGATAGGTAACCTCTTTTCATCGGTATTTTAACTCCCTCATGTGTTTGTATCATAGTGGGTTAGATGCTTCCCCTTTTTAGGAACAATTTTGACGGTCGTAACGACCACCCTTGTACCGAAGTGTGTTTATTTGTTGTCATATGCTCCCTCTGTGATTTCCTATTCCTTAGTAAAAACATAATTGTAACCTATTGAAACCATGTGAGCCATGAAGACGCCTTCTAGATCAAAACCTATACGTGCTTCAACATCCTTCATATGGAAATAATCAAATTATCCAACCATCTTAGCCAAGTTCGATGAACTTTTCACTAAAATACAAGCAATCTTAAAAGGCATGGGAATGGAATATTGATTTCTCCTTTTATCAAAGAAAGTAGAACATTATTTGTATTGTCTATATGGCTCATAAATAAATCAATAAAAAAAATATATTTCACATGCAAAACAGGGAAGGAGGAAGGGTTTCCCTTCAATATAAAAAGCCTCATGTATGTGAAATTTTCCTCAAATATATATAAACCTTTTCGGACAATAAATTTTGCACCTACCTCTATGATCATGTCTGGCTCCATCAGACATACATTTGAATTCCCTAACAAATGAATCTTGAATTTGACAATATTTAAAATATCTCTTGTTAAGAAACCAGAGTTTTTGATCGACGGATAGGGGAGAACTAATATTCGTTGTAAACTGTCCTAGGCCCCGTTAAGTGAGAGAATGGAGAATGGTGATGTCATGTCACATGGCATGCCATCATGGCATCCAAAATGATGTATGGGTTGATAGGTGTCTCTTGTTGATCATTCAGTGAAACGGGGGTGATCTTGGAGGGACTAGAAGTCCTTAAGTCCCCACAACCATTTTATTTATATGTTTTCATATCTTAGTCGTACGTCAAAATGGTGAGATAGTCGGAAGACCTTGACTAGTGATGACGATGAAAAAATTCAGATGGGACAATAATTGTTGATCTCTCAGAAGTAATTCATCGGTGACATCTGAAATGTTCATGCCAGACGCATCGTCGTCGAGGCATGAAAGGTTGTTGAAGTCCAGTCTTTGCCAAGAGTGTCAAATATGATGATGGTATGCGGAAGATCCGACTCGTTGATCAGTGGATAAGCAAGATGAAATCACCCAATAAGCTTAAGTAAGGATTAGGGGGTCATTATCTTACAGTTCATAGTAAAAGTAATTGTATGGTTTAGGTTTAAGAGGCATGTATAATTCCCCCTTGGACCCCTTGGACCCTTTTTTCGATATACATTATTAATTTGGGGATTAAAAATGGGGACGTTAGAGAGGATATCTATCTTACCGATCCACCCAACACATATTTTATTTAGTCTATTCTTGGAAGGAAGGTGTTGCTTCTTCCTTGTAAAGTCATCAACATTCGATAATCTTACCCCAAATGTACTCATTGCATTCTTGTAAAAATGCTCATCATTTTGTAAATATTTCTACAGATATTCCCTAATTGAGAAAATCATGTTTGTCATGACACCTGAATCCATAGAAATCTGAAAAGCTTCCAATATTTTGCTAAGTCTTTTGTTTATGTTTTCAACCGCATACTTTTTTATGTCCATCAATAATTTAGCAGCTTTCTTTACCTTTGAGTTTGATCCATATATTTCTTCAGGGAATTTGTCTGGGGTCATCATGTTCAAAGGCTCCGTAAACAATAGACTCGGACTTAGATCATATTCAAATGAACGTATTTAGTTCTTTAAGTTATAATCTCCCAACTCTTGTTCAGTTATTGAGTGATCCAATGCATCACTCGTGGACTAATGGAATCTAACAACCCTTGAAGGTATCAAACCTTTAACCTTGATATCATAACTCCATTTTCTTGTGAACTTATCGTCCTTCGGATTGACTCTCCCAATCTGCAACTTCTTGACCTCTTGATCATACTTATCATCGTGTAACACAGAGTCTTCCTCAAAAATAGTTGGCCCGGCATGGGATAATTCCTCTACAATTAGTGTAACTTGAACCATCTGTATTGATCCCCTAGCGGGCACTTGATCAACGTCATCAACCTCCATGTCTTTTATATTCACTTCCATCTCCCAAGAGCATTGAGTTTTCCTTTCACTTGTTTTATTTTTCCTGTTGGGAACATGTGTGATCGTATGTGCTATCTCCAACCGATTAAGAGGGAGTCTCATACATCTCCATCACCCACACATCCTTCATTATTCTCTCTTCCTTCTACAGCAACTTCAATATTTTTATGACTCGAAGAGGAAATATTGTGGGAATGATGGACATAATCGCCATCATTTATAGTCGTGGATCAACCCCTCCATTTATGCTGAGGTTGGTCGACTTCCTCTTGGATAGCTAACGTATTTTCGTCAGTATTTTAAGTCCCTCATGTGTTTGTATCATAGTGGGTGACATGCTTCCTCTTTTTAGGAACAATTTTGGTGGTCGTAGCAACCACCCTTGTACCGAGGTGTGTTTCTTCGTTGTCATATGCTCCCTCTGTGATTTCCTATTCCTTAGTAAAAACATAATTGTAACCGATTGAAACCATGTGAGCCGTGAAGATGCCTTTTATATCAAAACATGTACGTGCTTCAGCATCCTTCATATGGAAATAATCAAATTATCCAATGAACTTAGCCAAGTTCGATGAACTTTTTACTAAAATACCAGCAATCTTAAAAGGCATGGGAATGAAATATTGCTTTCTCCTTTTATCAAAGAAAATAGAACACTCTTTGTATTGTCTACATGGCTCAGAAATAGACAAATAAAAAAAATATATGTCACATACAAAATAGGGAAGGAGGAAGGGTTTTCCTTCAATACAAAAAAGCCTCATGTATGTGAACTTTTCCTCATTATATATAACCATTTTCCTCAAATAAATTTTGCACCTTCCTCTATGATCATGTCTCACTCAATCCAGCATGCAATTGAATTCCCTAACAAATGAATCTTGAATTTGACAAAATTTAAAATATCTCTTGTTAAGAAACCAGAGTTTTTGATCGATGGATAGGGGAGAACTAATCTTCATTGTAAACTGTTCTAGGCCTTATTATGTGACATAATGGATGATGGTGATGTCATGTCATGTTGTATGCCATCATGGCATCCAAAATGATGTATGGGTTGATAGGTGTCTCTTGTTGATCATTCAGTGAAACGGGGATGATCATGGAGGGACTAGAAGTCATTAAGTCCCCACAACCATTTTATTTATACGTTTTCATATATCAGTCGTAATTCAAAAGGGTGAGATCGTCGAAAGACCTCGACTAGTGACGACGATGAAAAAATTCAGATGGGACAATAACCATTGATCTCTCGGAAGTAATTCATCGGTGACATCTGGAATGTTCATGCCATATGCATCATCATCGAGGAATGAAAGGTTGCTGAAGTCCATCCTTGGCCAAGAGTGTCGACGATGACGAAGGTATGGGGAAGATCTGAGCCATTGATCGGTGGATAAGCAAGATTAAATCACCCCATAATCTTATGTAAGGATTAGGGGGTCATTATCTTACAGTTCATAGTAAAAGTAATTGTATGGTTTAGGTTTAAGAGGCATGTATAATTCCCCCTTGGACCCCTTCTCTTGTGGATACTTAGCCCCTATGTCTTTGTCCATGTAGGTATATAACCGCCGATACATTTTAATTATTATTTTCAATATGCAATATTTACATATTACTTTTCTTAGCACGTGGACATACACCCATTTCACGATATACATTATTAATTTGGGGATTAAAAATGGAGATGTTACAGAGGATATCTATCTTACCGAGCCATCCATCGCATATTTTCTTTAGTCTATTCTTGGAAGGAAGGTGTTGCTTCTTCCTTGTAAACTCATCAACATTCGATAATCTTACCCCAAATGTACTCACTGCATTCTTGTAAAAATTCTCATCATTTTGTAAATATTTCTACAGATATTCCCTAATTGAGAAAAGCATGTTT
>JZKD02S2376906.1:0-37444 GCA_000966675.3 Picea glauca
ATATATATATATATATATATATATATATATATATATATATATATATATATATATATATATATATATATATATATATATATATATATATATATATATATATATATATATTATTTTAGTTGACGTTGCCTCACTTTTCTTACAGTTTAAGAAAATTATACATACGAATTCCAACAATTAACACAAGAGACTTCGAACATAATTTTCACTATTTAAATTGCATGACCATTTATATTCCAATTTTTCCCTCGTAAACCCCAAGAGGTTATCTAGGATATTTTTATACACAGTCATAATACAAAGGCTAATTAAAACAAATCACAGTAATGGAATGGAAAAAAGACAACAATACTTTTCGTTAACAACAGATTTTAGAAGATCTGTATGCCTACAGGCTCAGATCTAAATAGCCATAAATAGAACACCCAGAGTGATAACCAACATCATCAGGACCCAGATCTGAAAACCTTCAAGACCAAGATTTAAATTGAAACATGAGTACCTTTCGCGAGTAGGGTGTGCTTATGATCCATCGCGGTGACCATGTAAGCCCTGCAAGAAAGGCGAGACGAATTATTAGTGTCAAATAGTAGTCAATCAAACTTTAGCATATGAGTTAAATCACATAAGATAGTGAAGATCTCATCTGATGGTTTAATACTTAGCTTGAAGTTATCATAGGTCGAATCCCAAACGTAGTCGCGGTCCATTCGACACCTAGAAGAGGGAGGAGTGAAGTTGAATAATTTGATGGGTACCCTCGCAGTAAAAACATGGTCCCATCATTAGTTGAAATAACCAATATAAAAAGGAAATTATATTAATTGTTTTCATAACTATAAGATAGGTCATACTCTTTCAAACAATTTCATTAACATCATATAGCATATGTTTATCAAACAGAGTCACTAGTCAAGTCACATAGAGTACACCAAAGTATGATGACCATAAGCACAAGTTCACACAGAAAATCTTGATAAAGGAACTTTAAGTCAATACGAAATTCTTCATGAAAGAATTTTAAACCAATACAGAATGCTTAAGTTTCTTTCCTGTATAAGTTTAAAACTGTGACTAGTAATTTAGAGTTTTTAGTCGATAATAGTTATAGCACAGAACGCTTAGACCCGAGGTGTTTTTCCTTCTCTCACCAAAAACAAAGTTACAGGATGTTAACTCATTGTTCCTCTTAACTTTACGAGATGTTGACAGGATTACAGAGTTCCTTTAAGTTATACCTAACAGTAAGTAAGAAAAACCTAAGTTAAACATCCTTAAATACCACAAGAAGTATCACTTAATTAGAACGGATGGACGGGATCGATCATGGATAATTATATCCTAAATATCCTCAATATTTAACATAAACCACAGATTAAGGAAGTCATAGGACAAGTTCCGAAAATGATTATCCTCGAAAAAATGAAGGACGTTGAGATGCACAGTAGGTGACCCCTATCACTATTATCACACTATGTTATGAGAAAACGAGTCATGGTAGACATCAAAGGGCATAAGAAGAAAATCAAGAGAATCTCAGAAGGATTCAAATAGAGGTGTAATGTCCCATACAGTCTTTACGGATGATAATGTAATAAACTCAAAGAAAAACAAATTCAAACACCCAAGGAAATCCCATGAAGTAAGTAGATAATACACAGAGGGGATAGTAACTCATACTAAAGCAATGCAGTCTCGGCGAACTACAGATAGAACTTATGTTTTATTTATTGAAGGGCGTAACCACCTACAACCGAGGACGAATAAAACCAACATGCAGTATTTTTCCATAAACCTATCTAGGTGAAAACTACAGAACTGACATCCTCGAGACCTTGACCCTTTTCGATCCATAACATTGTCTATGGTTTTCATAAGCATCATATATATCATAGATTAAGAGCATAATAGAGGCTAAGGGAGAAACCATAGAGGATTCCTAAGAAATATCAACGGTTAAAGAAGAATAAAGAAAAAAAAAGAAAACCCACGACTGAATGTTGATAAAACATCACGTTCAGGAACTTTGAAGGTAAACATGATACATTACTAATATACAAAGTTGATTAACAAGTGTCGAAGGATGCTTACCTTGAAAGGGTTCCGACCAATGCTCTTTGAATGTTCCACTTCATGATTTCAATCTCTAGTTAACAAATGATGGCCTTGACATCAAGCCAAGTAGTAATGGAGGTAGACTCATAGTGGTTTATTACATGCAGGGTCAGAAAGGATTGAACAAAATGATAGTGAATCCTCCAGTGAGCTTAGTAATGGTGATGGGTAGGAAACTGTGTCAGGGCCATGTGACCCTTGTGAGGTGGAAAGAGCATAGTGGGCATGAAGTCCGAGCACTAGCCAAGGAGTAAACCACAGGATACTTCTTAAATTTCATAGGTATAGTCATTAAACCATACAACAATACCCTGCCACCTTATTTATTATCAAAGTTATGATGGAGGACAAGCACATGCGAGTAGGGTTTAGAATGCACATAGTTTTATTATAGTTATATGATTTAGTTTTTACTTATACCCTCGATGCCACTTGGACCAAGTTAGTTACCATGTGATCGATCAACAGTAATACTGGTGTAAATTACTCATAACCTTCATAACAAACAATTGGGCTTGTTAAAGGGTTACATCATTACACTATGTGTTTGCGCGAATAGGATAGGAAACCTATAGTCTTTAAAAACACTTTGTGCTATTAGAATGAATGTACCAAGTTGGGTATAAGCCTTATGTATTAGATTACATCTTCACTCTATTGCTAAGGTAGAGTTAACATTTTCATGACAAACATGTACACTTAGTTATGTGTATGTAACTTGCATTCTTGTTAAGAAGTGGTAGGATTGAGCTATGGATGCCAAGGAAGTAGTGGAACCTTTCTGACATATAGTTTATGATTGTTCGATGCTTTTCCCTCTTTTAGACAAATGATAATTATAGTGACCCTATTTAAAAAAAAAAAAAAATTGTAAATTTTGGGAAACATTACATATGGTTTCAGAGCCAAGGTTACAACAGTTGGACCTTAAACAGGGCCAAACCATTTGCTTAGCACATATTTGTTTTTTCTGTTCATGTAAAAACTAACAAAACCATTACTGTTACAAACAAAAAACTTTTTTTTTCTTTTATGATCATGGCGGCACAGGATGGAGCAGAGATTAGACTCAACGAGAATCCTGAGAAAAGGCCCCCTAAAGATTAGAGGCAGAAAAGTGACAGAAGATAACCTACCGAAGTTATGGAAACTATTAGAAACCTCATTGTGGAGCTTCAAGTTTTTAAAGCAGACAATGAGAAACTAAAAAAAGAATAGCAGGAACAAAAATAAATAAATGAAGTTCTACTATGAAGCATAGTGACAAAAAAGATCCCAAAGGACGATACCAGAAAGAAAAGGTCAGTAAAAGGGCCTCAAGAATTTTGGCTCTGAAGCAGAAAAAGGGGAAAACTTGTCCGAAGGTACATCTTCAGCTGAAGATAAAACAAAAACAGGAAGAAAAAGGAAACAGTTAGACCACCTTGAGGGAGAATTTAAGAAAATCAAACCATCTACCTTTGACGGGGAATCCATAACAGGGGAGGAAGTTGAAGCATGGTTATTAGACATAAAGAAGTATTTCCATATATACAACTATTCCAGCAATATGAAGGTCAGAATGGCCATCGATAGCCTAAAAGGAAAAGCTAGCATATGGTGGCAAGACCTGAAGATGGCCAAGGGCCTAAAGGAAAAACATATGGAATGGTTGGATTTTAAGAAGTACTTTAAGAAACAGTATTTATCTAAAAGTTACTATGAAAGAAAAACTAAAGAGTTTTAGAGCTATGATTCGGTTAAATGGATATGGATGGCCTGATAAAAAAATTCCTAGAATTACTAAGATTTGCGCCTTATATCTAGGAGGACAAAGTGAAAATCTATTGGTTCCTAAGTTGTTTACCACAGTCCTATAAGGACATAATCGAATTCGATAATCCCAAATCCTTAAGTGAAGTTTTCAGGAAGGCCTGATTGTGTTACGAACAATACAAACAATGGTCAGAATTTCCCAAGTCTTGGAAAGACAAGAAACAAGACTGAATGAATCAGCGAAAGAAGGGATATCAACCAGCCCCTTTTCGTAACGCAACAAAGAGTTTTCCAAGGAAAGATTTTCACTCCAACAACTAGAACACCCAAGGAAGTGGTAAACCAGTTAATCTGGGAACAAAGAAGTTTGGGGAAAGCCCCCATGAACCGTTAAAATCATGGGAATGTGGAGAACCTCACTGATCTAGAATCGGATCTAGGAGGCTTCCCAGACCTAGAAAAGGCTCAAAAATGAAAGTTCTCGTAATCGAACGAAACCAATTCCATTGTGATCGTCTCGTACCGCTAATTCTGGCCATATATTTACTTTCTAAAAGGATGTTGTATGCGAAATTTATCGTACTCTGACCATTTTTCCAAATAGGCAAAAAGTAAAAAAAAATCAACAGTGAAAGGGTGACGTGGAAATATCTGGAGGTGACATGTGGCAGTGGTAGAATTGACATGTGGCAGAAGTGGCGACATGTGACTGGGTAGATGATGCATACTTGGACCAATGGAATCGTGACACTTGTCAATATTCGGTCAAATGTGGTGATGCCACGTGGCCTAGGCATGGGCAGCCATGTGGCAACCAGTCAGCAATTGTGTGGCAAGTTTAAAAATTTTTGGGGTCCATGGGTTTTGAAACCATGACCTATGACTAAGACAAAGTCTTCAGGAATGGTACAATGACAATGTGCCCACCTTGTTGCTTGTTAAACATAACCCACAATACTTTATTTAAATTGTAATGTATACATTGGAGGGTGGACAGGGGTTGGGGCTAAGCCCCAACCCTTGGTTTGTTTAACCATAAGACCATCCACCAAGGGGGCCATGGATAAGGCACATAGGGTTTTTCCTATTTTAGACTGGGTCACATGTTATGCGCCATAAAATTAGGGGCTAGCGAGATTTAAGGGCCAGCGTTTAGCCCTTTGGGCTAGCGCTTGGCCATTTACAACTGCCATATGACCATTTAAGGGGGCACACACAGGATTATAGGGGATAATCCCTATATTTAAACAAATGTGGGTTATTTAACTTGGTTTAGTGGATTTTTTTATTGTTTTTAAGCTTGTTAATGGATATTTTGGCCATTATTGGGATATATTAGGCTCTTTTTGAGCCCAGAGTTTGCGAGGAAGTTGGGGAATGATAACCAACTTCAGATCTCTATAAACTAGGCCTATTTGAGGCTATGGAGGGTAGTCATATTAGATTTAAGCTGAAGCAAAGCAAATCCAAAACCATTTTTATGCAGGGAAGCTGTTGAGGAGGAGACCTTTGCAGGCCATTTCCGGGAGCTACACTCAGTTTTTTTGAGTGCCGTTAGTTGTGTTGGATTTTTGAGGTCGAGAAGAACACAGTGAGACCATTTTGAGATCCATTTGATGTACTTTTTTTGTATGTTGCAAGCACTGAATAATTAATAAAGAAGCCTCCCCCACTGAGACAAAGGCCTGAAGATGTAGGCAACCTTGCCGAACTCCGTTATCACTTCTCTTGTTATGGTTTGATGTTCTTATTACTTCAGTTCAGATCTGTATATTGTTTTATGGCTGCTATGTTCCTTCATTAAATTCATCCTCTTTGGTTCAGCTTCATACATGGTTAATTAACACATGCAATTAATAACTCAACCACAGTCATTAAAAGATATTTTCGGATCAAGTGGTATCAGAGCTAGTTGACATTTGGAATTTGAGTTTTGCATGTTAGCCAAGGAAGAGCTCATCTCAAGGGAGAAAATGGCATCTACAGGAGGATTTTCTCAAGATGAGGAGTTCAGAAATTCGGTGTTTTCCATGGCCAAGATGGTGAAGGTGTTGTATGAAGATTACTTGGAACAAAAGAGCACAGTTCAAGTGAAATATTCAAAGAACAACAAAGTCAAAGAAGGATTGAAGGAAGTTCCTTCTACATCTGTTTCAGAAAACACATTTTAGGTATGCAGTGAAGGCCATTCATCTAAGTCTCCTTCTTCTAATCAAGTAACTTGGTTTTGGTGCATTCAAAAAGCATACAAAAGGTGTAGGTTTGAGAATACTAACCAACATGGGTTATGAATAAGGAAAGGGCCTTGGATGTAAAGGTCAAGGTATTGTGAATCCTATTGAGGTTGTGGAAAGGCCTTGATAATTAGGATTGAGATATGGTGAAGGGGCCCTTGGAGAGTCTTCCATGATGGGTTCCAAAACATCGGAAGAAAGTAATGCTTCAAATGGCCAACTTAAGACATTGCAGGGACACTTCACCAAAGGTAATGGTGCATCACTTCAGGATTGTGGTAGTGAATGAAATTCATTTCCAAAGAAAGGTGAAGATTAACATGGAAGGTATAATGGTAATGTTTTTACCAATTCTCCTTTTGATTATAACAAGCATAATCAAGTAATTTGAAAATTGTGGAATCTTTATCCATGTACTTATTGCCATTCACCCAAGCATTGTGTTTCCAAGTGTTGGAAGAGACAAACTTTGTACAGGAAACCTATGTTGACCAGGAAGGAAACATGACATAAAGGTTCCACTCCACAATGGAAGAAAGATAAGGGTAAACATGTCCGGATTCCAAAAACTTGTTGCGCTTTTTGCAACAGGAGTGGACATCAAAAGGCTATTTGTTGGAAGCTTAATCTGGAGCTTCGTCCGAGGAAGGACAAAAATATTTCCCATGTACTCGCGAAGGAGGAAAGATTACCAGCAAAAAAGGAGGAACATTGTGAAGAAAAGAAACCAGCCACTTGGTTTTGCCAGAAGTGGATGTCTCAACTTCATTGTATTTTGCTTCCATTAATGTAATCACACATGTTGAAATGATGACCTATTATAACATCATTTTCATACAACATCATGTTTTGTTTTTCTCTTTATGAGTATGTAATCAGTCAAAGTCCATTTTTGTAACCTTTTGGGGACCAAAAGGTCCTTTAGTGGGCAAGTGTGATCCAGAATCAGATCCCGGAGGCTTCCTAGGTCCAGAAAAGGATCAAAAAGAAAGTTCTCAGTATCAGACGAAACCAATTCCATTGAGACCGTCTCATCACGTTGATTTCGGCCATATATTTACTTTCTCAAACAAACGTTATATGCGAAAGTTATCGCACTCTGACTGTTTTGCCAAACAGGCAAAAAGTAAAAAAAAAATCAATAGTCAAAGGGTGACATGGCACTCTCTGGAGGTAACATGTGGCAATGGTAGAATTGACATGTGGCAGCAGTGGCAACATGTGACTAGGCATATGATGCATACTTGGACCAATGGAAGAGTGATACTTGTTAATATTCGAGCAAATGTGGTGGTGCCACGTGGCCCAGGCTTGGGCAGCCACGTAGCACCTAGTCAGCAGTTGTGTGGCACGTTTCAAAAATTTTGGGGTCCATGGGTTTTGAACCCACGGCCTATGACTGAGCTGAAGTCTTCAGGAATGGTACAATTCCAACACGCCCATCTTGTTTCTTGTTAAACATAACCCACAATACTTTATTTAAATTGTAATGTATTCATTGGAGGGCGGATAGGGGTTGGGGCTAAGCCCCAGCCCGTGGTTTTTTTAACCATAATACCATCCACCAAGGGGGCCATGAATAAGGCACACAAGGGTTTTTCTATTTTAGACTGGGTCACATGTTATGAGCCATAAAATCAGGGGCTAGCGAGATTTAAGGGCCAGCGCTTAGCCCTTTGGGCTAGTGCTTGGCCATTTACAACTGCCATATGACCATTTAAGGGGGGGCGTGTAGGATTAAAGGGGATAAGCCCTATATTTAAACAAATGTGGGTTATTTAATTTGGTTTAGTGGATTTTTTAATGTTTTTAAGCCTGTTAATGGAGATTTTGGCCATTATTGGGAGATATTGGGCTCTTTTTGAGCCCAGATTTTGGGAGGAAGTTGCAGAATGATAACCAACTTTAGATCTATATAAACTAGGCCTATTTGAGGCTATGGAAGGTAGTAATCTCAGAGTTATTCTGAAGCAAAGCAAAGCCAAAACCATTTTTATGCAGGGAAGTTGTTGAGGAGGAGACCTTTGCGGGCCATTTCCGGGAGCTACACTCAGTCTTTTTCAGTGTCGTCAGTTGTGTTGAATTTCTGAGGTCGAGAAGAAAATAGTGAGACCAGTTTGATATCCATTTGATGTAATTTTGTTGTACGTTTCAAGCATTGAAGAAATAATAAATAATCCTCCCCGACTGAGAAAAACGCCCAGAGACGTAGGCAACCTTGCCGAACTCCGTTATCACTTCTCTTGTTATGGTTTGTTGTTCTTATTTCTTCAGTTCAGATCTATATATATTTTTTATGGCTGCTATGTTTCTTCATTAAATTCATCTTCTTTGGTTCAGCTTCATAAATGGTTAATTAACACATGCAATTAATAACTCAACCACAGGCATTAAAACATATTTTCAGATCACTCACCTAAGGAGGAACTATCCACGTTTGACTTCAGCATCTAGGACTACGATTCACAACCTATAGGAAGCCTCTATAGTGGGAGATGTGGGAAGAATATTACATAGGATCAATGCAGTCGTGGATGGTCGACAAGATGACCACTAATCCACTGTAGTGGAGATTGAATGTAAGATTAACAATACTCGTATTTCTATTTTAATCAATCCAGGATCTACATTGAGTTACATAGCTCCTGGTGTAGTGGATTCAAATAAAATTAAGAAAACAAGACATGCAAAATCTTGGCTAGTACAACTATCAATAGGAAAAAAAAGGAAAGTATCTGACTTTATTTCTGATTGTGAGTTCAGTTTAGGTGGTCAAAACACAAAGACAAATGTGAACATTCTACTGTTAGGGTCTTATGACGTAATTATCGGAATGGATTGGTTAGAAAGGCATAAAGGAGTATTAGATTTTTATGAAAAATCTCTCAAGTATAAAGAAGAAAATGACATCATTAGGACAACCTGAGGTATACAAAAACCAATCTCAGTTAGACAGATTTCAGCAATGCAAATTAAGAAATGCATGAGAAAGAGTTGTCAGATTTATGCCATCCAAGTAACAAATATGTTCGAAAAAGAAAATAAACCTAGATTGGAGGATTTTGGCGTCTTGGATGATTTCAAAGATGTGTTTGTTGATGAGATACCTGAATTACCCCCAAGGAGGGCGATATACTTTTCTATCGGCCTACCACCTGGTTCAACCCCTATGTCTAAAGAACTCTACTGAATGAGTTTATCAGAATTAACAGAATTAAAAATTCAATTACAGGAATTATTGGACAAAGAATATATCAAACCGAGTGTTTCATCATGGGGAGAACCATTCCTTTTTGTTAAAAAGAAAGATGAAAATATGATATTATGCATTGATTACAGAAAACTAAACAAAATGATTGTTGAAAACAAATACCCCTTACCTAGGATCAACGATTTATTCGATCAAGTAGGTGGGGCGAATATTTCTTCTAAATTGGATTTAAGATCTGGTTATCACCAAGTTATAATAAAATATGAGGACATAAGTAAAACAACATTCAGAACGAGATATGGACATTACGAATTTGTTGGTATATTGTTTGGACTCACTATCGTGCCAAACACACTTATGTGTTTAATGAACAATATTTTCAGTCAGTACTTGGATAATTTGTTTTTGGTATTTATTGACGATATCCTAGTATATTCTAAAACAGAAGAAGAACACGAAGAGAACTTAAGGATAGTTCTGCAAAATTTAAGAAAACACAAACTGTATGCTAAATTCGATAAGTGTGACTTTTATTAGAATAAAATACAGTACCTGGGACACGTAATATCTAAATAAGGTATTGTGGTAGACCCTGAGAAAATAAGAGCCATCATGGAATGGTTGATTCTTAAGGACATAGTGGACATCTGGTCATTCATGGGAATCACCGGATATTACCGCACATTTATAGAGGGATTTTCCAAGATTGCATACTCTATCACCTCATTACAAAATGACGGAACCAAGTTCAACTGGTCACAGAAATGTCAGGACAATTTTAATAAGTTAAAGGAATTATTGACAAACTCACCCATTTTAAAGGTAGCAGATCCGGACAAAGACTTCATAGTCTGTGTAGATGCGAGTAAATAAGGTTTGGGTAGTGTCCTGACTCAGGAAGGGCACGTTATCTGTTATGAATCCCGAAAACCAAAGGAACACAAAAAAAAATATGTCACTCATGACTTAGAGTTGGCAGCTATTATACACGCCTTAAAGATGTGGAGACACTATATAATGGGAAGAAAATTTTTGTTATTGACGGATAACACTGGTGTGAAATTTTTGTTTAGTCAACTAGACCTTAATGCAAGGAAAGCGATATGGTTTGCCTTCTTGAGTGAATTTGAATTTGAAGTAAGACGTATCAAGGGTAAGGAAAATAAGGTGGATGATTCCTTAAGTAGAAGAGTTCATGGGCTGTTTGAAATAAACATTAGTAGGGAAGAAAGCGATCTTGAGCAGAGGACAAAAGATGCAGGTAATAACGATGAGAACTACACTAAAAAAGTGGCAGAATTACAGAATAATACAGAAAATTCAGACAAAACATATCTGATTTTGGACAGAAATGGTCTACTATGATTTAAAAACAGAATATACATACCAGATTCGACGAAATTAAAGTTAACGGTTTTGGACGAAGTACACAAGAAACCATATTCTGGTCATCTGGGATACCAGAAAACGGTAACAGCACTAAGGAAGTTATTTTATTGGCCCCATATGAAGGGAAAAACAACAAAATACTTATCTAAGTTTCAAGATTGTCAGCAGGTGAAAGTCGAACACCAGCATCCAATGGACCTGTTGCAACCCTTACCTATGCCAGAATGGAAATGGGAGACTATATCACTAGACTTTATTATAGGTTTTCCTAGAAATTAAAAAAAAAATGATACAATTATGGTGGTAATCGATAATATTAGTAATTCTGCACACTTTATTCCTATAAAGTCTACTTTTAAATCTATTAACATCATTGAAATATTCATGAAAGAAATTTTTAGACTGCATGGTATTCCTAAAATGGTGATTTCGGATAGAGACCTAAAATTTACATATACTTTTTGGAAAGAATTGTTTGTAGGGTTAAATACTAACTTGAATTTCAACACCAGTTATCATCCACAAATGGATGGGTAGTGTTGGCCCTTGACCAAGTTTTGAGGAACACTTGGTCATAATTGACCGTTTTTGGGACTTCGACAGCCTGTCAAATACAAAGCACAAAGCGAAGCAGAAATTGCAGAAGCTAGGCCCCCTTTTGGGTCCTTTTTGGGTTTTGGGGAATATGTAATGGGAAAGGGATGTCGGCCTGTGGGTTTACCCACTCTTAGGCCTACTTTTGTAATGTATAAATAGAAGGATAGGAAATGTAAGAAGTAGTATATATGATTTCTTAGTGCAATTGGTAGTGCATCTATGTGATATTGAATAAGTGCTCTGTGCGAACTGTGTAAGGCTTGCAAGGCTAAGTGAAAGTTACTGTGAGGTTTCTATAGAAATCTAAGTGTTGTAATGAAAGGAAGAAGGATCTAGCGAGCTATGCAGATATTTTCTCCTATGTGAAGAAGGGTTTTGGAGGCTTTGTGC
This sequence comes from Picea glauca, assembly GCA_000966675.3. Lineage (NCBI taxonomy): Eukaryota > Viridiplantae > Streptophyta > Pinopsida > Pinales > Pinaceae > Picea > Picea glauca. Next base: position 11,689 of record JZKD02S2376906.1, read on the forward strand.
TTGTAATAGATTGAAGACGATAATAAAGAAGAAGGTCTTGTGGACGTAGCCCCAGAGTGGGGGTGAACCACGTAAATCTGTGTGTTATGATTTGTGCTTTGATTCAATGTGGTTATCTTTTCTTACGCTATGTTCTTTGATATATCCACTTATGCTCTATGTTTCTTAGATATATATGATTCTTATATCTGATGTGTATGAGGATGCTTAGTGTTGATCTTCTAGATTTGATCTGGGTTACTATGGTTAAGTGTTGAAATACTGTAGATCTGAGTGTACACCGTGAAGCTTTGTGTTGTCTGTGAAGTATAATAAGGGTTGAATGTTGATTAATGATCGATGTTAAGTGCTCTGTAAATTATATAGTCATAGATATGTGTCCCAGCTAAGGTTGCAGACACATGATTCTTGCAACCACCCCTGCCCCTACCTCGGGTGAGACTTCATCTGCTTCGCAGGTGTTGCCGAAAAGGCCAGTAGTTAGGGATTTTTTGGTGCACTCTTGAGCATTGAACCCTGGGTTTGCCCCTATGCCAACAGGTAGACCAAACAAACAAACCAAATTGTAGAAGATATGCTATGCATGTATGTAAGGACAAAACCAAGCAAGTGGGAAGACTACCTATACTTGGTGGAATTTGCATACAACAATGGTTACCAAACATCAGCTAACATGAGTCCCTTCTAGGTACTGTATGGAAAAAAGTGCATGACTCTGATTAGATGGGATAAACCAGTGGAAAGACTCATGGTAGGACTAGAAATGCTCCACAAAATGGAGAATACAGTAAGAAAAGTTCAGCAGAATTAAAAAGAGGCTCAGGATAGACAGAAAATTTATGCAGACCTGAAAAGAAGACACCTGGAATTTCAAGTGGGGGATCATGTCTATTTAAAAGTCAAATCCCAAAAAATTTCACTAAACCTAGGAAACTATGCCAAGTTGGCACCCAGGTTTTGTGGCCCTTTTGAGATCTTAGCTCAAATTAGACTTGTAGTATACCAACTTGCACTTCCTGCCAAACTAAAAATTCATAATGTATTTCATGTTTCTTTGTTTAATAATTATTTTCATGACCCTAATCATATGATCTATTGGAACTTGGTGCAGGTGGAACCAGAAGGCGAGTTCCAAGAGGAACCTCTTCACATTCTGGACAGGAGAGAAATAGCACTATGGAACAGAGTCATCACCCAGGTAAAAGTGCAATGGAATCACTTTAGTCCCGAAGAGGCCACTTGGGAGTTGGAGGGAGATTTGCAGAAGTCTCATCCAATCCTGTTCTGGGAAAGGGACGAACACTTAGGGAATTGTTTTATTGAAGGGGGAAAGGATGTAAGATCCCCAAAATAAATTATTTTTAAGTCTTAAATTACTTGTGAAATTATTTTTCTTTTGGTAAATTTCAAATAGGAAAATTATTTCCATTTATGGTAATTCCAAATTTCAAATTTAGTTAATTGTAATTGATGATTATGACTGTTGGGCAGAGACCTGATTTGACCCAACTAAATATTTGGCTATGACACTTGTATGAAACAAAATATTTTATATTTATTTTTGAGGGAAAAATGGAACAACCAGGTTAAAATCAACTGACCATGACTCCATGAGCGGGGAACATGTTGGAACTACCTCAGGGTTGAATATTACAAGTGGAAAATCAAGTATTTGGCCATTATCAGCCCCTGAAAATTAGGGATTTGGAAAGATACGAAAATTCCTAAGGGGAAAATACCTAGGCACAATTTCTTTTGGATATATATCATATGGGCGGAGGTAGGACGTTTCCTAGTATGTTGGGGGGGGGGGGGATTATTTCTTGTTGTTATGAAAATTGTATTATGAGTTTGAGGCAAGGAGAATTTTGTTGAAACTGAAGGATTATTACTGACGAGGAGATCTGGAGTTCACCCTCATGGATTCATGGTTAGGCTAGGGGGTGAACGGGACAAGTAAATTGGTTTTTATGTTTTAAGGTTGGGCGGAACTTGGTTGTTCCATTTATTGTTCGAAAACTATTCAGATATGTCTATCTACTCTATCTATGATCAAATGTTATTTGAAGTACTATTTGTTAGAATGTATTTTCTTAAATCTGGATGAATCGATCTGTTTAGTAAATTTTGATGGAATGGGATGAATTGTAGGATAAAAATCTTACAATTTATTTATAAGCGTTGAATAAACTCTTTGTATCTTGGCTGGAAATAAAATGTAATTATGAGGTTATTTTAGGAGATATATCTGTGTTAAAAAACATATCCTTTCATTTCTATTATGAATTCCCTACCAGATATATGAATCATATGTATCTAAAGATATTCAGTTCTGTAAGTAAAACTTTAGACTGTGCAGGCACTAAAGGAAATTTTGAAAGTAAAACTGAGACTTAAAATTCATATATAGTTATAGACTTATATCTGTAGGTCACCCCTTTAATTCTCAAAAAATTGGTCTATGGATTTATTACTGTGGGGACGAAGTAAATTTGGGACTCAGATATATGCATATAGGTTCAGACATATCTTTGTAGGTTACATAAGCAAGACCATAATAAACAATGGAATTACCCGACCATGCAAGTGCCAAACGAGACTTGATGATTTACCCATATGAGCATATAATTACATGTATATATATATATATATATACCATTGTTGTACATGATGTTGCCTAAATTTGCTTACAGTTTAAGAAAATTATACATGCGAATTCCAACAATTAACACAGGAGACTTCGAACATACTTTTCACTATTTAAACTACGTGGCCATTTATATTCCCGTTTTTCCCTCATAAACCCCAAGAGGTTATATGGGATCTTTTTATACACAGTCATAATACAAAGACTAATTAAAACAAATCACAGTAATGGAATGGCAGAAAGACAACAATACTTTTCGTTAACAACATTATTTAGAAGATTTGTATGCCTACAGGTTCAGATCTAAATAGCCATAGACAAAACACCATGAGCGATAACCAAAATCGTCTAGACCCAAATCTGAAAACATTCAAGTCCAAGATTTAAATTGAAACCTGATTACCTTTCGCGAGTAGGGTGTGGTTCTGATCCATCGCGGAGACCATCTAAGCCCTGCAAGAAAGGAGAGATGAATTATTAGTGTCGGATAGTAGTGAATCAAACTTTAGCATATGAGTTAAATCACATAAGATAGAAAAGATATTGTCTGATAGTTTAATACTTAGCTTGAAGTTATCACAGGTCAACTCCCAAATGTAGTCATGATCCATTCGACGCCCAGAAGAGGGAGGAGTGAAGTTGAATAATCTGATGGGTACCCTCACAGTAAAAACATAGTCCCATCATTAGTTGAAATAACCAATACAGAAAGGAAATTATTTTAACTATTTTCATAACTGTAAGATAGGTTATACTCTTTCAAACAATTTAATCAACATCATATAGCATATGTTTATCATACAAAGTCACTAGTCGAGTCACAAAGAGTACACCAAAGTATGACGACCATAAGCAGGAGTTCACACACAAAATCTTGATAAAGGAACTTTAAGTCAATACGAAATTCTTTGTGAAGGAATTTTAAACCAATACAAAACGATTAGCAATTTAAGTTTTCAGCCGATAAGATTTATAGCACAAAATGCTTAGACCCAAGGTGTTTTTCCTTCTCTGACCACAAACAAAGTTACGGGATGTTAACTCATTGTTCCTCTTAACTTTACGAGTTGTTGACAGGATTACGGAGTTCCTTTAAGTTATACCTAACAGTAAGTAAGAAAAAACTAAGTTAAACATCCTTAAATACCACAGGAAGTATCACTTAATCAGAATTGATGGACGTGATCTATCATGGATCTTTATATCCTAAACCACATATTAAGGAAGTCACAGGCCAGGTGCCGAAAATGATTTTCCTCGGAAAAAAGAAGGATGTCGAGATGCACGGTAGGTGACCCCTGTCACTATTGTCGCACTATGTTATGAAAAAATGAGTCATGAAAGACATAGAAGGGCGTAAGAAGAAATTCAAGAGAATCTCAGAAGGATTCAAATAGAGGTGTAATGTCCCATATAGTCTTTACGACTGATAATGTAATAAACTCAAAGAAAAATGAATTCAAACACCCAAGGCAATCCCGTGAAGTAAGTAGATAATCCACAGAGGGGATAGTAACTCATACTAAAGCAATGCAATATCGGGGATCTACAGATAAAACTTATTCTTTATTTATTTAAGGGCATAACCACCTACAACCAAGGACGAATAAAACCAACACGCAATATTTTTCTCTAAACCTATCTTGCTCAAAACTACAGAACCGACATCCTCGTGACCTTGACCCTTTTTCAGTCCAGAACATTGTCTATGGATTTCATAAGCATCATATCTATCATAGATTAATAGAGTAACAGAGGCTAAGGGAGAAACCACAAAGGATTCCTAAGCAGTATCAACGGTTAAAGAAGAATAAAGAAAAAAAAAACCACTAGTGAATGTCGATAAAACATCATGTTCAGGAAATTTGAAGGTAAACATGATACATTACTAATACAGAGAGTCGATTAACAAGTGTCGAAGGATGATTACCTTGCAAGGGTTCTGAACAGTGGTCTCTAAACATTCCACTTCGCCATTTCAAGCTCTAGTTAACAAATGATGGCCTTGACATCAAGCCGAGTAGTAATGGTGGTAGACTCATAATGGTTGCTTACACACAGGGTCAGTAAGGAATGAACAAAATGATAGTGAATTCTCCAACAAGCCTAGTAATGTTGATGGGTAGGAAATTGTGTCGAGGGCCATGTGACCCTTGTGAGGTGGCGAGAGCACAGTGGGAACGAAGGCCGAGCACTAGACAAGGAGTACACCACAGGATTCTTCTTAAATGTCATGGGTATAGTCATTAAACCAAACAACAATACCCTTCCACCTTATTTATTATCAGAGTTATGATGAAGGACAAGCACAGGCCAATTAGGGTTTAGAACATGCATAGTTTTATTCTAGTTATACGATTTAGTTCTTATTTATACCCTCGATGCCACTTGGACCAAGTTAGTTACCACATGATCAATCGATAGTAATACTGGTGTAAATTACTCATAACCTTAATAACAAACAATCGGGCTTGTTAAATAGTTACATCATTACACTATGTGTTTGCGTGAATAGGGTAGGAAACCTATAGTCTTTACAAACACTTTGTGCTATTAGAATGAATGGACCAAGGTGGGTATAAGCCTTATGTATTAGATTACAAACGAAGTTATGGGATGTTAACTCACTGTTCCTCTTAACTTTACGAGTTGTTGACAGGATTGCGGAGTTCCTTTAAGTTATACCTAACAGTAAGAAAGAAAAACCTAAGTTAAACATCCTTAAATACCACAGGAAGTATCACATAATCAGAATGGATGGACGTGATCAATCATGGATCTTTTTATCCTAAATATCCTCAGTCTTTAAAATAAACCACATATTAAGGAAGTCGCAGGCTAGGTGTCGAAAACGATTGTCCTCGAAAAAAAGAAGGATGTCGAGATGCACAGTAGGTGACCTTTGTCACTATTATCGCACCATGTTATGAAAAAACATGTCATGACAAACATCGAAGGGCATAAGAATAAAGTCAAGATAATTTCGGAAGGATTCAAATAGAGGTGTAATGTACCATATAGTCTTTACGACTAATAATGTAATAAACTCAAAGAAAAATGAATTCAAACACCCAAGGCAATCCCGTGAAGTAAGTAGATAATCCACAGAGATGATAGTAACTCGTACTAAAGCAATGCAGTCTCTTGGAACTACAGATAGAACTTATTCTTTATTTATTTAAGGGCGTAACCACCTACAACCAAGGATGAATAAAACCAACACGCAATATTTTGCGCTAAACCTATCTTGGTCAAAACTACAGAACCGACATCCTCGCGACCTTGACCCTTTTCGATCTAGAACATTGTCTACAGTTTTCATAAGCATCATATCTATCATAGATTAAGAGCCTAAAAAAGGCTAAGGGAGAAACCACAGAGGAGTCCTAAGCAGTATCAATGGTTAAAGAAGAATAATGAAAAAAAGAAAACCACCAGTGAATGTCGATAAAACATCGCGTTCAAGAACTCTGAAGGTAAACAGGATACATTACTAATACAGACAGTTGATTAACAAGTGTCGAAGGATTCTTACCTTGCAAGGGTTCCAAACAGTGCTCTTTGAACGTTCCACTTTTCCATTTCAAGCTCCAGTTAACCAATGATGGCCTTGAAATCAAGCCAAGTAGTAATGGAGGTATACTCATAATGGTTGCTTACACGCAGGGTCAGAAAGGAATGAACAAAACAATAGTGAATCCTCTAGCAAGCCTAGTAATGGTGATGGCTAGGAAACTGTGTCGAGGGGCATGTGACCCTTGTGATGTGGCGAGAGAACAGTGGGCAAGAAGGCCGAGCACTAGCCAAGGAGTACGCCATAGGATACTTATTAAATGTCGCAGGTATAGTCATTAAACCAAACAGTGATACCCTTCCACCTTATTTATTATCATATTTATGATGAAGGACAAGCACAAGCCAATTAGGGTTTAGAACGCGCATAGTTTTATTCTAGTTATATGATTTAGTTTTTACTTATACCCTCGATGCCACTTGGACCAATTTAGTTACCATGTGATCGATCGACAATAATAATGGTGTAAATTACTCATAACCTTAATAACAAACAATCGGGCTTGTTAAAGGGTTACATCATTACACTATGTGTTTGCGTGAATAGGATAGGAAACATATAGTCTTTACAAACACTTTGTGCTATTAGAATGAATGGAACAAGGTGGGTATAATCCTTATGTATTAGATTACATCTTCACTTCTGCATGAATGTGTGTATGAGAAGAATGTTTATATCTGTTAAATTTGCATTATATATATGTGTGTGTGTGTGTGTGTGTGTGTGTATCAGAATTTGGTCATCGAAGAAAATAAATATTAAGAGGGTTGGAGTAGCATGGCTGGAATGGGAGGCTGGGTATGTTAAAAACACCTAAGTGGAGTCGTTAATTCTGTTAGCAAGGAAAATCCCCCTATACTGGGTCGAGGTACATGAAGAGCATTGACTTCCCTTAAAAGACAGTTCTATTCCTAAACTACCCCAAAACTATCTAAATTGGAAGACAAGAGAGAGGAAAGAAGGTCAGTAGGTTTACCTTTGGTCCTTGCATCTGGTGTATATCTATTTCGCCTTTGCATCTTCCTATATTGCGGGTATCCTCCCAAAGATGACCTGCAAAATCTTACGAAAAAAATGCTACAAAGTATACAATCTCTACTTATCACTTTCAATATTCAGATATAGACATAAATGCATAAATCAATAAAATCATATAGACACAATGTTTTGGAACAGGAAAGAACTCTTTTATTCAATATTAAGATCAAAAATATTACATCCTTCATTGGTAATCACCTCGCGAACCAGGTCTGGGCTCCTCTATCTTTCTCTGAGTACATCAATCCCATGCAAGCCTCTCACAACCAAATTGTCACTTGGGAAAGGATAAAGGGTGGTATAAAGAGAAAGGGATGGAGGGGAATGATGAGGCCAAAAGTCAGAATAGGATGCAAAACTTGGGATAAGAAGGGGAATGGATTTTGGAAGAGTTTACTTATTCTCTTGCTTGTTTTTGTAAATGGGACCCCATGACCTCTTTTTATATGAGAAAAAGATGGTTATTTGATTTGGGGATGGGATACAATGGGTGAAATGGTTGGGAAACCCTCTATATCCCATAAACTTTGTCAAATTCCTTGCAATTTTATATTTTTTGCAATTTTTGGAGGTAAACGCGGGCTAACTATTATGCATCTCACGTATGTATTCAAGCTAACTAATATGCAACTCGAGTGTGTAAACGGGATGTCAGTACAGAAGGGTGCATACATGTTCCAAAAAATAGTTTTTTTAAGAAGAAGCCTCAATAATATTTTGGCAAAATATGTAAGTGGAAAGGCCAATGCCATGTATGCATAGGTACTGCATTTTTGGACTATAACAATGGGGAGGACAACAACTCCTCTTAAGCACCCAAACTAGACCCAATTGACAACATACTCATATTAATAGAAGTTTACTCATATTTATGGTTGTGATAGTTTTTATGTTATATCATATTCGTTCTTTTCCAAATGGTATCTCAATTTCTTCTCAAAGGGAAAACTCGTTTACATGTTGGTCTAACTTTTTTAGATAATTTAAAATTTAAGCATTCTATTCACTATGCAATGATCAAACTTGAAGAGTTAATCTTAATTCTAAGTTGAAGGGTATATATTCATCCAACCCTTCCATGACGAAAAGTTCCAAATGTAGTTTTACTTCACTTGATGAGAGTAAAATAGGTACACATTTAAAAAATATAACCACCAAATAGATAAGTTTAATTTAACTAAAAATAATAATAGGAATACTTTGTAATTTCAAATATAATCTTATGATGGGTTCTATGTACATCAAAATTTAAATAAATCATAAACAATAAGCCTCAACATGTTTCCTTTGGCAGAATTTCAAAGTGTTAAAAATGATCATTTAAAGTTTCAAGCATAGTGTCAAAATCAAACAGCTTGAGCATATCACAATCATGCTTAACCTTTAGAGTCACATTCACTGTATATCTCATTACAAAAGAAGAAATGGTAGTAGACATTGAGGCCTTTATTTAAAGGTGATAATTATATCATAACACTAAGAGCCATGAAGAGAATGTACATGATTTATAAGGCTCTAGGAACATGGAAATATAGCATGATTGCATCCATTAATTATTATTTGGGATAATATTTCAATGGTTTGGATCTTCCTAAGATCCATACAAATACAAAGTCGAAGGACTTACTAAGAAAAATCACCAAGTATGGTGTTCTTATTGAGGATATTGATTATTCACTTTATCTCTCAAACCATCTAAAAGAATGTATGCTTGAGTGGATGTTAGAGCATAATCCCTTATGCATAGATCTAATGATAACAAGAATTATGTGACATTCTCCATAGATTTCTTAAGAATCCTACCCAAGCATAAAAATGTTTCTCCTAGCATTAAGGATGTAAAGGATATGTCGCATTGATCTTGGGCTTCGGAAGAGGCAAATGGAAATAGAGATATGAGGCATTTTAAAAACATTTATCACTTAAAGTATCATCACATTGATGTCAATGTTAATATTAACAACAATAAGAAAGTGAAAAAGTGTGAAAGATAAAGATGCATAGAATCAAGGAAAGGGGAATGATCAAAGGAGTGAAGATTTGATGATGCCAAAAATTGAATGAACATAACCACACTCTCATAATTGCAATCTCAAATTTATTTTTTTATTATTTTTTTTTATGTTGACAAGGTCCATTTCATGTTGGTTCATATCTAAAATTAATCAAGAACGCACAATTTAGAACATTCATTGAGATTAATAGAGTTTTTAATCCCAAACAAGATCGTTAACATATCTTTGTGTGAATAGAAAAACACAACACGTTATCTTTATGATGATCTTGACCAAACTTGTATAATATCAATGAATTGTTGAGGGATTTACATTCAATAATTGATTATGTGTTTTTTACCATTAAGTATCTATTGCAATATTAGGGATCCCATGAACTACATACTACATGGTCGAGAATCAAGTGAATATGATCAAACAATACTCAAATATTAGATACCAATGTCATAACTATGTCATGATTTATAACATGTAGACACATAGCAATACCAATGAAACAAAATAACTATAAATAATCATGTTAGATACTTTAGAGAGATGAACTATGAGAATAGAGAAAAAAAAGGAGATGACCTCATTTCCTTAGTTTCACTCAATGTCTAATTTTTTCTCTTCAAAATTTTCATTGAGCTATAGATTTGCAGTGAATGTTGCCATGAAGATTCTAATGAAATTACAATCTACACCCATAACCCATGACTAATTGTTTCCATGTTTTTCAAACCTAAGAGAGGAGGAAAATATAACAAAGGAAACAACAATATGGGAAGTGTGAGATCTGAACAGATTAAGTATGGACATTAAATTTGATTTCATATCCCATATAGATAAGGATAAAAAATGTGCGCATAACACATGATGTTAGTGATCCAGGATCTTTTCATTGAGGTGACTTATTAAAGAATTTTGTTAAATGAGCATAAAATGAAGTACACCATAAATAAGGAATAACTCAATAATGAAGAGACATAAGCATCAAATTTGAACACAAAAAACTTGATAATGGAGTTCATCCCTACTGGACTATGTCTTTGGGTCCTGATCTCAAATGGGTAGCCTTTTTATTAACTAAGAAAAAGAATTTGGAAAAATACATAAGTATACCTCATTCTAGATTTAAGATACAGAAGATTTGCTCAGATTAGAAAACAAACAACACCATTGAATTCTTGGCATTGAATTACCCAAAAATGATTGTCTCCACGCCTCGATTTGAGTCTGGCACTTTCATACCCTTGAGGAATCCTATCTCATTTTTGTTTTCTGTAACCTGCATTAATTACAATACTTTTGCATTGAAATACATGCCCAGTATGGACTGGTGCGCACCTTCCCCCTCACGTTCACTGGAAAAGGTCATTTTTTAAACTAAAAGCTCGGTGGATTAACCAACATGGTTGTTTGGCCCGTTGGCTGGTGGATATCTATGAAGGGAAAATTGTAGGGGGGGGTCCCGGGGTCAAGCTCGTGGGCCTCCTCCCTTTGGCTTATTGTTTTAACTACATTTGAATAAAGTGTAACCTTCATTAAATTTAGTGGTATGGTTGGCAGACTATTTGTTGGTGGTCAGATGTGGTAGGATATACATAAATTTGGTGGGCTAGGGGTTGGTGCTAGCCAAACCCCCTTTTTATAATTTTTTTTATTTTCGATTGCTGGCCCTCATTGGGAATTTTCATGCTGCCACGTAGCAACCTTTCATTTTCCCATGCCATCCACCTGCAGAGTCACCCTACCATGTCACTTGCTTTCATTTCATCCTACCATGTATCATATGGTCTGCCACATGGATGTACGGACTTCCATGTGGAACTTCTTCGTTGGTCCACATGTTGACCCAAAAATGTTGAAAATGAGTGACATGTGGCAGTCTCTCATGCTGCCATGTCACCATGCTAACATCAACATGACAAATGTCTCCCTCTACATGTGCCACATACACTATACGGATGTTGATGTCACCTATATTGATGCTGACATCATCCATACTGATGTTGACGTCAGAAGTACAGATGTTGACTCATCCCTGCTAATTGGGCTAGGTTGACCAAAAATTTGACTGTGAATATCTTTTGATTCGTAACTTTGTTTGACGATTCGTTTATGCCGTTGGAAATCTTGTGATGCACTCTTCGTGAAGATGACAATTTCACTAAGTTTTGAGAAATTTGAATTTTTTTCCTTTCTATGTCCGCTGAGGCCATTATGAGATTCCTAAGTTGCTTCTATGAGTTCTGAGTTATCCTTGCTCTTCTCTAGATCCCTTTTGGATCATGCCTGCACACTGAGAGATTTTTGGACCACCAAAAGATTCCATCAATAAATATATAAGTGAGGGAAGAGTTCCCTCACCTTGTCCTTCTCAATCCACTTTGCCTTTCTTGGATGTGTGCCCTTTAATCCCACTTGAAGATAATAAACATCACCCCTACATGCAGTCCTCGTCCTTCTGTTCAATATGATATATTCCTTTAACTCATCCAAGTAATCAGGAGAAAAATCATTAATTGAAGGTATTGAAACTTCCTCACCCTAATCCATGATCATGGGAGGCTCAAAAAGTTTCAAGTTCTCCACATTTTCATTTGAGTAGATCTTCATATATAGTGGAATATCTAGAAGAAAAGCATTGGTACCAATTTTCTCCAAAATATTGAAGGGTCCATAATGGATGGGCTTGAGTTTCTTACCTTCACCCTTCAATATTTCCTTGTTGATGTGAAGCCATACCTGGCCTCCAACTTGGAACTGATGATAAAACCTATGTTTTTCATGTTGAGATTTATACTGTGCTTGAATTTTCTCCAATTGTTCCCTGACTGCTTGATGTACTTGTTGGATCCTTTGGATGAACTTGCGGGCTTTATCTTCATTTCTTTCTTCATTCGAATCAGTATCTCTCCCATATATCAACTCCAAAGGAACCTTAGGTAAATACCCAAAACATGTCTCAAAAGGAGAACACTAAGTGGAGTAATGTAAGGCTCGATTGTAAGAATGATGTACATAGGGTATTTGTTCATCCCATATCTTGGGATGCTCGTGGTAGTAGCCTCGAAGAAAAAGTACCATTGTTCAGTTAAAAACCTATGTCTGTCCGTCGATCGGTGGATGGAAATCAGTGCTCCTCTTCAACTTGTTTCTCATCATTCTCCACAAGCTTGTCCAAAAATCCCCAAGGAATTGAGTATCTCGATCCAAGATAATGGATGTGGGTAACCCAAAGTGAACCCAAACACACTGAAAGAAGAGATTAGCAGTCTTCTTAGTAGTGATCTTCTTTTTACATGGAATAAAGATACACATATTGTTGAACCTATCCACTACAACATACAAATATTCATGACCCCTTTTCGACATCAGTAAACACACTACAAAATCCATGGAGATACTTTCCCATGGATGGGATGGAACATGAAGTGGTGAGTATAGCCCCAATTTTCTATTAGTGGTCTTACAAGTAGAGCACATCACACACCCCTTTACATATTTAGTTATAATTTCTTTCATCTTAGGCCAGTAACAAAACCTCTGCAGATGACCCATAGTTTTTCCTACCCCAAAATGCCCTGACACAAGAGAAGTGTGAGCTTCTCGTATTACATGGACTCGTTCACTTGTAGGAATACATAGTTTTCCAATATGGTAGAGTAGTTTTTCATGCGTACAATAGTCTCTACCTGTGAACCATGGATTAGCTTCTCATATACTTCTTTAAAATATTCATCAATGCCATATTGTTCCACATAGATATCATGAGATAAAGAAGCATTCTTCAAAATAATAGAAGCAACAATAGGAGGTATAGAAATCATATTAGGTACCTTGTTACTCATACCCTTTTTGTATTTGATTACCAAATGAAATTGTTTTGGGAAACCCATCCATCTGTAATGTCAAGATTGTTGAAATTTGGTTTGTGCTTGGAGATATTGTAAGGGTTTATGATCTGTATGTATGATTTTTTCCGTCCCTAGCAAGTAGTGCTTCCATTTATTTAAGCTTTGAACTAATACATATAACTCTTTATCATATGTAGTATAGTTAAAAACAACTTGGTTAAAAGTTTCATAGTGGTAACACTTAAGCTTACGATATTGCATCAATACTGCACCCATAGTGTAACACCTAGAATCTGTCTCGATCTTGAAGGGTTGTTGAAGATTTGGTAGTGCTAATACTGGTGTGGTACTAATATTTTCCTTCAAAGTGTCAAAATATTTGTGTTCCTTTCCTCCCCACTAAAAAATGTTCTTCACAGTGGTTAAGGCATGAAAAGGAGCTGCTATAAAGGAGAAGTTTGAAATGAATCTCCTCCAATATTGGATTGCACCAAAGAAGCTATGTATTTCGGTTACACTTTTGGGCTCATGCCAATTTACAATTACAACAATATTGGAAGGATCAATTTTGAATTGTCCTCCTCCTACAATATGACCTAAGTACACAAGTGCAGTCTTACCAAATTCGCATTTGGACAATTTTACATACAACTTTTCCCTTTTCAAAGTATCCAATACTTGCTTTACATTCCTTACATGTTCATCCCAAGTCCCACTAAATATAATAATGTCGTCTAAATATAAAATCACAAAATCATCTAGAAATGGCATGAATACATCATTCATCACACGCATGAAGGTTGTCTGAGCATTACAAATCCCAAATGGCATAACTAATCACTCAAACAATCCTTGTTTGGTTTTAAAGGAAGTTATTCATGCATCCTGTTCTGCAACCCTGATCTGATGGTATCCACTGCAAAAATCCAAGTTAGTGAAATAAACAACATTCTTTAATTGATCAAGTAAATCATCTATACGAGGAAGAGGGTATTGATTTTTCACCGTGATTTTATTTAAGTATCAGTAATTGACACACATTCTCCATGTGACATATTTCTTTGGAACCATCAGGATCGAAGAACCACAAGGATATGAGTTGGGTCTAATGACCCCTTGATTCAATTAGCCTTGTACCTACTTTTTGATCTTTTTCATCTCTACAACTCACATCCTCTACATGCCCACATTACGAAGAGGATAATCATTTTGAAGATGTATTTCATGTTGGATTCCCCTCTTAGGAGGTAATCCATCTAGTTCTTGGAAAATATAATCATACTTAGAAACAATATCAATTAATTATTTCTTATGAGAAGGATCACATCCTTGAAAAGCATTGGATGTTACAACATCTTTTTCCCTTACGACCATGAGTACATATCTCTTATTAGTGTTTATGAGTCTATTCATTTATCTGGCACTAACAAGTGTTGTATTTACCCTCATGTTGTGGGCTCTAACAATTTTTTCCACTCCCTCCTTAGTAAGGTGATATTTGTTCTCATGATGAAAGAAGACGTCTTTTCTATTATAAATATAAGGACTCCCCCAACACTATTGCACATATATCAAGTGATACAACATCTGAATCCACTTCATCCATAAACTTTGAAGCAATAGAAAATATGACCCTACATTGCTTGGTGAAATTAATTTTTTCTTTATCACATACCCAACCAAGAAGATAAGAATTTGGATGTGGTTTAGTTTCAAGACCCATATTTTTTACAAGTGCTTCAGATATCAAGTTTACTTGGGAACCTGGATCAAACAATGTATCTATATTAGTGTGTTTAGATACAATTTTATATGAAATAATTCATTCCTCTTTATTTCATGATCATGAGATTCGTTATTGGAATTTGAACTAGTATGAAGGGAATTTTTACCTTCTACTCCAACCGTTACGATCTTTCCTTTGTCTCATGAATCAAAACCAAGATATTGTTGTACTGTAGCAACGGTTTTTTTCTTCCCCTTTCCACCGAACTATTTCGGTCTCTTCTCCGGATGTAGTTTCCAAGAGTGTTCATCATTGTGACCACTTTTCTTTCAATGAGTGCAATATGGTTTTCCTTCTTCTCTCTTTACAGTGGTGATATTTTTTTCCTTCCTTTTAAACTTATTAAATTGTTTATGTGGGAGGTTGGAAGGTTTCTTTGTGGGATATTCTTGAACATGCGTTCCCCTTTTCTCAAGGTGAGTGGCTTGTACACAATCTTCATCAAGACTAGTGGGGTTAAACAATATAAAAGTATGATGAATATAAATGTGAAGTGTGCCAATATAATTCATTAAAGTTTCATAAGAATCCAAAGGAATGTTTAATGCAAGAGATTTCTTCCTAAATTATTCCATGAAACTTTGTATAGTTTGACCTTTACTTTGTCTTAAAATTTTCCATTCCATCATTGCTTTATGTAAATAACACAATGGATAAAATTACTTCCTTATTTCTGATTTAAATTATGACCATGAGGAAAGAAGATTACCACACTTACTTATGTCCTGAAGTTTACTCTCCCACCATACGAGATCAATTCCTTCCAACCGAAGATAAGCCAATTGCACTTTAACTTCCTCGTCATCAATATATTGAACACAACAATATACTTCAACCTGTTAGATCCAATTATCTATATTTTCAGGATTAACATCTCCATTAAACACAGGTAAAGAAAACTTTACATCAAGCTTTAATAATGGTTTCTTAAAAGAAATTTTATGGCTAGAATTATGAGAATGATGAGAATGCTCAGAGGAAGAAAATCTAGAACTTTATGGTGAAGATGGAGGCTTAGGAGGGTCTCCACGAGCCCCTTGATTCACTGAAGCATTATCATCCACTTGTGCTTCCTTTTTCTTCCCTTTCTTCTTCCTCCTCTTCTCGTAATATACATACATTCATTCGACCATTTCTGGCATGCGATAAAAGACCATATGGAAGTTTTTCTCTTGTTCATCACGCTTGTCCTCTTCGACCATTTTCTTCCTTCGGGATGCATGACCAACTTTGGGATTGAAATTATTAAGATTTCCTTCACCTTGCTTATGCTTGTCCCTAGTAAGCATTCACACTCAATAATTCAAGTCAAAGATGACTACTATGATACCAACATGATCTAGGATCTTTTTGTCAAGGTGACTTATTAAATAATTGTGTTAAATGAGAATAAAATGAAGTGCAAAATAAATAAGTAATAACTCAATAATGAAGAGACATAAGCATCAAATATGAATACAAAACACTTGATAATGTAGTTCGTCTCTGGGTCCTGCTCTGAAACGGGTAGGCCTTTTCATTAACTCAGCAAAAGAATTTGGAAAATACATAAGTATACCTCATTCTAGAGTTAAGTTGCATAATCTTTGCTTAGATCATAAAACAGAAAACACCACTAAATTTGTGGCGTCGAATTACCCAAACATGAATATCTCCACGCCTCGATATAAGTCTCGCACTTTCATCCCCTTGACAAATATTGTCTTGGTTTTCATGCCTATAATCTGCAATAATTATAATACTTCTACATTGAAATATGTTCCTATTATGGACTGGTGCGCCCCTTCCTCCTCTCGTGCACTAGAAAAGGTTATTTTTTAAAATAAAAGTCCAAGTGGATTAACCAACATGGAAGTTTTTCTCGTTTGTTGGCGGATATGTATGAAGGGAGAAATGTAGGGGGAGGTCTCGGGGTCAAGCCCACCAGCCTCCTCCCTTTGGATTATTGTTTTAACTATAGAACATTCTCATGTGAATATAGTGTAACCTAAGTTAAATTTAGTGGTATATTTGGAAGATCATTTGTTGGTAGCTGGATGTGGCAGGATATACATAAATTTGGTAAACTCGGGGTTGGCTCTAGCAAACCCCCCTTTTTATATATTTTTTTATTTTTTGTTGTTGGCCCTCATTGGGAATTTTCCGACTACCACGTGGAATCCGATGACTGGGAAACATGGCAACCTTTAATTGGCCCACGCCATCCACCTGCATAGTCACCCTACCACATCACTTGCTTTCTATGTCATCCTACCAAATCAGCCTGCCACGTGTCGTATTCTCTACCACGTGATTGTATGGAATTCCACATGACACTTCCTCATTGGTCCACATGTTGACCCAAAATTTTTGAAAATGAGTGACACGTGGAAGCCTCTGGTACTACCACATCACCATCTTGACATCAACATGACACATGTTTCCCTCTGCATGTGCCACATACACTGTATGAATGCTAACATATTCCATATTGATGTTGACATCAGCAGTACAGATGTTGACTCATCCCTGCTGACTGGGCTAGGTTGACCAAACATTTGGCCACAAATATCTTTTGATCTATAACTTTGTATGATGAATCTTTTACGTCATTGGAAATATTGTGACGCGCACTTCGTGATGATGCCAATTTCATTAAGTTTTGAGAACTTTGAATTTTTTTCCTTTCTTTGTTTKCTTAGGCCATTCTGAGCTTCTTGAGCTGCTTCTGTGAGTTACGATTTATCTTTAGTCTTCTCTAGATCCTTTTTGGATCAGTTAGGGACCTAACCTCCCTTACGCCTCACATAGGTAGAATAATATATTTTCCATGTAATAAAGGATGACATTATTTAATAAGGCATATTTAATAAATGTGAACAAGTCAATGTAAGAAGACCTGATAAAAGCTTCTTCTTCTAGAAAGATATTCCTCTAGAAAGTTCTTTAGAAAATCTAAGAAGTATAAACAAGAGTAGGAGGCATGAGAAAGTCTTGTCTTAATAATTATTGTAATAGATTGTTTCTCTGCTAGAGGTTGCCCCCTCAAAGAGGAAAGTGAGCATTTCTTTGTATCAATAAAGGTGTCATTTTTTGTTATGATTCTCTACATTTTTTTGTTCCACTAGTAATTGTTATAGTATTTCTATTTTTTTCTTAATATAATGGATCTAGTACCTAAAAAGTGGTATTAGAGCACTTCCCTTTGTGAAAACTATGGGAATTTTTTTCAGGGTAGAGACATGTACTATCGATGTATTTAAATCATAGAGATCTATCACTTAGCAGGTAAAAACTACGATGGGGAAGACTGCATGTAGGAAATACAGACGGTTTCATGGGGTACCGCTCGAGTAGTACCACATCAGAGAAAAATTTTATACGACCATCACTCCCACATACTAGCAAGTATATCACGACTCACCTAGGTCTCTTGAAACCATCTCTAAAGAATTTGATCGACCGCCTGAATACTATAATGAAATCGAGAAAAACACTCATGAAGATGCTCTCTAGTACATGGGTAATCAGGTAGTATTGCTAAGGGTACGATCGAGCCTCCTTAATTGGTACCCTGAGATATTGGGATAAGTAATATTGTTCAAACCCGCATGTCTATCAGAGAGATATAGCATAGGGAAAATCATTTTTTGTAGGAACCATGCAAACCCTAAACCTTGGGAAAGAAACATAGCAGAAAAGGAACAAATAAGATATATTGTTGTGCAAACTTACCTCTTTCATTTTGGTTGTGAAATTCCTACATAAATTTTCCCGTCAACAATTTGGGCCATTCCTCACTCCAATATTCAGGTTGGAGTATAAATCTATTGACACCCTTCTTCAAGACATGTCCCATTATATTCCTCTCCTTGCCCTGATTTATGTAGTACCTATCATTTTTAAGCCTTTTTTTCAGTGGACCCGACCCCCTTCCCAACATCCTTACTTTCAACCTATCCCATTGAATTACCATTTCAGTGGACCTGATCCACTTCCCCTTTATGGAGACCCCTACTCTCCAAATGTCCAACACTCGTAGCCAAGAACTACAAGTTTTCATCAATAAGAACAAGCATAACATCCAAAAAGTCACTTCTAACATTCCTTCCATCAATTCCATATTTTCATACTTCGAGGACCAAGTCTAGAAAAAATTGGACACCATGGATACCAAATTCATGGGCAAATTTAACACCCTCAAATCCACTCTCAACCAGTTGTTGAACCAATTCTTGGGCCCTTCCTTCTTGGAAAAACCATCCACCTAGATGGTGTTGACTCCTCCCATTCCATGGCCTCTCATTCCAAATCCTTTTATCGTGACCCTCGTTTTCCCAGAGTTGAGGTTAATAAATTTAATGGCTCAAATCCCACAAGATGGGTCACTCAAATTGAGCATTATTTTTCTTTGGATGAAATTAATGATGAGTTGGAAAAAATTTGTTATGTTATTCTATATCTAGATCCTGAACGTTGGAAATCGTGGCAATGGCATAAAAATGTACTCTAGAGGTATGTTTCTTGGACCCAGTTTGTTGCAAAACTCTATGAATGATTTGACATTGCCACCCACTATTTAGGTCGTTTGACCAAGTTAAAATAGTTAGGCACAGTGGAATAATTTATAACCCCCTTTGAGCACTTGGCCTTCAGAACAGATGGAATGACATATGCCTTCTTCATGGAATTCTTTATCAGTGGCCTAAAGGATAAAATATGAACCCAGGTCTTCATGGATCTCCCCCACAATTGGTTGAAAGTTTTGTGAATAGTCAATCTAGCATGGTAGGTAATACTTTAACCTCACTTCCATCATTGATCGTTTATGGCTCATAGGCTTTTAGATTCTCCAAATTCACTACTGAGTAATTGCACATGTATGGAGGTATATTAAGTTTATAAATATTATCACCTACACATTCAAACACTTCAAAAGGACCATATCTCGTAGAATTGATTTTTCTACCGGGTCCCTATATCTTCTCTTTGTTTAGGTTCAACTAGAACTGGTCTTCTAGATTTAATTTTTTCTTAATTATTTGTTTGTCATGCCTAGCCTTGTATTTCTTATATGTTCTTTCTAGTGTCTCTTGGTCTTGAAAATATATTCCTAATTTTATATATGAATATTTCATCATTTTCTTATCATGTTTCTCATTCCTTCTCTCCTCCATGTTTCCCATGCACAACATATTGAGGTATAGGTTGAATATATCTAAAACAAGCTTAATATGTGAACTTGTTAGTATAAGTATGGACTACTATGTTACCAAAGTGTCAAATATTGATCAAATTATAAACTTGAGGTATTATAAGTTTTTTATTGTAACTTCTCAAATATGAACCGATGTTTTGATCATCATTTGTATTTTCCCATACATTTGTGCAAGTATATTGTATATATATTTTAGCTTGTTGTCCATCTTCTCCCAAAGTGTTGTCAAATCAATGCCAAGAAATACAATATCTCTCTATGAAATGATTCTCATTGGTATCCCAAAGTGCATTCAAATCCTCTCAAAGAACAACATTGATGCATCATGTACATTGATGGTCATTTTACAAGGAATGATGATGCATATGATTCTTGCTAAATATGTGGACTAACTCAAATAGATAGTCATGTCCCCTCTTGTTTCTTGGAAAACCACTCAAAAAATCAAGGGTGACATTGTCCCATGGCATACTAGGTACATATGAGGGACTATACAAACCTCTTTTCCTATTGATAAGTTTGCTAGTACAACAATGTATGCATCCTCTAATGAACTAAGATACACATTCTTGCATACTTTTGTAAGTTGGTTATTGATTTCCCAACACGAAAAATGACCTAAGATTATGGAGGTGTGAACCTCTCTTATAATTTTTTTCCTATCATGTTTAGGAACACATAGGCCATTTAGGATCACAAAGGATCATTCTCTTTCTCATCGCCCACTTCATATTTACATTGTTTTCTTCTTCAATGATACCAACCTCGCAATTTGATACATATCAAAAAGTATTTTCCATGGCAGACTAGATGACAAGCAGCAAGGAGGATATGATGAGCAGAGATGAGGAGGATTTGGTTAGTAGCACTGTGGAGGATTCTATTAGAGATGATCAGGAAAGTGAAGGACATGAGAAGTACAAAAAAAACAATTCTACCTCCATCCCTTTCATTGCATAAAAGATCAAGCTCATCATAGAAGAAACTGTGTTGCCATCACAGAGAAAGGATTTGCGTAAGGTTATGGATATCCATTTTGTAAAGGAACAAGTTGCATGCACACTCTTAATTCAATATTGTTGGGATTTTGAAAGATTGTATCTTGCATTTGGAGTAAGAGGAACTGACTGGTTGTATTCACAAGCGGGTATTACAATTAGACCAGAATCAACAAATTATGTAATTACCATCTACAAAGTTTGTACAGACTAGTGAAGTATATTGTGAATGTATCAATCATTGATTGAGGAGTTTTATCCTTCCTTAAGGATTAATATATGGTGCTACCCTTCCTCAAGGGTTGTCTCTACATTCTTGTGTTAAGTGTCTTGGTGACTGGTTTGAATTATTCTTGTAGAGATTTTGGGTTATTTCTGAAGTTTATTTGTAGATATATTTAGGTACTTAACAATTGGCATCAGAGCACTTGGTTCATTTTGTATATTTTTTTCTTTAAAAAAGGGGGGCGGTCTCCTTCAGGTCCATATATGAAATTTTTTTAGCATAATTTTTCAAATAAAATTGGATATTTGAATTCATCTCGGAAAAAAACCCAATTTCAAAAAAAACATCATATGAAATGAAATCCATAAGGTGAAGTTATGAGCATTTTTAATTCATCCATTTTTCAGGGTTTTCCAAAAAATGCCACGTGATTTGCATAGTAAGTTATTTTATAAACCCTATTTTTTGCTGAAGATTTCTCTAAGAAAGATAATTTTCACTAGAAAGGATGATATCCCTAGTATTGAATAATATATACAACATGGAAATTCATCATGGAAAGATCACTAGAGAATATTTCTACACTATGGTTTCCAAGAATATGATCACATATGGTGGAACTCATTTAATTATAATGAGTTGATGACACTTTCTCATGAAGAATATGTAAAATTAGTTTTAGACAAGTGGTCTCATACAAAGTGTAAGGATGAAGAGACAAGAAAGGGCTTATTTTCATGTGGAAACTTTATATTATAGGTTCATGGTTGTATTCACAAGGAGAAGCTTATTGTTTCTATTAACCCTAGTTGCATGCATAATTTTATCAATGTTCAGTTGGTTAATCGACTGCAAGTGCATGTAAAGAATATTCAAAGCACACAGGTTGAGGGTGAAAATATTAAAATTTTTAAATATTTGAAGCTCAGTATGGATAAATATGTGTTGCATTCAGATTTTTATGCTATGGATATTGATGAAGTGGATATTGTTTTCAGA
Organism: Picea glauca; assembly: GCA_000966675.3. Classification (NCBI taxonomy): domain Eukaryota; kingdom Viridiplantae; phylum Streptophyta; class Pinopsida; order Pinales; family Pinaceae; genus Picea; species Picea glauca. Next base: position 34,011 of record JZKD02S2376906.1, read on the forward strand.
TATCCTTGGACAGAATCAGTGGGTATCATTAATATTAATGTTCAAAAAAAAATTTGAAGTTGTGGTACAATAAAAACAAATTATCATTGCAAGATGTGTCTCTTAGTACGAAACATGGCTCCACAGAGGCTAGCAAAGAAGTTATTATCGAGTCTGAAGTTGAATCAGAGGCATAGTATATAAAAGGAGATGAAGAAAAACCATAGTAAGGACACAGTCAGAAAGGTAAGTAGATCATTGACTCAAAGGCACAATGTGTTGTAGATTTTAAGAAAAAATAACAGATTCCTACCATTGTTGTATATTTCCATCCACGTCATATAGAGAAACAACAATCATCTAGCCAAGGGCATGACAATCAACAAATTTATGCACCAGCAGAGAACCATAAAGGAAACCAATCAAGAGAAGGTGCATGAAGGAATCCTATCACTATGGAAAGAGATCGGGATATAGAAATAATCCCATGGCAACCCCGACATGATGTAGAGTAAGATCGGGGTGGAAAGGCAGCAGATGGACATCATGTTCGACTTTCATTAGGATGGGTGAATTGTCGTACTTGGTACCATTTGGCTACATTTCTTAGCCAATCATATTTTATGGTTTCTTTTCGTGTATTGAGGACTAAACATGTGAAGGTGGATGGAATGTAGTATACATCGGGAGGTAATATGGGGTACCTAGGGAGGTACCCAATGGAAATGTTGTTATGAATTATTAGTGGAAGTCAATCAATATATGATAATGTGGTCATTCAATGTAAGTTGGACTAGGTCCACTATATTAAATAAGGCCCACTATGGTAGTTAGATGTAATAAATGCAAGAAGGCTCTCTAGAAGGTTCATATGAGATAGAGAGAGATATATAAAGAAGTGTAAGAAATGCAATGAAACATAGTGAAGAATATTGTGAATGTATGAATAATTTCTTGAGGAGTGTTATCCTTCACTAAGGATTAATATATGGTGTTACCCTACCTCAAGGGTTTTCTATACATTATTTTGTTAAGTGTCTTGGTGAATGGTTTGGATTAGTTGTATTGAGACTCTTGGTTATTTTTGAAGTATATTTGCATATCTATCCAGGTACTTAAGAATTGATGAGTGGTGATGAAGAGGATTTTATTAGCGATGATGAGGAAAGTGAAAGATTCATTTTGGGGTTGGTAAGACAGTAGAACAACTGCAGAGACATTGTTATTAGCCTCAAATGAATGAAATAGTTTCCAAGTATGTAAAAGGGTGTGTTAAGTGTGCCACAAGAAAGCATAGCAACATAAAGTTGGGATTATATACGCCACATATAGTACCTTCTCACCCATGGGAAAGTATATCAATGGGTTTTTAGGGGGTTTTTCGATGTCCAGGACAAGTCATGATTACTTATATGTCGTGGTGGACAGATTTTGTAAGATGTGTATTTTGATGCCATGCAATAAACAAGTCACAGTTGAAAATACATCACATATGTTATTTGCTAATGTATGGGTTCATCTTGGGTTTCCTACATCTATTATATCAAATCGAGACTCTCTCTTTTTGGGAAATTTTTGGTCTCATTTATGGGAGCCAATGTACATTAAGTTAAAGAAGAGTGCAACTTTTTATCCATAGATAGATGGACACACCAAGGTGGTAAATAGAATGATGGTACATATACTTCGATGATATTGCAACAAGCATCATAAGTTATGGGATCAACAATTTCCTTATGCACAATATGCCTATAGTCATGCCATGCATTATTTTACTTAGAAAACTCCTTTTGAAGTATATTTTGGGTACTTTCCTAAATCACCTATTGAATTTTCTTTTGGAGAAGCAAGTAAAGAAGGTGGATATGATGATACAGATAAACCCAAAAGTCTCATTCAAAGGATCCAGTAGGTACATAAAGCAATATAGGAATAGTTGGAGAAAATCCAAGCCAAATATAAGGTGAGGCATGCCAAACATCGGGTTGATCATCAGTTTCAAGTAGGTGATCATTTATGGTTACATATCAACAAGGATAGAATGAAGGGTGAAGGTAAAAAGATAAGTCCAATCTGATATGGTCCATTCAATATATTAGAAAAGTTTGGTACTAATGCCTTTTATTTAGATCTACCATCCTACATGCAAATGTATTCAGTGGTAAATGTTGAGAACTGGAAGCTTTATGAGCCTCCTATGCTTATGGATTAAGATGAAAGTATTCAAGTTCCAATAGTTGATAATTTTTTTGTAGATTACTTGGATGAGCTATAGAAAGATGTTATTATCAACTGAAGAATTATAACTTCATAGTGAGGTGATGTGGAAAATCTTTGAGTTGGTATTAAGGGAGTAAAACCAAGAAATCAAAGTGGATTGATATCGGAAGGGTGAGGGAGATTTACCCTAACTTAGTTGTTGAGTAATGAAAATGTTTGGTGGTCCAAAAGGATTTCAATGGGGAGGAATGATCCAGGAGGATGTAGGAACGCTCACAGAGGTCCAAGAGGATCCAGAACACCCATAGAGATCCAAAAGGGCTCAGAAATGCTCAAAATTCGATCATCTCAGATGTTCTTAAAAAGGAAATCAATTGGTAGAGATCGATGATATATTTCCAACAACACAAGAATCATCTCAAACAGATTTTGTATCCAAAAGTTATAGATGGCCAAAGTTTAGGTCAAACTAAGAAAAAGTAAAAGTAAAAGAGGCCAAGGTGACACATGTCACCACTGCAAGGGTGACGCATGGCATGACCATATGATGCTGACATGGAAACACCATGGAGCGCCACATGGCACATCATACGTCGATTGGGTAGGTGGTGTGGCATAGCCCATACAAGTGGACTAATTGTGTATTGACACATGGCGAAGATATACCAATGAGAGGCTTCCATATGGAAGCCTCCCATTGGCCATTAATGGGTAAGGTTGTTTAAAAGTAATTGAAGAACGGAGGATCGAACACATTATGTTGCATATTTCGCAAAGGAAAAGGGTCAATGGATTATCCCTCGACCCATAAGCTATTATCATATGGTATCCAATGTAACCAAGTTATATTCTGAGGAGGCGCTAAGGAATGTTTTAACAAACTATACAATATATACAATATAACTCCAAACTATATAGCAACCGTATGTTATAACAAAAGTGAGGTTTGTGAGGATAAAGCCCATGACCTCCTTTATGCTAAGCATATGCATTAACTATTTCACCAAAGGAATTTCTTGTTAAGGCATGCCCATGGACAAATATTTAATCTTGACCAACAGTTCCAGATGAAATTTAAGGGGCCCACTTACTATTTAATGGGTGTGTAGACCGAGCGAAAGGACACACATATATGATTGAAGAGTACAATGTCTCAAATTTCATGCTCGAGGGTAACCAGACTTGGAGGTTGCATCATAATGCATGCCACAAGGTTTCGTCACAAACTTTTATGA
>JZKD02S2376906.1:37494-84239 GCA_000966675.3 Picea glauca
ATATATATATATATATATATATATATATATATATATATATATATATATATATATATATATATATATATATATATATATATATATATATATATATATATATATATATATTATTTTAGTTGACGTTGCCTCACTTTTCTTACAGTTTAAGAAAATTATACATACGAATTCCAACAATTAACACAAGAGACTTCGAACATAATTTTCACTATTTAAATTGCATGACCATTTATATTCCAATTTTTCCCTCGTAAACCCCAAGAGGTTATCTAGGATATTTTTATACACAGTCATAATACAAAGGCTAATTAAAACAAATCACAGTAATGGAATGGAAAAAAGACAACAATACTTTTCGTTAACAACAGATTTTAGAAGATCTGTATGCCTACAGGCTCAGATCTAAATAGCCATAAATAGAACACCCAGAGTGATAACCAACATCATCAGGACCCAGATCTGAAAACCTTCAAGACCAAGATTTAAATTGAAACATGAGTACCTTTCGCGAGTAGGGTGTGCTTATGATCCATCGCGGTGACCATGTAAGCCCTGCAAGAAAGGCGAGACGAATTATTAGTGTCAAATAGTAGTCAATCAAACTTTAGCATATGAGTTAAATCACATAAGATAGTGAAGATCTCATCTGATGGTTTAATACTTAGCTTGAAGTTATCATAGGTCGAATCCCAAACGTAGTCGCGGTCCATTCGACACCTAGAAGAGGGAGGAGTGAAGTTGAATAATTTGATGGGTACCCTCGCAGTAAAAACATGGTCCCATCATTAGTTGAAATAACCAATATAAAAAGGAAATTATATTAATTGTTTTCATAACTATAAGATAGGTCATACTCTTTCAAACAATTTCATTAACATCATATAGCATATGTTTATCAAACAGAGTCACTAGTCAAGTCACATAGAGTACACCAAAGTATGATGACCATAAGCACAAGTTCACACAGAAAATCTTGATAAAGGAACTTTAAGTCAATACGAAATTCTTCATGAAAGAATTTTAAACCAATACAGAATGCTTAAGTTTCTTTCCTGTATAAGTTTAAAACTGTGACTAGTAATTTAGAGTTTTTAGTCGATAATAGTTATAGCACAGAACGCTTAGACCCGAGGTGTTTTTCCTTCTCTCACCAAAAACAAAGTTACAGGATGTTAACTCATTGTTCCTCTTAACTTTACGAGATGTTGACAGGATTACAGAGTTCCTTTAAGTTATACCTAACAGTAAGTAAGAAAAACCTAAGTTAAACATCCTTAAATACCACAAGAAGTATCACTTAATTAGAACGGATGGACGGGATCGATCATGGATAATTATATCCTAAATATCCTCAATATTTAACATAAACCACAGATTAAGGAAGTCATAGGACAAGTTCCGAAAATGATTATCCTCGAAAAAATGAAGGACGTTGAGATGCACAGTAGGTGACCCCTATCACTATTATCACACTATGTTATGAGAAAACGAGTCATGGTAGACATCAAAGGGCATAAGAAGAAAATCAAGAGAATCTCAGAAGGATTCAAATAGAGGTGTAATGTCCCATACAGTCTTTACGGATGATAATGTAATAAACTCAAAGAAAAACAAATTCAAACACCCAAGGAAATCCCATGAAGTAAGTAGATAATACACAGAGGGGATAGTAACTCATACTAAAGCAATGCAGTCTCGGCGAACTACAGATAGAACTTATGTTTTATTTATTGAAGGGCGTAACCACCTACAACCGAGGACGAATAAAACCAACATGCAGTATTTTTCCATAAACCTATCTAGGTGAAAACTACAGAACTGACATCCTCGAGACCTTGACCCTTTTCGATCCATAACATTGTCTATGGTTTTCATAAGCATCATATATATCATAGATTAAGAGCATAATAGAGGCTAAGGGAGAAACCATAGAGGATTCCTAAGAAATATCAACGGTTAAAGAAGAATAAAGAAAAAAAAAGAAAACCCACGACTGAATGTTGATAAAACATCACGTTCAGGAACTTTGAAGGTAAACATGATACATTACTAATATACAAAGTTGATTAACAAGTGTCGAAGGATGCTTACCTTGAAAGGGTTCCGACCAATGCTCTTTGAATGTTCCACTTCATGATTTCAATCTCTAGTTAACAAATGATGGCCTTGACATCAAGCCAAGTAGTAATGGAGGTAGACTCATAGTGGTTTATTACATGCAGGGTCAGAAAGGATTGAACAAAATGATAGTGAATCCTCCAGTGAGCTTAGTAATGGTGATGGGTAGGAAACTGTGTCAGGGCCATGTGACCCTTGTGAGGTGGAAAGAGCATAGTGGGCATGAAGTCCGAGCACTAGCCAAGGAGTAAACCACAGGATACTTCTTAAATTTCATAGGTATAGTCATTAAACCATACAACAATACCCTGCCACCTTATTTATTATCAAAGTTATGATGGAGGACAAGCACATGCGAGTAGGGTTTAGAATGCACATAGTTTTATTATAGTTATATGATTTAGTTTTTACTTATACCCTCGATGCCACTTGGACCAAGTTAGTTACCATGTGATCGATCAACAGTAATACTGGTGTAAATTACTCATAACCTTCATAACAAACAATTGGGCTTGTTAAAGGGTTACATCATTACACTATGTGTTTGCGCGAATAGGATAGGAAACCTATAGTCTTTAAAAACACTTTGTGCTATTAGAATGAATGTACCAAGTTGGGTATAAGCCTTATGTATTAGATTACATCTTCACTCTATTGCTAAGGTAGAGTTAACATTTTCATGACAAACATGTACACTTAGTTATGTGTATGTAACTTGCATTCTTGTTAAGAAGTGGTAGGATTGAGCTATGGATGCCAAGGAAGTAGTGGAACCTTTCTGACATATAGTTTATGATTGTTCGATGCTTTTCCCTCTTTTAGACAAATGATAATTATAGTGACCCTATTTAAAAAAAAAAAAAAATTGTAAATTTTGGGAAACATTACATATGGTTTCAGAGCCAAGGTTACAACAGTTGGACCTTAAACAGGGCCAAACCATTTGCTTAGCACATATTTGTTTTTTCTGTTCATGTAAAAACTAACAAAACCATTACTGTTACAAACAAAAAACTTTTTTTTTCTTTTATGATCATGGCGGCACAGGATGGAGCAGAGATTAGACTCAACGAGAATCCTGAGAAAAGGCCCCCTAAAGATTAGAGGCAGAAAAGTGACAGAAGATAACCTACCGAAGTTATGGAAACTATTAGAAACCTCATTGTGGAGCTTCAAGTTTTTAAAGCAGACAATGAGAAACTAAAAAAAGAATAGCAGGAACAAAAATAAATAAATGAAGTTCTACTATGAAGCATAGTGACAAAAAAGATCCCAAAGGACGATACCAGAAAGAAAAGGTCAGTAAAAGGGCCTCAAGAATTTTGGCTCTGAAGCAGAAAAAGGGGAAAACTTGTCCGAAGGTACATCTTCAGCTGAAGATAAAACAAAAACAGGAAGAAAAAGGAAACAGTTAGACCACCTTGAGGGAGAATTTAAGAAAATCAAACCATCTACCTTTGACGGGGAATCCATAACAGGGGAGGAAGTTGAAGCATGGTTATTAGACATAAAGAAGTATTTCCATATATACAACTATTCCAGCAATATGAAGGTCAGAATGGCCATCGATAGCCTAAAAGGAAAAGCTAGCATATGGTGGCAAGACCTGAAGATGGCCAAGGGCCTAAAGGAAAAACATATGGAATGGTTGGATTTTAAGAAGTACTTTAAGAAACAGTATTTATCTAAAAGTTACTATGAAAGAAAAACTAAAGAGTTTTAGAGCTATGATTCGGTTAAATGGATATGGATGGCCTGATAAAAAAATTCCTAGAATTACTAAGATTTGCGCCTTATATCTAGGAGGACAAAGTGAAAATCTATTGGTTCCTAAGTTGTTTACCACAGTCCTATAAGGACATAATCGAATTCGATAATCCCAAATCCTTAAGTGAAGTTTTCAGGAAGGCCTGATTGTGTTACGAACAATACAAACAATGGTCAGAATTTCCCAAGTCTTGGAAAGACAAGAAACAAGACTGAATGAATCAGCGAAAGAAGGGATATCAACCAGCCCCTTTTCGTAACGCAACAAAGAGTTTTCCAAGGAAAGATTTTCACTCCAACAACTAGAACACCCAAGGAAGTGGTAAACCAGTTAATCTGGGAACAAAGAAGTTTGGGGAAAGCCCCCATGAACCGTTAAAATCATGGGAATGTGGAGAACCTCACTGATCTAGAATCGGATCTAGGAGGCTTCCCAGACCTAGAAAAGGCTCAAAAATGAAAGTTCTCGTAATCGAACGAAACCAATTCCATTGTGATCGTCTCGTACCGCTAATTCTGGCCATATATTTACTTTCTAAAAGGATGTTGTATGCGAAATTTATCGTACTCTGACCATTTTTCCAAATAGGCAAAAAGTAAAAAAAAATCAACAGTGAAAGGGTGACGTGGAAATATCTGGAGGTGACATGTGGCAGTGGTAGAATTGACATGTGGCAGAAGTGGCGACATGTGACTGGGTAGATGATGCATACTTGGACCAATGGAATCGTGACACTTGTCAATATTCGGTCAAATGTGGTGATGCCACGTGGCCTAGGCATGGGCAGCCATGTGGCAACCAGTCAGCAATTGTGTGGCAAGTTTAAAAATTTTTGGGGTCCATGGGTTTTGAAACCATGACCTATGACTAAGACAAAGTCTTCAGGAATGGTACAATGACAATGTGCCCACCTTGTTGCTTGTTAAACATAACCCACAATACTTTATTTAAATTGTAATGTATACATTGGAGGGTGGACAGGGGTTGGGGCTAAGCCCCAACCCTTGGTTTGTTTAACCATAAGACCATCCACCAAGGGGGCCATGGATAAGGCACATAGGGTTTTTCCTATTTTAGACTGGGTCACATGTTATGCGCCATAAAATTAGGGGCTAGCGAGATTTAAGGGCCAGCGTTTAGCCCTTTGGGCTAGCGCTTGGCCATTTACAACTGCCATATGACCATTTAAGGGGGCACACACAGGATTATAGGGGATAATCCCTATATTTAAACAAATGTGGGTTATTTAACTTGGTTTAGTGGATTTTTTTATTGTTTTTAAGCTTGTTAATGGATATTTTGGCCATTATTGGGATATATTAGGCTCTTTTTGAGCCCAGAGTTTGCGAGGAAGTTGGGGAATGATAACCAACTTCAGATCTCTATAAACTAGGCCTATTTGAGGCTATGGAGGGTAGTCATATTAGATTTAAGCTGAAGCAAAGCAAATCCAAAACCATTTTTATGCAGGGAAGCTGTTGAGGAGGAGACCTTTGCAGGCCATTTCCGGGAGCTACACTCAGTTTTTTTGAGTGCCGTTAGTTGTGTTGGATTTTTGAGGTCGAGAAGAACACAGTGAGACCATTTTGAGATCCATTTGATGTACTTTTTTTGTATGTTGCAAGCACTGAATAATTAATAAAGAAGCCTCCCCCACTGAGACAAAGGCCTGAAGATGTAGGCAACCTTGCCGAACTCCGTTATCACTTCTCTTGTTATGGTTTGATGTTCTTATTACTTCAGTTCAGATCTGTATATTGTTTTATGGCTGCTATGTTCCTTCATTAAATTCATCCTCTTTGGTTCAGCTTCATACATGGTTAATTAACACATGCAATTAATAACTCAACCACAGTCATTAAAAGATATTTTCGGATCAAGTGGTATCAGAGCTAGTTGACATTTGGAATTTGAGTTTTGCATGTTAGCCAAGGAAGAGCTCATCTCAAGGGAGAAAATGGCATCTACAGGAGGATTTTCTCAAGATGAGGAGTTCAGAAATTCGGTGTTTTCCATGGCCAAGATGGTGAAGGTGTTGTATGAAGATTACTTGGAACAAAAGAGCACAGTTCAAGTGAAATATTCAAAGAACAACAAAGTCAAAGAAGGATTGAAGGAAGTTCCTTCTACATCTGTTTCAGAAAACACATTTTAGGTATGCAGTGAAGGCCATTCATCTAAGTCTCCTTCTTCTAATCAAGTAACTTGGTTTTGGTGCATTCAAAAAGCATACAAAAGGTGTAGGTTTGAGAATACTAACCAACATGGGTTATGAATAAGGAAAGGGCCTTGGATGTAAAGGTCAAGGTATTGTGAATCCTATTGAGGTTGTGGAAAGGCCTTGATAATTAGGATTGAGATATGGTGAAGGGGCCCTTGGAGAGTCTTCCATGATGGGTTCCAAAACATCGGAAGAAAGTAATGCTTCAAATGGCCAACTTAAGACATTGCAGGGACACTTCACCAAAGGTAATGGTGCATCACTTCAGGATTGTGGTAGTGAATGAAATTCATTTCCAAAGAAAGGTGAAGATTAACATGGAAGGTATAATGGTAATGTTTTTACCAATTCTCCTTTTGATTATAACAAGCATAATCAAGTAATTTGAAAATTGTGGAATCTTTATCCATGTACTTATTGCCATTCACCCAAGCATTGTGTTTCCAAGTGTTGGAAGAGACAAACTTTGTACAGGAAACCTATGTTGACCAGGAAGGAAACATGACATAAAGGTTCCACTCCACAATGGAAGAAAGATAAGGGTAAACATGTCCGGATTCCAAAAACTTGTTGCGCTTTTTGCAACAGGAGTGGACATCAAAAGGCTATTTGTTGGAAGCTTAATCTGGAGCTTCGTCCGAGGAAGGACAAAAATATTTCCCATGTACTCGCGAAGGAGGAAAGATTACCAGCAAAAAAGGAGGAACATTGTGAAGAAAAGAAACCAGCCACTTGGTTTTGCCAGAAGTGGATGTCTCAACTTCATTGTATTTTGCTTCCATTAATGTAATCACACATGTTGAAATGATGACCTATTATAACATCATTTTCATACAACATCATGTTTTGTTTTTCTCTTTATGAGTATGTAATCAGTCAAAGTCCATTTTTGTAACCTTTTGGGGACCAAAAGGTCCTTTAGTGGGCAAGTGTGATCCAGAATCAGATCCCGGAGGCTTCCTAGGTCCAGAAAAGGATCAAAAAGAAAGTTCTCAGTATCAGACGAAACCAATTCCATTGAGACCGTCTCATCACGTTGATTTCGGCCATATATTTACTTTCTCAAACAAACGTTATATGCGAAAGTTATCGCACTCTGACTGTTTTGCCAAACAGGCAAAAAGTAAAAAAAAAATCAATAGTCAAAGGGTGACATGGCACTCTCTGGAGGTAACATGTGGCAATGGTAGAATTGACATGTGGCAGCAGTGGCAACATGTGACTAGGCATATGATGCATACTTGGACCAATGGAAGAGTGATACTTGTTAATATTCGAGCAAATGTGGTGGTGCCACGTGGCCCAGGCTTGGGCAGCCACGTAGCACCTAGTCAGCAGTTGTGTGGCACGTTTCAAAAATTTTGGGGTCCATGGGTTTTGAACCCACGGCCTATGACTGAGCTGAAGTCTTCAGGAATGGTACAATTCCAACACGCCCATCTTGTTTCTTGTTAAACATAACCCACAATACTTTATTTAAATTGTAATGTATTCATTGGAGGGCGGATAGGGGTTGGGGCTAAGCCCCAGCCCGTGGTTTTTTTAACCATAATACCATCCACCAAGGGGGCCATGAATAAGGCACACAAGGGTTTTTCTATTTTAGACTGGGTCACATGTTATGAGCCATAAAATCAGGGGCTAGCGAGATTTAAGGGCCAGCGCTTAGCCCTTTGGGCTAGTGCTTGGCCATTTACAACTGCCATATGACCATTTAAGGGGGGGCGTGTAGGATTAAAGGGGATAAGCCCTATATTTAAACAAATGTGGGTTATTTAATTTGGTTTAGTGGATTTTTTAATGTTTTTAAGCCTGTTAATGGAGATTTTGGCCATTATTGGGAGATATTGGGCTCTTTTTGAGCCCAGATTTTGGGAGGAAGTTGCAGAATGATAACCAACTTTAGATCTATATAAACTAGGCCTATTTGAGGCTATGGAAGGTAGTAATCTCAGAGTTATTCTGAAGCAAAGCAAAGCCAAAACCATTTTTATGCAGGGAAGTTGTTGAGGAGGAGACCTTTGCGGGCCATTTCCGGGAGCTACACTCAGTCTTTTTCAGTGTCGTCAGTTGTGTTGAATTTCTGAGGTCGAGAAGAAAATAGTGAGACCAGTTTGATATCCATTTGATGTAATTTTGTTGTACGTTTCAAGCATTGAAGAAATAATAAATAATCCTCCCCGACTGAGAAAAACGCCCAGAGACGTAGGCAACCTTGCCGAACTCCGTTATCACTTCTCTTGTTATGGTTTGTTGTTCTTATTTCTTCAGTTCAGATCTATATATATTTTTTATGGCTGCTATGTTTCTTCATTAAATTCATCTTCTTTGGTTCAGCTTCATAAATGGTTAATTAACACATGCAATTAATAACTCAACCACAGGCATTAAAACATATTTTCAGATCACTCACCTAAGGAGGAACTATCCACGTTTGACTTCAGCATCTAGGACTACGATTCACAACCTATAGGAAGCCTCTATAGTGGGAGATGTGGGAAGAATATTACATAGGATCAATGCAGTCGTGGATGGTCGACAAGATGACCACTAATCCACTGTAGTGGAGATTGAATGTAAGATTAACAATACTCGTATTTCTATTTTAATCAATCCAGGATCTACATTGAGTTACATAGCTCCTGGTGTAGTGGATTCAAATAAAATTAAGAAAACAAGACATGCAAAATCTTGGCTAGTACAACTATCAATAGGAAAAAAAAGGAAAGTATCTGACTTTATTTCTGATTGTGAGTTCAGTTTAGGTGGTCAAAACACAAAGACAAATGTGAACATTCTACTGTTAGGGTCTTATGACGTAATTATCGGAATGGATTGGTTAGAAAGGCATAAAGGAGTATTAGATTTTTATGAAAAATCTCTCAAGTATAAAGAAGAAAATGACATCATTAGGACAACCTGAGGTATACAAAAACCAATCTCAGTTAGACAGATTTCAGCAATGCAAATTAAGAAATGCATGAGAAAGAGTTGTCAGATTTATGCCATCCAAGTAACAAATATGTTCGAAAAAGAAAATAAACCTAGATTGGAGGATTTTGGCGTCTTGGATGATTTCAAAGATGTGTTTGTTGATGAGATACCTGAATTACCCCCAAGGAGGGCGATATACTTTTCTATCGGCCTACCACCTGGTTCAACCCCTATGTCTAAAGAACTCTACTGAATGAGTTTATCAGAATTAACAGAATTAAAAATTCAATTACAGGAATTATTGGACAAAGAATATATCAAACCGAGTGTTTCATCATGGGGAGAACCATTCCTTTTTGTTAAAAAGAAAGATGAAAATATGATATTATGCATTGATTACAGAAAACTAAACAAAATGATTGTTGAAAACAAATACCCCTTACCTAGGATCAACGATTTATTCGATCAAGTAGGTGGGGCGAATATTTCTTCTAAATTGGATTTAAGATCTGGTTATCACCAAGTTATAATAAAATATGAGGACATAAGTAAAACAACATTCAGAACGAGATATGGACATTACGAATTTGTTGGTATATTGTTTGGACTCACTATCGTGCCAAACACACTTATGTGTTTAATGAACAATATTTTCAGTCAGTACTTGGATAATTTGTTTTTGGTATTTATTGACGATATCCTAGTATATTCTAAAACAGAAGAAGAACACGAAGAGAACTTAAGGATAGTTCTGCAAAATTTAAGAAAACACAAACTGTATGCTAAATTCGATAAGTGTGACTTTTATTAGAATAAAATACAGTACCTGGGACACGTAATATCTAAATAAGGTATTGTGGTAGACCCTGAGAAAATAAGAGCCATCATGGAATGGTTGATTCTTAAGGACATAGTGGACATCTGGTCATTCATGGGAATCACCGGATATTACCGCACATTTATAGAGGGATTTTCCAAGATTGCATACTCTATCACCTCATTACAAAATGACGGAACCAAGTTCAACTGGTCACAGAAATGTCAGGACAATTTTAATAAGTTAAAGGAATTATTGACAAACTCACCCATTTTAAAGGTAGCAGATCCGGACAAAGACTTCATAGTCTGTGTAGATGCGAGTAAATAAGGTTTGGGTAGTGTCCTGACTCAGGAAGGGCACGTTATCTGTTATGAATCCCGAAAACCAAAGGAACACAAAAAAAAATATGTCACTCATGACTTAGAGTTGGCAGCTATTATACACGCCTTAAAGATGTGGAGACACTATATAATGGGAAGAAAATTTTTGTTATTGACGGATAACACTGGTGTGAAATTTTTGTTTAGTCAACTAGACCTTAATGCAAGGAAAGCGATATGGTTTGCCTTCTTGAGTGAATTTGAATTTGAAGTAAGACGTATCAAGGGTAAGGAAAATAAGGTGGATGATTCCTTAAGTAGAAGAGTTCATGGGCTGTTTGAAATAAACATTAGTAGGGAAGAAAGCGATCTTGAGCAGAGGACAAAAGATGCAGGTAATAACGATGAGAACTACACTAAAAAAGTGGCAGAATTACAGAATAATACAGAAAATTCAGACAAAACATATCTGATTTTGGACAGAAATGGTCTACTATGATTTAAAAACAGAATATACATACCAGATTCGACGAAATTAAAGTTAACGGTTTTGGACGAAGTACACAAGAAACCATATTCTGGTCATCTGGGATACCAGAAAACGGTAACAGCACTAAGGAAGTTATTTTATTGGCCCCATATGAAGGGAAAAACAACAAAATACTTATCTAAGTTTCAAGATTGTCAGCAGGTGAAAGTCGAACACCAGCATCCAATGGACCTGTTGCAACCCTTACCTATGCCAGAATGGAAATGGGAGACTATATCACTAGACTTTATTATAGGTTTTCCTAGAAATTAAAAAAAAAATGATACAATTATGGTGGTAATCGATAATATTAGTAATTCTGCACACTTTATTCCTATAAAGTCTACTTTTAAATCTATTAACATCATTGAAATATTCATGAAAGAAATTTTTAGACTGCATGGTATTCCTAAAATGGTGATTTCGGATAGAGACCTAAAATTTACATATACTTTTTGGAAAGAATTGTTTGTAGGGTTAAATACTAACTTGAATTTCAACACCAGTTATCATCCACAAATGGATGGGTAGTGTTGGCCCTTGACCAAGTTTTGAGGAACACTTGGTCATAATTGACCGTTTTTGGGACTTCGACAGCCTGTCAAATACAAAGCACAAAGCGAAGCAGAAATTGCAGAAGCTAGGCCCCCTTTTGGGTCCTTTTTGGGTTTTGGGGAATATGTAATGGGAAAGGGATGTCGGCCTGTGGGTTTACCCACTCTTAGGCCTACTTTTGTAATGTATAAATAGAAGGATAGGAAATGTAAGAAGTAGTATATATGATTTCTTAGTGCAATTGGTAGTGCATCTATGTGATATTGAATAAGTGCTCTGTGCGAACTGTGTAAGGCTTGCAAGGCTAAGTGAAAGTTACTGTGAGGTTTCTATAGAAATCTAAGTGTTGTAATGAAAGGAAGAAGGATCTAGCGAGCTATGCAGATATTTTCTCCTATGTGAAGAAGGGTTTTGGAGGCTTTGTGCTTGTAATAGATTGAAGACGATAATAAAGAAGAAGGTCTTGTGGACGTAGCCCCAGAGTGGGGGTGAACCACGTAAATCTGTGTGTTATGATTTGTGCTTTGATTCAATGTGGTTATCTTTTCTTACGCTATGTTCTTTGATATATCCACTTATGCTCTATGTTTCTTAGATATATATGATTCTTATATCTGATGTGTATGAGGATGCTTAGTGTTGATCTTCTAGATTTGATCTGGGTTACTATGGTTAAGTGTTGAAATACTGTAGATCTGAGTGTACACCGTGAAGCTTTGTGTTGTCTGTGAAGTATAATAAGGGTTGAATGTTGATTAATGATCGATGTTAAGTGCTCTGTAAATTATATAGTCATAGATATGTGTCCCAGCTAAGGTTGCAGACACATGATTCTTGCAACCACCCCTGCCCCTACCTCGGGTGAGACTTCATCTGCTTCGCAGGTGTTGCCGAAAAGGCCAGTAGTTAGGGATTTTTTGGTGCACTCTTGAGCATTGAACCCTGGGTTTGCCCCTATGCCAACAGGTAGACCAAACAAACAAACCAAATTGTAGAAGATATGCTATGCATGTATGTAAGGACAAAACCAAGCAAGTGGGAAGACTACCTATACTTGGTGGAATTTGCATACAACAATGGTTACCAAACATCAGCTAACATGAGTCCCTTCTAGGTACTGTATGGAAAAAAGTGCATGACTCTGATTAGATGGGATAAACCAGTGGAAAGACTCATGGTAGGACTAGAAATGCTCCACAAAATGGAGAATACAGTAAGAAAAGTTCAGCAGAATTAAAAAGAGGCTCAGGATAGACAGAAAATTTATGCAGACCTGAAAAGAAGACACCTGGAATTTCAAGTGGGGGATCATGTCTATTTAAAAGTCAAATCCCAAAAAATTTCACTAAACCTAGGAAACTATGCCAAGTTGGCACCCAGGTTTTGTGGCCCTTTTGAGATCTTAGCTCAAATTAGACTTGTAGTATACCAACTTGCACTTCCTGCCAAACTAAAAATTCATAATGTATTTCATGTTTCTTTGTTTAATAATTATTTTCATGACCCTAATCATATGATCTATTGGAACTTGGTGCAGGTGGAACCAGAAGGCGAGTTCCAAGAGGAACCTCTTCACATTCTGGACAGGAGAGAAATAGCACTATGGAACAGAGTCATCACCCAGGTAAAAGTGCAATGGAATCACTTTAGTCCCGAAGAGGCCACTTGGGAGTTGGAGGGAGATTTGCAGAAGTCTCATCCAATCCTGTTCTGGGAAAGGGACGAACACTTAGGGAATTGTTTTATTGAAGGGGGAAAGGATGTAAGATCCCCAAAATAAATTATTTTTAAGTCTTAAATTACTTGTGAAATTATTTTTCTTTTGGTAAATTTCAAATAGGAAAATTATTTCCATTTATGGTAATTCCAAATTTCAAATTTAGTTAATTGTAATTGATGATTATGACTGTTGGGCAGAGACCTGATTTGACCCAACTAAATATTTGGCTATGACACTTGTATGAAACAAAATATTTTATATTTATTTTTGAGGGAAAAATGGAACAACCAGGTTAAAATCAACTGACCATGACTCCATGAGCGGGGAACATGTTGGAACTACCTCAGGGTTGAATATTACAAGTGGAAAATCAAGTATTTGGCCATTATCAGCCCCTGAAAATTAGGGATTTGGAAAGATACGAAAATTCCTAAGGGGAAAATACCTAGGCACAATTTCTTTTGGATATATATCATATGGGCGGAGGTAGGACGTTTCCTAGTATGTTGGGGGGGGGGGGGATTATTTCTTGTTGTTATGAAAATTGTATTATGAGTTTGAGGCAAGGAGAATTTTGTTGAAACTGAAGGATTATTACTGACGAGGAGATCTGGAGTTCACCCTCATGGATTCATGGTTAGGCTAGGGGGTGAACGGGACAAGTAAATTGGTTTTTATGTTTTAAGGTTGGGCGGAACTTGGTTGTTCCATTTATTGTTCGAAAACTATTCAGATATGTCTATCTACTCTATCTATGATCAAATGTTATTTGAAGTACTATTTGTTAGAATGTATTTTCTTAAATCTGGATGAATCGATCTGTTTAGTAAATTTTGATGGAATGGGATGAATTGTAGGATAAAAATCTTACAATTTATTTATAAGCGTTGAATAAACTCTTTGTATCTTGGCTGGAAATAAAATGTAATTATGAGGTTATTTTAGGAGATATATCTGTGTTAAAAAACATATCCTTTCATTTCTATTATGAATTCCCTACCAGATATATGAATCATATGTATCTAAAGATATTCAGTTCTGTAAGTAAAACTTTAGACTGTGCAGGCACTAAAGGAAATTTTGAAAGTAAAACTGAGACTTAAAATTCATATATAGTTATAGACTTATATCTGTAGGTCACCCCTTTAATTCTCAAAAAATTGGTCTATGGATTTATTACTGTGGGGACGAAGTAAATTTGGGACTCAGATATATGCATATAGGTTCAGACATATCTTTGTAGGTTACATAAGCAAGACCATAATAAACAATGGAATTACCCGACCATGCAAGTGCCAAACGAGACTTGATGATTTACCCATATGAGCATATAATTACATGTATATATATATATATATATACCATTGTTGTACATGATGTTGCCTAAATTTGCTTACAGTTTAAGAAAATTATACATGCGAATTCCAACAATTAACACAGGAGACTTCGAACATACTTTTCACTATTTAAACTACGTGGCCATTTATATTCCCGTTTTTCCCTCATAAACCCCAAGAGGTTATATGGGATCTTTTTATACACAGTCATAATACAAAGACTAATTAAAACAAATCACAGTAATGGAATGGCAGAAAGACAACAATACTTTTCGTTAACAACATTATTTAGAAGATTTGTATGCCTACAGGTTCAGATCTAAATAGCCATAGACAAAACACCATGAGCGATAACCAAAATCGTCTAGACCCAAATCTGAAAACATTCAAGTCCAAGATTTAAATTGAAACCTGATTACCTTTCGCGAGTAGGGTGTGGTTCTGATCCATCGCGGAGACCATCTAAGCCCTGCAAGAAAGGAGAGATGAATTATTAGTGTCGGATAGTAGTGAATCAAACTTTAGCATATGAGTTAAATCACATAAGATAGAAAAGATATTGTCTGATAGTTTAATACTTAGCTTGAAGTTATCACAGGTCAACTCCCAAATGTAGTCATGATCCATTCGACGCCCAGAAGAGGGAGGAGTGAAGTTGAATAATCTGATGGGTACCCTCACAGTAAAAACATAGTCCCATCATTAGTTGAAATAACCAATACAGAAAGGAAATTATTTTAACTATTTTCATAACTGTAAGATAGGTTATACTCTTTCAAACAATTTAATCAACATCATATAGCATATGTTTATCATACAAAGTCACTAGTCGAGTCACAAAGAGTACACCAAAGTATGACGACCATAAGCAGGAGTTCACACACAAAATCTTGATAAAGGAACTTTAAGTCAATACGAAATTCTTTGTGAAGGAATTTTAAACCAATACAAAACGATTAGCAATTTAAGTTTTCAGCCGATAAGATTTATAGCACAAAATGCTTAGACCCAAGGTGTTTTTCCTTCTCTGACCACAAACAAAGTTACGGGATGTTAACTCATTGTTCCTCTTAACTTTACGAGTTGTTGACAGGATTACGGAGTTCCTTTAAGTTATACCTAACAGTAAGTAAGAAAAAACTAAGTTAAACATCCTTAAATACCACAGGAAGTATCACTTAATCAGAATTGATGGACGTGATCTATCATGGATCTTTATATCCTAAACCACATATTAAGGAAGTCACAGGCCAGGTGCCGAAAATGATTTTCCTCGGAAAAAAGAAGGATGTCGAGATGCACGGTAGGTGACCCCTGTCACTATTGTCGCACTATGTTATGAAAAAATGAGTCATGAAAGACATAGAAGGGCGTAAGAAGAAATTCAAGAGAATCTCAGAAGGATTCAAATAGAGGTGTAATGTCCCATATAGTCTTTACGACTGATAATGTAATAAACTCAAAGAAAAATGAATTCAAACACCCAAGGCAATCCCGTGAAGTAAGTAGATAATCCACAGAGGGGATAGTAACTCATACTAAAGCAATGCAATATCGGGGATCTACAGATAAAACTTATTCTTTATTTATTTAAGGGCATAACCACCTACAACCAAGGACGAATAAAACCAACACGCAATATTTTTCTCTAAACCTATCTTGCTCAAAACTACAGAACCGACATCCTCGTGACCTTGACCCTTTTTCAGTCCAGAACATTGTCTATGGATTTCATAAGCATCATATCTATCATAGATTAATAGAGTAACAGAGGCTAAGGGAGAAACCACAAAGGATTCCTAAGCAGTATCAACGGTTAAAGAAGAATAAAGAAAAAAAAAACCACTAGTGAATGTCGATAAAACATCATGTTCAGGAAATTTGAAGGTAAACATGATACATTACTAATACAGAGAGTCGATTAACAAGTGTCGAAGGATGATTACCTTGCAAGGGTTCTGAACAGTGGTCTCTAAACATTCCACTTCGCCATTTCAAGCTCTAGTTAACAAATGATGGCCTTGACATCAAGCCGAGTAGTAATGGTGGTAGACTCATAATGGTTGCTTACACACAGGGTCAGTAAGGAATGAACAAAATGATAGTGAATTCTCCAACAAGCCTAGTAATGTTGATGGGTAGGAAATTGTGTCGAGGGCCATGTGACCCTTGTGAGGTGGCGAGAGCACAGTGGGAACGAAGGCCGAGCACTAGACAAGGAGTACACCACAGGATTCTTCTTAAATGTCATGGGTATAGTCATTAAACCAAACAACAATACCCTTCCACCTTATTTATTATCAGAGTTATGATGAAGGACAAGCACAGGCCAATTAGGGTTTAGAACATGCATAGTTTTATTCTAGTTATACGATTTAGTTCTTATTTATACCCTCGATGCCACTTGGACCAAGTTAGTTACCACATGATCAATCGATAGTAATACTGGTGTAAATTACTCATAACCTTAATAACAAACAATCGGGCTTGTTAAATAGTTACATCATTACACTATGTGTTTGCGTGAATAGGGTAGGAAACCTATAGTCTTTACAAACACTTTGTGCTATTAGAATGAATGGACCAAGGTGGGTATAAGCCTTATGTATTAGATTACAAACGAAGTTATGGGATGTTAACTCACTGTTCCTCTTAACTTTACGAGTTGTTGACAGGATTGCGGAGTTCCTTTAAGTTATACCTAACAGTAAGAAAGAAAAACCTAAGTTAAACATCCTTAAATACCACAGGAAGTATCACATAATCAGAATGGATGGACGTGATCAATCATGGATCTTTTTATCCTAAATATCCTCAGTCTTTAAAATAAACCACATATTAAGGAAGTCGCAGGCTAGGTGTCGAAAACGATTGTCCTCGAAAAAAAGAAGGATGTCGAGATGCACAGTAGGTGACCTTTGTCACTATTATCGCACCATGTTATGAAAAAACATGTCATGACAAACATCGAAGGGCATAAGAATAAAGTCAAGATAATTTCGGAAGGATTCAAATAGAGGTGTAATGTACCATATAGTCTTTACGACTAATAATGTAATAAACTCAAAGAAAAATGAATTCAAACACCCAAGGCAATCCCGTGAAGTAAGTAGATAATCCACAGAGATGATAGTAACTCGTACTAAAGCAATGCAGTCTCTTGGAACTACAGATAGAACTTATTCTTTATTTATTTAAGGGCGTAACCACCTACAACCAAGGATGAATAAAACCAACACGCAATATTTTGCGCTAAACCTATCTTGGTCAAAACTACAGAACCGACATCCTCGCGACCTTGACCCTTTTCGATCTAGAACATTGTCTACAGTTTTCATAAGCATCATATCTATCATAGATTAAGAGCCTAAAAAAGGCTAAGGGAGAAACCACAGAGGAGTCCTAAGCAGTATCAATGGTTAAAGAAGAATAATGAAAAAAAGAAAACCACCAGTGAATGTCGATAAAACATCGCGTTCAAGAACTCTGAAGGTAAACAGGATACATTACTAATACAGACAGTTGATTAACAAGTGTCGAAGGATTCTTACCTTGCAAGGGTTCCAAACAGTGCTCTTTGAACGTTCCACTTTTCCATTTCAAGCTCCAGTTAACCAATGATGGCCTTGAAATCAAGCCAAGTAGTAATGGAGGTATACTCATAATGGTTGCTTACACGCAGGGTCAGAAAGGAATGAACAAAACAATAGTGAATCCTCTAGCAAGCCTAGTAATGGTGATGGCTAGGAAACTGTGTCGAGGGGCATGTGACCCTTGTGATGTGGCGAGAGAACAGTGGGCAAGAAGGCCGAGCACTAGCCAAGGAGTACGCCATAGGATACTTATTAAATGTCGCAGGTATAGTCATTAAACCAAACAGTGATACCCTTCCACCTTATTTATTATCATATTTATGATGAAGGACAAGCACAAGCCAATTAGGGTTTAGAACGCGCATAGTTTTATTCTAGTTATATGATTTAGTTTTTACTTATACCCTCGATGCCACTTGGACCAATTTAGTTACCATGTGATCGATCGACAATAATAATGGTGTAAATTACTCATAACCTTAATAACAAACAATCGGGCTTGTTAAAGGGTTACATCATTACACTATGTGTTTGCGTGAATAGGATAGGAAACATATAGTCTTTACAAACACTTTGTGCTATTAGAATGAATGGAACAAGGTGGGTATAATCCTTATGTATTAGATTACATCTTCACTTCTGCATGAATGTGTGTATGAGAAGAATGTTTATATCTGTTAAATTTGCATTATATATATGTGTGTGTGTGTGTGTGTGTGTGTGTATCAGAATTTGGTCATCGAAGAAAATAAATATTAAGAGGGTTGGAGTAGCATGGCTGGAATGGGAGGCTGGGTATGTTAAAAACACCTAAGTGGAGTCGTTAATTCTGTTAGCAAGGAAAATCCCCCTATACTGGGTCGAGGTACATGAAGAGCATTGACTTCCCTTAAAAGACAGTTCTATTCCTAAACTACCCCAAAACTATCTAAATTGGAAGACAAGAGAGAGGAAAGAAGGTCAGTAGGTTTACCTTTGGTCCTTGCATCTGGTGTATATCTATTTCGCCTTTGCATCTTCCTATATTGCGGGTATCCTCCCAAAGATGACCTGCAAAATCTTACGAAAAAAATGCTACAAAGTATACAATCTCTACTTATCACTTTCAATATTCAGATATAGACATAAATGCATAAATCAATAAAATCATATAGACACAATGTTTTGGAACAGGAAAGAACTCTTTTATTCAATATTAAGATCAAAAATATTACATCCTTCATTGGTAATCACCTCGCGAACCAGGTCTGGGCTCCTCTATCTTTCTCTGAGTACATCAATCCCATGCAAGCCTCTCACAACCAAATTGTCACTTGGGAAAGGATAAAGGGTGGTATAAAGAGAAAGGGATGGAGGGGAATGATGAGGCCAAAAGTCAGAATAGGATGCAAAACTTGGGATAAGAAGGGGAATGGATTTTGGAAGAGTTTACTTATTCTCTTGCTTGTTTTTGTAAATGGGACCCCATGACCTCTTTTTATATGAGAAAAAGATGGTTATTTGATTTGGGGATGGGATACAATGGGTGAAATGGTTGGGAAACCCTCTATATCCCATAAACTTTGTCAAATTCCTTGCAATTTTATATTTTTTGCAATTTTTGGAGGTAAACGCGGGCTAACTATTATGCATCTCACGTATGTATTCAAGCTAACTAATATGCAACTCGAGTGTGTAAACGGGATGTCAGTACAGAAGGGTGCATACATGTTCCAAAAAATAGTTTTTTTAAGAAGAAGCCTCAATAATATTTTGGCAAAATATGTAAGTGGAAAGGCCAATGCCATGTATGCATAGGTACTGCATTTTTGGACTATAACAATGGGGAGGACAACAACTCCTCTTAAGCACCCAAACTAGACCCAATTGACAACATACTCATATTAATAGAAGTTTACTCATATTTATGGTTGTGATAGTTTTTATGTTATATCATATTCGTTCTTTTCCAAATGGTATCTCAATTTCTTCTCAAAGGGAAAACTCGTTTACATGTTGGTCTAACTTTTTTAGATAATTTAAAATTTAAGCATTCTATTCACTATGCAATGATCAAACTTGAAGAGTTAATCTTAATTCTAAGTTGAAGGGTATATATTCATCCAACCCTTCCATGACGAAAAGTTCCAAATGTAGTTTTACTTCACTTGATGAGAGTAAAATAGGTACACATTTAAAAAATATAACCACCAAATAGATAAGTTTAATTTAACTAAAAATAATAATAGGAATACTTTGTAATTTCAAATATAATCTTATGATGGGTTCTATGTACATCAAAATTTAAATAAATCATAAACAATAAGCCTCAACATGTTTCCTTTGGCAGAATTTCAAAGTGTTAAAAATGATCATTTAAAGTTTCAAGCATAGTGTCAAAATCAAACAGCTTGAGCATATCACAATCATGCTTAACCTTTAGAGTCACATTCACTGTATATCTCATTACAAAAGAAGAAATGGTAGTAGACATTGAGGCCTTTATTTAAAGGTGATAATTATATCATAACACTAAGAGCCATGAAGAGAATGTACATGATTTATAAGGCTCTAGGAACATGGAAATATAGCATGATTGCATCCATTAATTATTATTTGGGATAATATTTCAATGGTTTGGATCTTCCTAAGATCCATACAAATACAAAGTCGAAGGACTTACTAAGAAAAATCACCAAGTATGGTGTTCTTATTGAGGATATTGATTATTCACTTTATCTCTCAAACCATCTAAAAGAATGTATGCTTGAGTGGATGTTAGAGCATAATCCCTTATGCATAGATCTAATGATAACAAGAATTATGTGACATTCTCCATAGATTTCTTAAGAATCCTACCCAAGCATAAAAATGTTTCTCCTAGCATTAAGGATGTAAAGGATATGTCGCATTGATCTTGGGCTTCGGAAGAGGCAAATGGAAATAGAGATATGAGGCATTTTAAAAACATTTATCACTTAAAGTATCATCACATTGATGTCAATGTTAATATTAACAACAATAAGAAAGTGAAAAAGTGTGAAAGATAAAGATGCATAGAATCAAGGAAAGGGGAATGATCAAAGGAGTGAAGATTTGATGATGCCAAAAATTGAATGAACATAACCACACTCTCATAATTGCAATCTCAAATTTATTTTTTTATTATTTTTTTTTATGTTGACAAGGTCCATTTCATGTTGGTTCATATCTAAAATTAATCAAGAACGCACAATTTAGAACATTCATTGAGATTAATAGAGTTTTTAATCCCAAACAAGATCGTTAACATATCTTTGTGTGAATAGAAAAACACAACACGTTATCTTTATGATGATCTTGACCAAACTTGTATAATATCAATGAATTGTTGAGGGATTTACATTCAATAATTGATTATGTGTTTTTTACCATTAAGTATCTATTGCAATATTAGGGATCCCATGAACTACATACTACATGGTCGAGAATCAAGTGAATATGATCAAACAATACTCAAATATTAGATACCAATGTCATAACTATGTCATGATTTATAACATGTAGACACATAGCAATACCAATGAAACAAAATAACTATAAATAATCATGTTAGATACTTTAGAGAGATGAACTATGAGAATAGAGAAAAAAAAGGAGATGACCTCATTTCCTTAGTTTCACTCAATGTCTAATTTTTTCTCTTCAAAATTTTCATTGAGCTATAGATTTGCAGTGAATGTTGCCATGAAGATTCTAATGAAATTACAATCTACACCCATAACCCATGACTAATTGTTTCCATGTTTTTCAAACCTAAGAGAGGAGGAAAATATAACAAAGGAAACAACAATATGGGAAGTGTGAGATCTGAACAGATTAAGTATGGACATTAAATTTGATTTCATATCCCATATAGATAAGGATAAAAAATGTGCGCATAACACATGATGTTAGTGATCCAGGATCTTTTCATTGAGGTGACTTATTAAAGAATTTTGTTAAATGAGCATAAAATGAAGTACACCATAAATAAGGAATAACTCAATAATGAAGAGACATAAGCATCAAATTTGAACACAAAAAACTTGATAATGGAGTTCATCCCTACTGGACTATGTCTTTGGGTCCTGATCTCAAATGGGTAGCCTTTTTATTAACTAAGAAAAAGAATTTGGAAAAATACATAAGTATACCTCATTCTAGATTTAAGATACAGAAGATTTGCTCAGATTAGAAAACAAACAACACCATTGAATTCTTGGCATTGAATTACCCAAAAATGATTGTCTCCACGCCTCGATTTGAGTCTGGCACTTTCATACCCTTGAGGAATCCTATCTCATTTTTGTTTTCTGTAACCTGCATTAATTACAATACTTTTGCATTGAAATACATGCCCAGTATGGACTGGTGCGCACCTTCCCCCTCACGTTCACTGGAAAAGGTCATTTTTTAAACTAAAAGCTCGGTGGATTAACCAACATGGTTGTTTGGCCCGTTGGCTGGTGGATATCTATGAAGGGAAAATTGTAGGGGGGGGTCCCGGGGTCAAGCTCGTGGGCCTCCTCCCTTTGGCTTATTGTTTTAACTACATTTGAATAAAGTGTAACCTTCATTAAATTTAGTGGTATGGTTGGCAGACTATTTGTTGGTGGTCAGATGTGGTAGGATATACATAAATTTGGTGGGCTAGGGGTTGGTGCTAGCCAAACCCCCTTTTTATAATTTTTTTTATTTTCGATTGCTGGCCCTCATTGGGAATTTTCATGCTGCCACGTAGCAACCTTTCATTTTCCCATGCCATCCACCTGCAGAGTCACCCTACCATGTCACTTGCTTTCATTTCATCCTACCATGTATCATATGGTCTGCCACATGGATGTACGGACTTCCATGTGGAACTTCTTCGTTGGTCCACATGTTGACCCAAAAATGTTGAAAATGAGTGACATGTGGCAGTCTCTCATGCTGCCATGTCACCATGCTAACATCAACATGACAAATGTCTCCCTCTACATGTGCCACATACACTATACGGATGTTGATGTCACCTATATTGATGCTGACATCATCCATACTGATGTTGACGTCAGAAGTACAGATGTTGACTCATCCCTGCTAATTGGGCTAGGTTGACCAAAAATTTGACTGTGAATATCTTTTGATTCGTAACTTTGTTTGACGATTCGTTTATGCCGTTGGAAATCTTGTGATGCACTCTTCGTGAAGATGACAATTTCACTAAGTTTTGAGAAATTTGAATTTTTTTCCTTTCTATGTCCGCTGAGGCCATTATGAGATTCCTAAGTTGCTTCTATGAGTTCTGAGTTATCCTTGCTCTTCTCTAGATCCCTTTTGGATCATGCCTGCACACTGAGAGATTTTTGGACCACCAAAAGATTCCATCAATAAATATATAAGTGAGGGAAGAGTTCCCTCACCTTGTCCTTCTCAATCCACTTTGCCTTTCTTGGATGTGTGCCCTTTAATCCCACTTGAAGATAATAAACATCACCCCTACATGCAGTCCTCGTCCTTCTGTTCAATATGATATATTCCTTTAACTCATCCAAGTAATCAGGAGAAAAATCATTAATTGAAGGTATTGAAACTTCCTCACCCTAATCCATGATCATGGGAGGCTCAAAAAGTTTCAAGTTCTCCACATTTTCATTTGAGTAGATCTTCATATATAGTGGAATATCTAGAAGAAAAGCATTGGTACCAATTTTCTCCAAAATATTGAAGGGTCCATAATGGATGGGCTTGAGTTTCTTACCTTCACCCTTCAATATTTCCTTGTTGATGTGAAGCCATACCTGGCCTCCAACTTGGAACTGATGATAAAACCTATGTTTTTCATGTTGAGATTTATACTGTGCTTGAATTTTCTCCAATTGTTCCCTGACTGCTTGATGTACTTGTTGGATCCTTTGGATGAACTTGCGGGCTTTATCTTCATTTCTTTCTTCATTCGAATCAGTATCTCTCCCATATATCAACTCCAAAGGAACCTTAGGTAAATACCCAAAACATGTCTCAAAAGGAGAACACTAAGTGGAGTAATGTAAGGCTCGATTGTAAGAATGATGTACATAGGGTATTTGTTCATCCCATATCTTGGGATGCTCGTGGTAGTAGCCTCGAAGAAAAAGTACCATTGTTCAGTTAAAAACCTATGTCTGTCCGTCGATCGGTGGATGGAAATCAGTGCTCCTCTTCAACTTGTTTCTCATCATTCTCCACAAGCTTGTCCAAAAATCCCCAAGGAATTGAGTATCTCGATCCAAGATAATGGATGTGGGTAACCCAAAGTGAACCCAAACACACTGAAAGAAGAGATTAGCAGTCTTCTTAGTAGTGATCTTCTTTTTACATGGAATAAAGATACACATATTGTTGAACCTATCCACTACAACATACAAATATTCATGACCCCTTTTCGACATCAGTAAACACACTACAAAATCCATGGAGATACTTTCCCATGGATGGGATGGAACATGAAGTGGTGAGTATAGCCCCAATTTTCTATTAGTGGTCTTACAAGTAGAGCACATCACACACCCCTTTACATATTTAGTTATAATTTCTTTCATCTTAGGCCAGTAACAAAACCTCTGCAGATGACCCATAGTTTTTCCTACCCCAAAATGCCCTGACACAAGAGAAGTGTGAGCTTCTCGTATTACATGGACTCGTTCACTTGTAGGAATACATAGTTTTCCAATATGGTAGAGTAGTTTTTCATGCGTACAATAGTCTCTACCTGTGAACCATGGATTAGCTTCTCATATACTTCTTTAAAATATTCATCAATGCCATATTGTTCCACATAGATATCATGAGATAAAGAAGCATTCTTCAAAATAATAGAAGCAACAATAGGAGGTATAGAAATCATATTAGGTACCTTGTTACTCATACCCTTTTTGTATTTGATTACCAAATGAAATTGTTTTGGGAAACCCATCCATCTGTAATGTCAAGATTGTTGAAATTTGGTTTGTGCTTGGAGATATTGTAAGGGTTTATGATCTGTATGTATGATTTTTTCCGTCCCTAGCAAGTAGTGCTTCCATTTATTTAAGCTTTGAACTAATACATATAACTCTTTATCATATGTAGTATAGTTAAAAACAACTTGGTTAAAAGTTTCATAGTGGTAACACTTAAGCTTACGATATTGCATCAATACTGCACCCATAGTGTAACACCTAGAATCTGTCTCGATCTTGAAGGGTTGTTGAAGATTTGGTAGTGCTAATACTGGTGTGGTACTAATATTTTCCTTCAAAGTGTCAAAATATTTGTGTTCCTTTCCTCCCCACTAAAAAATGTTCTTCACAGTGGTTAAGGCATGAAAAGGAGCTGCTATAAAGGAGAAGTTTGAAATGAATCTCCTCCAATATTGGATTGCACCAAAGAAGCTATGTATTTCGGTTACACTTTTGGGCTCATGCCAATTTACAATTACAACAATATTGGAAGGATCAATTTTGAATTGTCCTCCTCCTACAATATGACCTAAGTACACAAGTGCAGTCTTACCAAATTCGCATTTGGACAATTTTACATACAACTTTTCCCTTTTCAAAGTATCCAATACTTGCTTTACATTCCTTACATGTTCATCCCAAGTCCCACTAAATATAATAATGTCGTCTAAATATAAAATCACAAAATCATCTAGAAATGGCATGAATACATCATTCATCACACGCATGAAGGTTGTCTGAGCATTACAAATCCCAAATGGCATAACTAATCACTCAAACAATCCTTGTTTGGTTTTAAAGGAAGTTATTCATGCATCCTGTTCTGCAACCCTGATCTGATGGTATCCACTGCAAAAATCCAAGTTAGTGAAATAAACAACATTCTTTAATTGATCAAGTAAATCATCTATACGAGGAAGAGGGTATTGATTTTTCACCGTGATTTTATTTAAGTATCAGTAATTGACACACATTCTCCATGTGACATATTTCTTTGGAACCATCAGGATCGAAGAACCACAAGGATATGAGTTGGGTCTAATGACCCCTTGATTCAATTAGCCTTGTACCTACTTTTTGATCTTTTTCATCTCTACAACTCACATCCTCTACATGCCCACATTACGAAGAGGATAATCATTTTGAAGATGTATTTCATGTTGGATTCCCCTCTTAGGAGGTAATCCATCTAGTTCTTGGAAAATATAATCATACTTAGAAACAATATCAATTAATTATTTCTTATGAGAAGGATCACATCCTTGAAAAGCATTGGATGTTACAACATCTTTTTCCCTTACGACCATGAGTACATATCTCTTATTAGTGTTTATGAGTCTATTCATTTATCTGGCACTAACAAGTGTTGTATTTACCCTCATGTTGTGGGCTCTAACAATTTTTTCCACTCCCTCCTTAGTAAGGTGATATTTGTTCTCATGATGAAAGAAGACGTCTTTTCTATTATAAATATAAGGACTCCCCCAACACTATTGCACATATATCAAGTGATACAACATCTGAATCCACTTCATCCATAAACTTTGAAGCAATAGAAAATATGACCCTACATTGCTTGGTGAAATTAATTTTTTCTTTATCACATACCCAACCAAGAAGATAAGAATTTGGATGTGGTTTAGTTTCAAGACCCATATTTTTTACAAGTGCTTCAGATATCAAGTTTACTTGGGAACCTGGATCAAACAATGTATCTATATTAGTGTGTTTAGATACAATTTTATATGAAATAATTCATTCCTCTTTATTTCATGATCATGAGATTCGTTATTGGAATTTGAACTAGTATGAAGGGAATTTTTACCTTCTACTCCAACCGTTACGATCTTTCCTTTGTCTCATGAATCAAAACCAAGATATTGTTGTACTGTAGCAACGGTTTTTTTCTTCCCCTTTCCACCGAACTATTTCGGTCTCTTCTCCGGATGTAGTTTCCAAGAGTGTTCATCATTGTGACCACTTTTCTTTCAATGAGTGCAATATGGTTTTCCTTCTTCTCTCTTTACAGTGGTGATATTTTTTTCCTTCCTTTTAAACTTATTAAATTGTTTATGTGGGAGGTTGGAAGGTTTCTTTGTGGGATATTCTTGAACATGCGTTCCCCTTTTCTCAAGGTGAGTGGCTTGTACACAATCTTCATCAAGACTAGTGGGGTTAAACAATATAAAAGTATGATGAATATAAATGTGAAGTGTGCCAATATAATTCATTAAAGTTTCATAAGAATCCAAAGGAATGTTTAATGCAAGAGATTTCTTCCTAAATTATTCCATGAAACTTTGTATAGTTTGACCTTTACTTTGTCTTAAAATTTTCCATTCCATCATTGCTTTATGTAAATAACACAATGGATAAAATTACTTCCTTATTTCTGATTTAAATTATGACCATGAGGAAAGAAGATTACCACACTTACTTATGTCCTGAAGTTTACTCTCCCACCATACGAGATCAATTCCTTCCAACCGAAGATAAGCCAATTGCACTTTAACTTCCTCGTCATCAATATATTGAACACAACAATATACTTCAACCTGTTAGATCCAATTATCTATATTTTCAGGATTAACATCTCCATTAAACACAGGTAAAGAAAACTTTACATCAAGCTTTAATAATGGTTTCTTAAAAGAAATTTTATGGCTAGAATTATGAGAATGATGAGAATGCTCAGAGGAAGAAAATCTAGAACTTTATGGTGAAGATGGAGGCTTAGGAGGGTCTCCACGAGCCCCTTGATTCACTGAAGCATTATCATCCACTTGTGCTTCCTTTTTCTTCCCTTTCTTCTTCCTCCTCTTCTCGTAATATACATACATTCATTCGACCATTTCTGGCATGCGATAAAAGACCATATGGAAGTTTTTCTCTTGTTCATCACGCTTGTCCTCTTCGACCATTTTCTTCCTTCGGGATGCATGACCAACTTTGGGATTGAAATTATTAAGATTTCCTTCACCTTGCTTATGCTTGTCCCTAGTAAGCATTCACACTCAATAATTCAAGTCAAAGATGACTACTATGATACCAACATGATCTAGGATCTTTTTGTCAAGGTGACTTATTAAATAATTGTGTTAAATGAGAATAAAATGAAGTGCAAAATAAATAAGTAATAACTCAATAATGAAGAGACATAAGCATCAAATATGAATACAAAACACTTGATAATGTAGTTCGTCTCTGGGTCCTGCTCTGAAACGGGTAGGCCTTTTCATTAACTCAGCAAAAGAATTTGGAAAATACATAAGTATACCTCATTCTAGAGTTAAGTTGCATAATCTTTGCTTAGATCATAAAACAGAAAACACCACTAAATTTGTGGCGTCGAATTACCCAAACATGAATATCTCCACGCCTCGATATAAGTCTCGCACTTTCATCCCCTTGACAAATATTGTCTTGGTTTTCATGCCTATAATCTGCAATAATTATAATACTTCTACATTGAAATATGTTCCTATTATGGACTGGTGCGCCCCTTCCTCCTCTCGTGCACTAGAAAAGGTTATTTTTTAAAATAAAAGTCCAAGTGGATTAACCAACATGGAAGTTTTTCTCGTTTGTTGGCGGATATGTATGAAGGGAGAAATGTAGGGGGAGGTCTCGGGGTCAAGCCCACCAGCCTCCTCCCTTTGGATTATTGTTTTAACTATAGAACATTCTCATGTGAATATAGTGTAACCTAAGTTAAATTTAGTGGTATATTTGGAAGATCATTTGTTGGTAGCTGGATGTGGCAGGATATACATAAATTTGGTAAACTCGGGGTTGGCTCTAGCAAACCCCCCTTTTTATATATTTTTTTATTTTTTGTTGTTGGCCCTCATTGGGAATTTTCCGACTACCACGTGGAATCCGATGACTGGGAAACATGGCAACCTTTAATTGGCCCACGCCATCCACCTGCATAGTCACCCTACCACATCACTTGCTTTCTATGTCATCCTACCAAATCAGCCTGCCACGTGTCGTATTCTCTACCACGTGATTGTATGGAATTCCACATGACACTTCCTCATTGGTCCACATGTTGACCCAAAATTTTTGAAAATGAGTGACACGTGGAAGCCTCTGGTACTACCACATCACCATCTTGACATCAACATGACACATGTTTCCCTCTGCATGTGCCACATACACTGTATGAATGCTAACATATTCCATATTGATGTTGACATCAGCAGTACAGATGTTGACTCATCCCTGCTGACTGGGCTAGGTTGACCAAACATTTGGCCACAAATATCTTTTGATATATAACTTTGTATGATGAATCTTTTACGTCATTGGAAATATTGTGACGCGCACTTCGTGATGATGCCAATTTCATTAAGTTTTGAGAACTTTGAATTTTTTTCCTTTCTTTGTTTGCTTAGGCCATTCTGAGCTTCTTGAGCTGCTTCTGTGAGTTACGATTTATCTTTAGTCTTCTCTAGATCCTTTTTGGATCAGTTAGGGACCTAACCTCCCTTACGCCTCACATAGGTAGAATAATATATTTTCCATGTAATAAAGGATGACATTATTTAATAAGGCATATTTAATAAATGTGAACAAGTCAATGTAAGAAGACCTGATAAAAGCTTCTTCTTCTAGAAAGATATTCCTCTAGAAAGTTCTTTAGAAAATCTAAGAAGTATAAACAAGAGTAGGAGGCATGAGAAAGTCTTGTCTTAATAATTATTGTAATAGATTGTTTCTCTGCTAGAGGTTGCCCCCTCAAAGAGGAAAGTGAGCATTTCTTTGTATCAATAAAGGTGTCATTTTTTGTTATGATTCTCTACATTTTTTTGTTCCACTAGTAATTGTTATAGTATTTCTATTTTTTTCTTAATATAATGGATCTAGTACCTAAAAAGTGGTATTAGAGCACTTCCCTTTGTGAAAACTATGGGAATTTTTTTCAGGGTAGAGACATGTACTATCGATGTATTTAAATCATAGAGATCTATCACTTAGCAGGTAAAAACTACGATGGGGAAGACTGCATGTAGGAAATACAGACGGTTTCATGGGGTACCGCTCGAGTAGTACCACATCAGAGAAAAATTTTATACGACCATCACTCCCACATACTAGCAAGTATATCACGACTCACCTAGGTCTCTTGAAACCATCTCTAAAGAATTTGATCGACCGCCTGAATACTATAATGAAATCGAGAAAAACACTCATGAAGATGCTCTCTAGTACATGGGTAATCAGGTAGTATTGCTAAGGGTACGATCGAGCCTCCTTAATTGGTACCCTGAGATATTGGGATAAGTAATATTGTTCAAACCCGCATGTCTATCAGAGAGATATAGCATAGGGAAAATCATTTTTTGTAGGAACCATGCAAACCCTAAACCTTGGGAAAGAAACATAGCAGAAAAGGAACAAATAAGATATATTGTTGTGCAAACTTACCTCTTTCATTTTGGTTGTGAAATTCCTACATAAATTTTCCCGTCAACAATTTGGGCCATTCCTCACTCCAATATTCAGGTTGGAGTATAAATCTATTGACACCCTTCTTCAAGACATGTCCCATTATATTCCTCTCCTTGCCCTGATTTATGTAGTACCTATCATTTTTAAGCCTTTTTTTCAGTGGACCCGACCCCCTTCCCAACATCCTTACTTTCAACCTATCCCATTGAATTACCATTTCAGTGGACCTGATCCACTTCCCCTTTATGGAGACCCCTACTCTCCAAATGTCCAACACTCGTAGCCAAGAACTACAAGTTTTCATCAATAAGAACAAGCATAACATCCAAAAAGTCACTTCTAACATTCCTTCCATCAATTCCATATTTTCATACTTCGAGGACCAAGTCTAGAAAAAATTGGACACCATGGATACCAAATTCATGGGCAAATTTAACACCCTCAAATCCACTCTCAACCAGTTGTTGAACCAATTCTTGGGCCCTTCCTTCTTGGAAAAACCATCCACCTAGATGGTGTTGACTCCTCCCATTCCATGGCCTCTCATTCCAAATCCTTTTATCGTGACCCTCGTTTTCCCAGAGTTGAGGTTAATAAATTTAATGGCTCAAATCCCACAAGATGGGTCACTCAAATTGAGCATTATTTTTCTTTGGATGAAATTAATGATGAGTTGGAAAAAATTTGTTATGTTATTCTATATCTAGATCCTGAACGTTGGAAATCGTGGCAATGGCATAAAAATGTACTCTAGAGGTATGTTTCTTGGACCCAGTTTGTTGCAAAACTCTATGAATGATTTGACATTGCCACCCACTATTTAGGTCGTTTGACCAAGTTAAAATAGTTAGGCACAGTGGAATAATTTATAACCCCCTTTGAGCACTTGGCCTTCAGAACAGATGGAATGACATATGCCTTCTTCATGGAATTCTTTATCAGTGGCCTAAAGGATAAAATATGAACCCAGGTCTTCATGGATCTCCCCCACAATTGGTTGAAAGTTTTGTGAATAGTCAATCTAGCATGGTAGGTAATACTTTAACCTCACTTCCATCATTGATCGTTTATGGCTCATAGGCTTTTAGATTCTCCAAATTCACTACTGAGTAATTGCACATGTATGGAGGTATATTAAGTTTATAAATATTATCACCTACACATTCAAACACTTCAAAAGGACCATATCTCGTAGAATTGATTTTTCTACCGGGTCCCTATATCTTCTCTTTGTTTAGGTTCAACTAGAACTGGTCTTCTAGATTTAATTTTTTCTTAATTATTTGTTTGTCATGCCTAGCCTTGTATTTCTTATATGTTCTTTCTAGTGTCTCTTGGTCTTGAAAATATATTCCTAATTTTATATATGAATATTTCATCATTTTCTTATCATGTTTCTCATTCCTTCTCTCCTCCATGTTTCCCATGCACAACATATTGAGGTATAGGTTGAATATATCTAAAACAAGCTTAATATGTGAACTTGTTAGTATAAGTATGGACTACTATGTTACCAAAGTGTCAAATATTGATCAAATTATAAACTTGAGGTATTATAAGTTTTTTATTGTAACTTCTCAAATATGAACCGATGTTTTGATCATCATTTGTATTTTCCCATACATTTGTGCAAGTATATTGTATATATATTTTAGCTTGTTGTCCATCTTCTCCCAAAGTGTTGTCAAATCAATGCCAAGAAATACAATATCTCTCTATGAAATGATTCTCATTGGTATCCCAAAGTGCATTCAAATCCTCTCAAAGAACAACATTGATGCATCATGTACATTGATGGTCATTTTACAAGGAATGATGATGCATATGATTCTTGCTAAATATGTGGACTAACTCAAATAGATAGTCATGTCCCCTCTTGTTTCTTGGAAAACCACTCAAAAAATCAAGGGTGACATTGTCCCATGGCATACTAGGTACATATGAGGGACTATACAAACCTCTTTTCCTATTGATAAGTTTGCTAGTACAACAATGTATGCATCCTCTAATGAACTAAGATACACATTCTTGCATACTTTTGTAAGTTGGTTATTGATTTCCCAACACGAAAAATGACCTAAGATTATGGAGGTGTGAACCTCTCTTATAATTTTTTTCCTATCATGTTTAGGAACACATAGGCCATTTAGGATCACAAAGGATCATTCTCTTTCTCATCGCCCACTTCATATTTACATTGTTTTCTTCTTCAATGATACCAACCTCGCAATTTGATACATATCAAAAAGTATTTTCCATGGCAGACTAGATGACAAGCAGCAAGGAGGATATGATGAGCAGAGATGAGGAGGATTTGGTTAGTAGCACTGTGGAGGATTCTATTAGAGATGATCAGGAAAGTGAAGGACATGAGAAGTACAAAAAAAACAATTCTACCTCCATCCCTTTCATTGCATAAAAGATCAAGCTCATCATAGAAGAAACTGTGTTGCCATCACAGAGAAAGGATTTGCGTAAGGTTATGGATATCCATTTTGTAAAGGAACAAGTTGCATGCACACTCTTAATTCAATATTGTTGGGATTTTGAAAGATTGTATCTTGCATTTGGAGTAAGAGGAACTGACTGGTTGTATTCACAAGCGGGTATTACAATTAGACCAGAATCAACAAATTATGTAATTACCATCTACAAAGTTTGTACAGACTAGTGAAGTATATTGTGAATGTATCAATCATTGATTGAGGAGTTTTATCCTTCCTTAAGGATTAATATATGGTGCTACCCTTCCTCAAGGGTTGTCTCTACATTCTTGTGTTAAGTGTCTTGGTGACTGGTTTGAATTATTCTTGTAGAGATTTTGGGTTATTTCTGAAGTTTATTTGTAGATATATTTAGGTACTTAACAATTGGCATCAGAGCACTTGGTTCATTTTGTATATTTTTTTCTTTAAAAAAGGGGGGCGGTCTCCTTCAGGTCCATATATGAAATTTTTTTAGCATAATTTTTCAAATAAAATTGGATATTTGAATTCATCTCGGAAAAAAACCCAATTTCAAAAAAAACATCATATGAAATGAAATCCATAAGGTGAAGTTATGAGCATTTTTAATTCATCCATTTTTCAGGGTTTTCCAAAAAATGCCACGTGATTTGCATAGTAAGTTATTTTATAAACCCTATTTTTTGCTGAAGATTTCTCTAAGAAAGATAATTTTCACTAGAAAGGATGATATCCCTAGTATTGAATAATATATACAACATGGAAATTCATCATGGAAAGATCACTAGAGAATATTTCTACACTATGGTTTCCAAGAATATGATCACATATGGTGGAACTCATTTAATTATAATGAGTTGATGACACTTTCTCATGAAGAATATGTAAAATTAGTTTTAGACAAGTGGTCTCATACAAAGTGTAAGGATGAAGAGACAAGAAAGGGCTTATTTTCATGTGGAAACTTTATATTATAGGTTCATGGTTGTATTCACAAGGAGAAGCTTATTGTTTCTATTAACCCTAGTTGCATGCATAATTTTATCAATGTTCAGTTGGTTAATCGACTGCAAGTGCATGTAAAGAATATTCAAAGCACACAGGTTGAGGGTGAAAATATTAAAATTTTTAAATATTTGAAGCTCAGTATGGATAAATATGTGTTGCATTCAGATTTTTATGCTATGGATATTGATGAAGTGGATATTGTTTTCAGATATCCTTGGACAGAATCAGTGGGTATCATTAATATTAATGTTCAAAAAAAAATTTGAAGTTGTGGTACAATAAAAACAAATTATCATTGCAAGATGTGTCTCTTAGTACGAAACATGGCTCCACAGAGGCTAGCAAAGAAGTTATTATCGAGTCTGAAGTTGAATCAGAGGCATAGTATATAAAAGGAGATGAAGAA
Organism: Picea glauca; assembly: GCA_000966675.3. NCBI lineage: Eukaryota > Viridiplantae > Streptophyta > Pinopsida > Pinales > Pinaceae > Picea > Picea glauca. The sequence continues at coordinate 71,702 of JZKD02S2376906.1, forward strand.
AAACCATAGTAAGGACACAGTCAGAAAGGTAAGTAGATCATTGACTCAAAGGCACAATGTGTTGTAGATTTTAAGAAAAAATAACAGATTCCTACCATTGTTGTATATTTCCATCCACGTCATATAGAGAAACAACAATCATCTAGCCAAGGGCATGACAATCAACAAATTTATGCACCAGCAGAGAACCATAAAGGAAACCAATCAAGAGAAGGTGCATGAAGGAATCCTATCACTATGGAAAGAGATCGGGATATAGAAATAATCCCATGGCAACCCCGACATGATGTAGAGTAAGATCGGGGTGGAAAGGCAGCAGATGGACATCATGTTCGACTTTCATTAGGATGGGTGAATTGTCGTACTTGGTACCATTTGGCTACATTTCTTAGCCAATCATATTTTATGGTTTCTTTTCGTGTATTGAGGACTAAACATGTGAAGGTGGATGGAATGTAGTATACATCGGGAGGTAATATGGGGTACCTAGGGAGGTACCCAATGGAAATGTTGTTATGAATTATTAGTGGAAGTCAATCAATATATGATAATGTGGTCATTCAATGTAAGTTGGACTAGGTCCACTATATTAAATAAGGCCCACTATGGTAGTTAGATGTAATAAATGCAAGAAGGCTCTCTAGAAGGTTCATATGAGATAGAGAGAGATATATAAAGAAGTGTAAGAAATGCAATGAAACATAGTGAAGAATATTGTGAATGTATGAATAATTTCTTGAGGAGTGTTATCCTTCACTAAGGATTAATATATGGTGTTACCCTACCTCAAGGGTTTTCTATACATTATTTTGTTAAGTGTCTTGGTGAATGGTTTGGATTAGTTGTATTGAGACTCTTGGTTATTTTTGAAGTATATTTGCATATCTATCCAGGTACTTAAGAATTGATGAGTGGTGATGAAGAGGATTTTATTAGCGATGATGAGGAAAGTGAAAGATTCATTTTGGGGTTGGTAAGACAGTAGAACAACTGCAGAGACATTGTTATTAGCCTCAAATGAATGAAATAGTTTCCAAGTATGTAAAAGGGTGTGTTAAGTGTGCCACAAGAAAGCATAGCAACATAAAGTTGGGATTATATACGCCACATATAGTACCTTCTCACCCATGGGAAAGTATATCAATGGGTTTTTAGGGGGTTTTTCGATGTCCAGGACAAGTCATGATTACTTATATGTCGTGGTGGACAGATTTTGTAAGATGTGTATTTTGATGCCATGCAATAAACAAGTCACAGTTGAAAATACATCACATATGTTATTTGCTAATGTATGGGTTCATCTTGGGTTTCCTACATCTATTATATCAAATCGAGACTCTCTCTTTTTGGGAAATTTTTGGTCTCATTTATGGGAGCCAATGTACATTAAGTTAAAGAAGAGTGCAACTTTTTATCCATAGATAGATGGACACACCAAGGTGGTAAATAGAATGATGGTACATATACTTCGATGATATTGCAACAAGCATCATAAGTTATGGGATCAACAATTTCCTTATGCACAATATGCCTATAGTCATGCCATGCATTATTTTACTTAGAAAACTCCTTTTGAAGTATATTTTGGGTACTTTCCTAAATCACCTATTGAATTTTCTTTTGGAGAAGCAAGTAAAGAAGGTGGATATGATGATACAGATAAACCCAAAAGTCTCATTCAAAGGATCCAGTAGGTACATAAAGCAATATAGGAATAGTTGGAGAAAATCCAAGCCAAATATAAGGTGAGGCATGCCAAACATCGGGTTGATCATCAGTTTCAAGTAGGTGATCATTTATGGTTACATATCAACAAGGATAGAATGAAGGGTGAAGGTAAAAAGATAAGTCCAATCTGATATGGTCCATTCAATATATTAGAAAAGTTTGGTACTAATGCCTTTTATTTAGATCTACCATCCTACATGCAAATGTATTCAGTGGTAAATGTTGAGAACTGGAAGCTTTATGAGCCTCCTATGCTTATGGATTAAGATGAAAGTATTCAAGTTCCAATAGTTGATAATTTTTTTGTAGATTACTTGGATGAGCTATAGAAAGATGTTATTATCAACTGAAGAATTATAACTTCATAGTGAGGTGATGTGGAAAATCTTTGAGTTGGTATTAAGGGAGTAAAACCAAGAAATCAAAGTGGATTGATATCGGAAGGGTGAGGGAGATTTACCCTAACTTAGTTGTTGAGTAATGAAAATGTTTGGTGGTCCAAAAGGATTTCAATGGGGAGGAATGATCCAGGAGGATGTAGGAACGCTCACAGAGGTCCAAGAGGATCCAGAACACCCATAGAGATCCAAAAGGGCTCAGAAATGCTCAAAATTCGATCATCTCAGATGTTCTTAAAAAGGAAATCAATTGGTAGAGATCGATGATATATTTCCAACAACACAAGAATCATCTCAAACAGATTTTGTATCCAAAAGTTATAGATGGCCAAAGTTTAGGTCAAACTAAGAAAAAGTAAAAGTAAAAGAGGCCAAGGTGACACATGTCACCACTGCAAGGGTGACGCATGGCATGACCATATGATGCTGACATGGAAACACCATGGAGCGCCACATGGCACATCATACGTCGATTGGGTAGGTGGTGTGGCATAGCCCATACAAGTGGACTAATTGTGTATTGACACATGGCGAAGATATACCAATGAGAGGCTTCCATATGGAAGCCTCCCATTGGCCATTAATGGGTAAGGTTGTTTAAAAGTAATTGAAGAACGGAGGATCGAACACATTATGTTGCATATTTCGCAAAGGAAAAGGGTCAATGGATTATCCCTCGACCCATAAGCTATTATCATATGGTATCCAATGTAACCAAGTTATATTCTGAGGAGGCGCTAAGGAATGTTTTAACAAACTATACAATATATACAATATAACTCCAAACTATATAGCAACCGTATGTTATAACAAAAGTGAGGTTTGTGAGGATAAAGCCCATGACCTCCTTTATGCTAAGCATATGCATTAACTATTTCACCAAAGGAATTTCTTGTTAAGGCATGCCCATGGACAAATATTTAATCTTGACCAACAGTTCCAGATGAAATTTAAGGGGCCCACTTACTATTTAATGGGTGTGTAGACCGAGCGAAAGGACACACATATATGATTGAAGAGTACAATGTCTCAAATTTCATGCTCGAGGGTAACCAGACTTGGAGGTTGCATCATAATGCATGCCACAAGGTTTCGTCACAAACTTTTATGAACTTTCTACTCATTTTTCTGAACATTTCGCAAGGAATTTGATGGTATACTATATTTCTGAGTTTGAGCAATGCGTAAAAAGGTCATTGTAAAACAAAATCATGTGAGCATTAATAAAGAGGTCTCTATTGGAAGAAGACCTGGAGATGTATCCGAAATCGGATGAACTCCACTATCAAACTTGGGTATGTGATTTCAATATTGTTGTTTTATTTCCGCTTAGTTATTTGCAAGTTGTTTATCATTAATTTGTATTTGGATAGATAAGTTAATTCACATGTAATTTGCAACTAGTCAAGTAATCATCATTATTTCAAAGGTCAAGTAGATGTTATCATGCTTTTAAGATTAATAACCACTTAAGGATTTTTCGAATCAATATTCATATAACTAACTTCATGATTTTGAGCAATCTACTTGGTATTTATGTGATTCAAATATTTTTCAACCTGGTTAAAATCATAAGTCTTAGTACCAGTTCAAATTGAATTGCACTTTGAACTATCAAATATTATAGATGAGTAAATTTGTTCTTAAACTTTTAACACAAAATTAGAAAAACACTCTAAATCATTATATCATAATCAAGGCTTAGTCTAAACATTCTATGTTTTTTACTATTTTTGGTAATCACGACTATATAATTGTTGGTGAAATTGTAGTTTTTGGTTCTTTAAAATTAATTTTTTGATGCATAAATAAATTCAGAAAATATTATGAACAACAAATCAATATATTAGGAAGGAAACCTCTTTATTCCCTTATATCTTAGTTTTTAATGTAGTCCAATATTTTATTATCTCAACCACTCATTATTACTAGTATTTTTAACACATCATTATTGTCTTGTAAATATTGATATGACTAACTTCACAAGTTTGAGCAATCCATTTTGTATATGAGTGATTAAAATATTTGTCATCTTGCTTAAAGTCATAACTCCCTCATCCAACTCAAATTGAATGACTAGTTACAACTAGAGTGGGCTAGTTACATGTTGAGTGGGTCTAATGGTTAAGAACATATGTTTCCTTGAATGACTAGATACAACCTGAGTGGGCCTATTGGTTAAGAACATATGTTTCCTCTTTGGAATTCAAATCCAAAGGAGCGGAGTAGGATATGTATACCTCCTTGGACATTTTAAGCAAATGTAATCTCAAAACAAAATAATTTAAAATAATTGAATTGAATTATTGTTTAAGCCATTAAATAGTATACATCAATAAATTTATTCTTAAAATGTTATCTCAAAACGAAATAGTTAGTTGCAATCAAGGTTGGAATTTCAAAATCAATGGATTCGGACAGGATATGTATACCTCGGTAGACATTTTTAGAAAATGTAATCTCAAAACCAAATAATTTCAAATAATTGAATTGAATTATTGTTTAAGACATTAAATATTATGCATCAATAAATTTATTCTTAAAGTGTTATCTCAAAACTAAATAGTTAGTTGCAATCATGGTTAGAATTTCATAAATTTCAAAATAGTAAAGCTAGTTGATTTGAACACTATATTGCCAGTCTTGTCTATTTTAATGAAGATGGTTGACGGTTATATGAATTTTTTCACCGTATTTGATGGTCAATTTGCTGGTCAAATTTCATCCCTAGTTGCAATTGTGAATTGTAATAAAAACTAGCAACAACCACTTTATAAAAGTGGTTGATATACGTCGATCGGGGTCATTAGTTTGGAAAGGTGAAAAATGACTTCGATCGACATATATCAACCACTTTTATAAAGTGGTTGTTTCTATTTGACAGACATGTCTTTGGGACCACCATTAATATATTAATACATAATTAATGTATTAATTAATTATTACATTAATATTATATCAATGTATACAAATTAATGAGATATATTAATGTAATGTATTACATTAATGTAATAGATAATAATAATGGTATAAATGTAATCTATAAATTAAAGTATTACATTACATTAAGGTGTAATGTTGTTGATTGTTACATTAATAGTGTAATGTATTAATTAATTAATAAATTTATACATTATTAATTAATACATTACTAAAATATTAATACACTAATAATGTAATGATACATTGATTTATTGTATTAATGTAATGTATAAATTAAAATATTAATTTACATTAATATATGAAGTAACTTATTAATTGAATGATACATTAATAATGCAATGTATTAATTAATGTATACATTAATGCATAATAAAAGGTACACTATTCAATTTATAAATTAATACATTAATTAATTCATACATTAAATACATTATTAATAATGTATTTATTAATATTATTAATACCCTAAGATATTAATATTAATATTTATATTAAAATATAAATATTGATATTAAAACATTAATATTAGAGAATTAATACATTAAAAAAATATCAATACATTATTAAAATATTAATACCTTCATAAATACATTATTAAAGTATTAATACATTAATAAAATATTTATACAATAATAAAGTAATCCATTAATTAATAAGATAATTATACATTAATAAAATAATGATACATCAATATTGTAATAATACATCATGTAAATTAATACATTATAATAATGTATTAACTCATTATTATAAATGTATTAATAAAACACTAACAAATACATTAAGTAATAAATTATAATAGTATATTAACTCATACTTTAATAATGTATTATTAATATCTTACCTTATTAATGTATTAATACAGTATTTATACATTATGAAATAATACATTAATAAGGTAATGATAAAGTAATACATTATTATAAAATAATATATTATTATTATTATTATTATTATTATTACATTATTATACAATAATAAAGTAAAACATTGATAGGGTAATACATGAATAAAACATTCATACATTAAAAAGGTATTAAAGTGATAAAGAAATACGTTAAAGTATTATATTAAAATACTAATACATTAATAAAATGTTTATACAATAAGTTGAATTTTCGTGGTTTTTCATGGCGCAAAGGTCCTATGATAAGTTGGATCTCGAGTGATATTTATATTATCTATCTAGCTAAAACTTGGGAGCATGAGGATTCTAAGGTCCCTAACATGGAAGGATTTGTCTTGTGGTGGGCATGGAACAAAAAATCCCACCGTAGGCATAGTTTGTTATATTAGAAAGAGAATTTATTCTCACATTCAACTTCATAAGATTGAACCTCTTAACCAATACATTTGGATAGAAATTTCAGACACCAATGCTAAGAAGATGTATATAGCAATTTGTTATTTTGCACCTAGTAATTCTACTTTTTATAAGAAAAACAATCTAGATAAAAAATTGTCTCTATAATAATTTAGAACAAGATATTTATAATCTAAAAAACGAAGGTAATATCCTCCTGCTAGGAGACTTTAATGTTAGGACTCCAACCAAACAAGATACTCTTTTAAGTAATCACTCCAACCATAATGTTTTATGGCTATATGAAGACCTTGTTTTATCTAATAGCTACAAAAGAAGCTCTCAAGACCTAATTGAGAAGTTGTTTGGTAATGAGTTTGTCAATCTCTTTGTAATGCAACACGAACAATTTTATTTTTTTGTAGGAAGAAAACAATGACCACAGTTGAATAACACAATATGACGGTGAACACCCGGACGTAGTTCAGGCAACAGACAACCACAACTCAGCCCACTAGCACATCATGCAACTAGACGAAACATGCGATAATACGAGACAAATATAAATAACTACCTGCTTGACACTAGCAAGAAAATGCCTACAATCTAAAGGACGACATCAACCAACCTGACACAATGGCCCAACGACCAATAACTGGTAACCTCTACGACGCGTGAAACCATACACGTTAAGGCGTTAAAAACCAAGTGCCAACATCAATTATAATGAACAATTCCCACATCGAGAAGCACCAACTCCAGCCAGGTTATCGTTCGCATCTATCCCTCATGTGTACGATGATTTCCTCATCGGGAATCATGCCATCACCAGGCAATGGGTGTGACAATCACCCAGGCGCAACCTATCACATCGAGACCAATAACGCAAGAAAATTTCAACGTGATAGGATATCACATTGACTGTCAACTCATGAAGACTAACCCAAGAACCTAAATGCCACGTCAACCAGACACAAGGGAAGATGAATACTATGGCATTCATACAAGACGTTAAAAATATTTATCACCCAACGGTTAGCTCAAGGTCACTATTTCCAATTACAATATCAGATAAGTACCTTCCTAAGGAAGAATTCGCTAACTTTAAACTGGTACTAGTATGAACCATGTCCCTTAAATAATAAACGCAAGTCTTCTTAAACTGAAACCAAATAACTTTGTCCCCTAAACAAAATGATTCTCTATCTAGGGAATCTAATCATGCTCCTTGGACTGAAACCAATAAAATCAATCGCTACTTATACCATCCTATCTATAATATAATGTAATAAATCTGCCATCTATCCCTATCCTTTAAACTGAACCAATGTAATAGTTTTTCTACTTAACCGGAACAAATATAATGATTTGTTGTCATCATATAACATTGTTGTGCACATATACAATCATTGTCATCATACATCGTGGTCTACAATTTGTTTATAACATTTACTGACAACAAATAAACTAGTTGGCTTTATATATATATATATATATATATATATATATATATATATATATATATATATATATATATATATATATATATATATATATATATATATGATGGTATAAATAATATTATACAACGATTATATATATGTGTAAAACATGATAACGCTATCTAGAAAAGTGATAAATCTTTCTCGAAAATTGAGAGCGTTGAAGTAGTTGTCTTCAGATAAGTTGTTGTCTAAGATAAAAACACTAAGTGAACACTGGGAGATAAAAACATGAAGTGAAATTCTATTGTCTGTATACTCTGGTGGATTTGGAATCAAATTGTTGCAAAAACAAGCAGTCAAAATTATAAAAAAACTATCACAATCGAGAGATGGGAATTAGCACAAAAAAAAACTATCATACCCCGCATACGGTGCTTACAGTAGTTTGTTGTCATTACCACAAGGTAATYATTGATAATCGTGGCCAAGTCATATGTATTGTTGGATAAGAGTCAGCAATTAGCTGTGTATATTGTTGAAGGGAAAGGCTACAGGAATTGGCTGGGGAAGGACTACACACCAGCAATCACATAGCAGTGGTGAAGTGAGATGCTCAGAAAATCACGAGCAAGAAATGGGAAATTATGTCGTTAATTTCATGAGTAGTATGTGGGCATTCTATGCCATTAAATTCATGTGCCAGAGCTGGAGATTTTCTCCATCAAACTCGTGAGTAAGAAATGGAATTCTAGGTGTTAAAATACAATGTCCAAGCAGTAGATAGAATCACTATCATAAGTGAATTCGTTGTTAAAATGTATAATTTGCGGATTCAGTCATAAAGATGTAGTTGTTCCTATCCATAAACGCAATGTTTTCCTGGTCACCACGCGTCCTCAACTGATGTCTAAAATCACGGTCATTCCCAGTAAAAAAATCGTTGAACTAAATACCTAAATTCCAGAGTCATTAAATGATATTGTTTTCATGAAATCTATGATATCACAGAGGTACCTAACGAAGTTKCTAAGTAATAAATTAAATATAAAATCGTTGCGTTAAATCGCTCCAAAGGATCATTGTCTAGGTGGTTGTGTTGGAGTATGTCTAACACACAGATTAAATTTTATCTTTATGTAAAACAAGAACACTATCACTCTCTGTAAAATATGATCGCCATCAGCATGTAATCAAGTGCACACATGGACTTACAACTAAAATCAGGGTCCATAAGGTTCAATTCATAGTCAGTATTACCATGAATTCATGATCAATACTATTTACATTTTTTGGGGTAAATATGAAACAGAATCGAATGATGGCTATTATATATATATATATATATATATATATATATATATATATATATATATATATATATATATATATAATCAACGCTGATAGTAAACAAGTATAGACAGCCTTATCATACATTTGCCTCCCAATATCTGTATATATCTAAACATTAAATGCTATCTAATATATCTATGAATTTTCGCAGACACCCAATATATAAAAACAATACAACGATTTAAATTGGCAGTCTAAAAACAATGTAAGGGTTGTCAATCCAATGACAACAGAGTCTCAATTCATCTTCAAAATATTAATGAGCAGAGGTAAAAATGCAGAGAACATTGCTATCATTAAAACAAACACGGAGTTAAGTTACAGGCAGGTATCGCTACGCAGATTTAAGTTATCCATCAATAAGTAAAAACGCAAATTTAAATTCATCCATCAACTTATATAAAAACACAAGTTTAAATGTATCTGGCTATATTTAAAAACACAGAGTTAAATTGATCCAGCCACTTATACAAAAATGCATATTTAATTTTTCATGGTTGAGGGTGTTGAAATGCAAGAAATTCCAAACATAGTTTCAAATTTACCGAGAACGAATAAGACGCAGAGTTTAAATAACACGCAAAGCACGAGGCAAGGAAGATATCAACGTAGAGATGAGAAGGGGAAATAGTTGGGAAAACGCATCCTTCACTCCTCATCCATGCACAGAAAAGAATGGCATTTGAATCTATAGGTCGTTGTGCACCGAAGTGACAATCGTTGATTTGGCTCCTAGCCAACTGCTCAGGTGTGGATTGAAGAGATAGGGATGAGGATGAAAAGTGAAAATATTCACAAAAATCAACAAACCAAATGGTAGACTCAACATGCTAGGATCGAAGGCTGAGGGAATCAAGTCAACAACAAGCTTAAGGCTTACGGTGAAAATCAAGTTCTCGGTTCAAATGCTAAGTCCACATTTTCATTACCTAATAAAAGTACAAAAATAAAAGAGTGAAGCATATTAATAATCTACCATTCAGAAATAAAGGAAGTGTACCGTAGCCCGAGTCGCCTGCTCTGAGTCGTTGTCCTGTGCGATCTATGTTTCTCCCGCTTACCGACTGATGAGACTTCACCGATACCTCCCAGCCAATGCTAGGGGTACTCTTCTTCCCCCTTAGCCCCCCGAGCGGCAAAGGGGCCATGCATACTAAACCAGAGAATCAGCTAGCTCCCAGCTCTCCTCGCAAAGCCTAGCTACCACTCCTCACCGAGCTGGGTATCCCAACTCCCACAGGCTAAGTCAGTCAAGTCTAAAATTCTGTAGCATAGCGTTACGCATGACAGAAGAGATCCATCATCCTCCTCCTCCCTCCTTTATATAGAGTTTGTAAGTATTTTACTTTCCCAAATTCTCATTTGATTTATTGTTTAATAATTTAATTCGTAAAAATCCTCCCCATACATGTGTCACCCATCCCCTTCATTGCACCATAAATTAATTTCACTAATTAATTAATTACTCCTATTTCTCTCACCCACCTAAAATCATTCCTAGAATCGCTCCTAGGTGTCCCCATATTCGTGTCCCCATATTCCCTTACACATTTTAATGACTTACCCCCTTACTAATTTACTAGTTGAGTTTAATTTAGAAATTTCTTAAATGCTAGACACCTTACTAAGTTAGTCTTTATGCTTTTTCCTTGTGTTTCCCCTTTCTTTTAATGTTTCCCTCTTTTTCCTAGTTTCCTAACTCTTTTAAATTTCCCTCTTTCCTTTTTTATTTAAAACTCAAATTGGGAGGTGTAGAAAATTAACCTTTTCCCCTTTTCCTTTTTAATTAATAAATTTTTAATTAGCATATGTGACAAAACAAATATCTCCCCTTTTTCCCCTTTTTCCCCTTTTTTATTTTGTTTATCCCCGAAATGATTTTTATAAATTAATTGAATTGCTTACCCCTTTTTCATCACATGATTAACGATGATTATCATTATTATTTATTTATTTTTATTTGTATTGTTATATAAATATATATTTTTATTTTTATCACAAGTATCACTTAGACCTAGACTTTAAATTCCTAGGTTGTGCAACATTTTATTAGGGAATTTGTTTTAAATCTTTATCATCACATTATTTGTTCTAAGGCCATAGGTTTATTCATTTATTATTTAACAATGTGACGTGCCCTTCAGGACGCACTAGGTACTCCAAGGGTGCCACTCGCCTCATTTTGTTTCCCTTGTGCGACGTGCCCTTCAGGACACACTACGTGCTCCAAGGGTGCCACTCGCCTCTTTCCATTTTTCTTGTGCGATGTGCCCTTCAAGACGCACTACATGCTCCAAGGGTGCCACTCGCCTCTTGACTGACTTTGTAGACATCAAAAACCCTTGGAGTCAATACTTCGCCATGTGATCTTGTGGGAGACTAAGGGCCTCTAAGGAATAACCCCCCTTCCTTGTTGTGTTCCCCTTAGAATCATCGTGAGCGACTGTCACAGTCTTCCCTCACAACATTGTGGGTATTCTTGAACTAAGTAGTCGTTAACCTACTGTTTGAGCCATGACGGGAGTGCTAGTAGGTTGTGGCAGGGCTATTGTCCACACCTCTTCGTCAACGTCTCTGGTAGTCGTGCGTGACCCCTCTACTCCACATGTGAGTCTGGTTAGCAAGTTATCATCAGCCTGCATCATCAACGAATCATGTCAAAAATAAAATCGATAATCATAACATCTAATCAGATGCACATTGGTCATATATACAACAATCAAACCCCAATAGTCCACTCTCTGACTCGATCCAAAGTCCAAGGTTCCCATCGATGCCTCTGCATCCTCGAGGTCCAAATCCTGGACACTCAGGAGAATCGATTCAATAGCACTTGTCTAAGTCAATGCAGCAAAATAACATATAATCACAACCATAATGCCTCATAATAATAATCAATGGTCAATGGTATAATAATCTGGATTACTTGCAAGAAAGTTTCCTCAAGAATAAGTTCATGTAGTGTGCGCAAGAGCGGGATGTTACACTCTTGAGCTCTCAAGACCTAATAATTTGAAATGGTGTAATTAAGTGGACAAACTCCAACCACATGACCTGTATTCATGGGATAGGTAGTAGTGTTGTAGATTATGTGATATATGATATCTTTGTTTCCAACCAAATAACAACTTTTGACCTTTTAAATTACCATGAGCTTGACTCTGATCATAAACCTTTAACCCTAACTCTAAAATTTTCCATGCATAGGAGCACCATTGAAGAGAATTTTGAAAATCAAAGGAATTTGCACTTTGAGAAAAGTAAGGTTGACATTTTCTTAAAGGATTTAAATAGTAAATTAAACCTCCTAACTTATAAGGACAACATTGAAGAACTCTATCATAATTTTACAACTACCCTTTCCACTTCTA